>JAHRHZ010000097.1:4747494-4819630 GCA_024137785.1 Ginglymostoma cirratum | reverse complement strand
CTGATGAAGGGTTTAGGCCCGAAACGTCAAATTTTCCTGCTCCTATGATGCTGCTTGACCTGCTGTGTTCATCCAGCCCCATGCTTGTTATCTCGGATTCTCCAGCATCTGCAGTACCTTTTATCTCTGCTGTGACATAGTGTTTGTAAAGGAATTTAGATGAAATTGGCAGATGGAATGTAATGTTGGAGGAAACAATGGATTTTGTTTTTTAAATGAGAAGCTGGGGTTTTGCTTTCCACTACCGAGAAAGGAAATACTTGGTTTAGAGTGAGAGGTGAGGAATGTTCACTGGATTGATTCTGAACAAAAAAAGGGCATTGCCTTGCAGGAAAGATTATGCAGTTTGAAGTTTAGAAGCATGAGCTAAAACATTGAGGTTTCTGCAAGGATTTAATAGGTTAGATGCTGAAAGTCTCTTTACCCTGGCTGTAGAATTTAGAAAGGGGGACATTGTCTCCAGTCAAGGGATTTTGGCCACTTTGGATCATGTGGAGAAATTTCTTCACTTTGAGGATTATGAATCTTAAGAACTCACTACCCTAAAAGACTATTGGATATTCAGTCTCCTGACTATATTCATGATGACAATGGAGAACTTCTGAAGTTTCAATAAGCCAAAGCTGAACTTGAGAATATGCGACCCTTTCTTGTTTCTGTTCTTTTTATGCTCTAAGTATCAAGACTCTCTAGAATTAAGATTTGTGTAACCAAACGCAGTTGTTTCATCAAATACTTTTGTATTTTTTTCCCCACAGGATTTTGTGATTTGTATTGAAATGTTTTTTGCTGCAATTGGTCATCATTATAGTTTTTCCTACAAGCCATATGTCCAGGAAGCTGAAGAAGGCTCCTGCTTGGATTCTTTTTTTGCCATGTGGGATATCTCTGACATCAGAGCAGACATATCGGAGCAAGTACGGAATGTTGGTAAGGAAGTCACGTTCAAGTGAAATCGTTTTTATTTCACCTAAAAATCTATTCATAAACTATATTTTCACATCATCTTTAGAGTCTTTTATGAACTATCAACTGGAATTATATTCATTTGCAACACAGGAGAATATTTAGCCCATTGAGTCAATGCCGGTTTGCTGTGGATGAATCCAGTTAATCTCACTTCTCTGCTCTACCCCTATAGCTATAAATTTATTTCCTTTTTGAAATCATTGCCTCTATTCCTTTGACCCTTACGAGCGGCAAGTTCCAGATCATTATCACATGCTGAGTAAATGAAGCTTTTCCTCACATTTCCTGCATATCTTGTCCAGAACTTTTGTATCTTAGTTCCCTTGTTCCCAATAGCCCATAGTACATGTTTCCTTATCCGCTTGGTCCAAGCTATCAATCTTGTACACTTCCATCAAATATCCCTTCAATCTCCTTTGCATCAACAAGAATGACCCCAGCTTTGCCAATCAAAAAGAAGCTAAAATCCTCTATTCTTGAAACTATGTTGGTAAGCCTGTTCTGCATTCAAACAAGGGCCCTCCCATTCTTCATAAAATATATCAAAATTGGATATAATTCTCCACTTATGCCCTAACCCATGTTTTGTAAAGGTTAGCATTACTTTCTCACTTCTACACCCAAATCCTGTACCCAAAAAGCCCAAGATCCCAGATGCTTTGCTAACATTTTCAGTTTATTCTGCTCTATTACAAGATTGTTTAGTGAATGTTGTCCAATAGCAGAATCGCATCTAATGTTGGATATGATGAGCTATGGCTTGCAAGCACAGGCTGGTTGAGCACGATCAGTATGCTGCCTGCTGTGTATGTTCAAGAGGACATGTTGTTTGATATGGTCTACCAGTTGTTTAGTCATCAGTGTACAGACTTGGAATCAAACTGGCACTGAAACTCCTATAACATTAGATGTTTGTATGGTAGATAATGTCTTTTAGGCTGATGCAGCTTCCTGTTGGTGTAGAAAACAAGTCTTGTATTTAGTAGCAATAAATTTATCTGTTCAGAGCCAAAAGTACGGTTAGGGCTATACATATTTTCATGAGCTTGCGGGTTGTAGTGCAGCTGGTGATCAGTGTAGCCATAATTATGCAAAATAGTTTTGATAGGCCATATCTCAGGATCATGCTTACACAACAAGCAGATGACTAGGTCCCCAGTCTGCTACTGTCTACCAAAAGTCTGCATGCAATGTGTGTTGGGATTTCTACAATTTCATATGCTACAAGATTAATCTCAAGTATGGCTTTACCTTTCTGCAGGACAACATTCACTAAATATTCCAGACTGCGTCAAGAATTATATTCGAAATCAATTTGATTGGTTTATTATTAAGTTAGGCTCAAAGTGTGATGCATTTGCTTGTGCTAGAAGCAACATAGATTAATGGGCAAGATCCTATTTAATGTAGGCAAGAAGAATTTGTGCATGCATTGCACCATTTGCAGTAGGAAAGTGATCATAAACTGCCAATCTCTGCATTCCCATGGCAACAGCCTGTCCAATCAGAGTCCACTCACTTGGTCTGAGAGAGATGATTGACAGTTAACTGTTCCAGCTGCATCACCATGCCAACAATGGCCCAACCACACAGCACCCCTCTTTTTATACCATGTAAACTGCTGTCCCTTTTTCATGTCAGGTTTCTGGCTTCCCAGTCCTAATGAGCACAAGACTACAAGCTGTGACTTTGTCTCCTTTTAGCAATTACTTTTTTTTGTATTAAAAGCATATATAACTAATGAAGGAAAGGTACATACAGGAAGTATGATTTACGAATGTATAACATATAAACTCTTGTATTTATGAATGCAATCCCACATGGTTGTAATTTCCTGTACTTACGAACAGCTGCTTTACATTGCCTTGCATTGTGCACTGACTTGCGAATGGACTGTAGAACAGAGCCCATTCACAACCCAGGGATTGCCTGTCAGGTGCAGTGACTACAGGAGCTACAACATTCCTTGACTTTGTTACTTAAAACAATGATGCAATACAAAAGTCAATGAAATTAAAACTAAACTTCACCACCAAGACTTGCACCATTACCTTCAGTGATTTGTGCACATAGGCTCCTCTGTTTCTGCCCACCTTTTGAATTGTATCCTTCATTTGCACTGCCTTTCCACATTTCTCCAACAAAAATGAATCATCTCCCACATGTTTAAAGTTCAGCTGCAACATGTTCTGTCAATTCCACCATCCTGTATATTTACTAAAATCTGTCACTTTGCTTTGCAACACTTAAGTTTTATGTTAGGTACAGATTTTGAAATTGTGCTGCACATCCAATTCTAGATCATGAACATAAATTTAAAAGGTGGTCATGGTATTCATTCCTGGAGAGCATTCTAAGGTGAGGGACCTCACCGTATACTTTTCCTGAAGGGTGAGAAACAACAGTTCACTGATGTTCCTTTCCATGCTTTTCCCATGGACTAAGCTTGCTATATTGTATTTTGTCTATCATGTGACACATTGATCAAGTACTTTTTGGAAGTCAATTGCATTACACTCCACAACTTTATTTTACTTCACCAAAAATTCAATCAAGTTAGTCAGTTAAATAGATTTGCTCTAAATAAAACCTTGTTTCATAATACCTGAGGTAAAATACTGTTATTGATGGTTCTGAATAAGAACCCTATCTGGCTCAAAATGTTACCTTGGTTTCTGTATTCACTGTTGGCTGCCAGACATTTTCAGTTTCCCTAGCACTTTTTTTTATAAAAATCTGATTCCAACAGTTTCTATTACTGCTGTACCATTTACAATCACAAGGTGGTGTCGTCTGTCTCAAAATGCCTATAAAAGAATTATTTTCTTTCCACCCTGTCTGCCACAAAAAACATTGTTTATGACTGGTAACAAAGAAAATGACGATTTTAGCATTGTTGTTTTCCAACTGACAGTTCATATTTGGGGGTAAATAGGTTTGATGACAAGTAAAACTTCATTATCAAACCCCTATTTAACCCCAATCCAAAGTCAGCAAATTGAGTTGGTATCATCTCCGCTGTATTCCAGTTTTGTAGAAGACAGTTACAATGTTAACGGAAGAATAAGTATGTGTGGAACTGACATGTTGCTAGCTGTTGGTTCAAAATCTGCTCTGTGCAAAATAAATCTTGTCCCATGACTTGAGGATGCTGGATCATGTTAAAATATGAAATCTTCAAACACTGCAGCAGCTGTGCTGATGACTTCAGTTGTCGCCTTGTCTTTCAAATTTGGAGTCAGGCCCCAACTTGACTAGAAGACAGGGATTGTCCCCTTCCTGCTTTCCCAGGTATTTCTTGCTTGTAAGTAAGAATTCTGAAGGAATGCATCTAATGTAGCAGAATGCTCTTCTATATAGCACAGGTTTAAGTTAATCAATGAAAGAATCTATGCAGACAACTGAATCTGATGTATGGTGTGTAAATGTAGTGGCAGCCACTTCATCAACATGTTACTTTTTTGGATGTGACTTGCAGAAATGATTTACAAGTGAATAATGTTCAATTTTTAAATTTAAGGGAGGACAGTTTTGGGTCGACCAAGGAAAACAAATATTGGTGTGGAAGAGGAGCACAATGAACACACCAGCCTTCTGTCTTCAGCAAGCCAGGACCTGAATTCTGATACTCCATCCCTCCCACCTTCTCCACTGGGACATTACCAAGGATTTGGACAAACACATGCAGTTCTTGCACCCCATCCTAAATCTATTCCAGAATCAAATAACTGTCTTGATGAGTTAGCCAAAGAGAAAGAAACTGCAGACTCCTTAAATCTGGTGCCTAACAATTTAGCATGAAACTGATTTAAGACATGTGTATTGTTACTTCAACTATTCACCTCCTACGTTCCTTTTGAGGTCATATATCTTCTCTTGCTACCGTAGATAACCATAATGAATATTATGGATGAACTCAATTTGAAACTTGGATGAAGTTTAGAAATCTAATACTGTATATTAAGAAAGATGACAAGAAATGAGGATGAATACTGAATAAGTAGATGCGCAAAATTCTGGAATGCTTAAAACAATTTTAAGTATACAATCTGCCCATGATGCTAACATATTGGTCAGAGCATTACAGGATCCATCAATGTGCAGAACTCTCTGAAATTACTAGTTAACAAGCATTGTTAGAATCTGAAGTGAATTTTAATAGTCCTTTGATACAGTAGCAACCACTACCTTTTTTTTTATTCTTTCTTGGGATGTGGGCATCACTGGTTAGCTAGCATCTATTGCCCATCTCTATTGCTCTTGATTGTGGTGGTGAACTAGCTTTTTGAATTGCTGAAATGAAATGAAAGTCACTCTAATGAGACAGCAGCTTTTGGCCCTCTGAGACTAGAGGAAGACGATTGGTGTGATTATTCTGAGGATCAACACATCTCGGGTGAGGGGCAAGGTTGAGAAGCTGGATCTTTGGTGACTTTTGATGGTGCAGGAATTGAACCTGTGTTGTTGGCATCACTCTACGTCACAAACCAGCTGTCCAATTAACTGAGGTATGGTTTAGGGTACACTCTCTGTGTTACTAAGTAGGGAGTTCCAGGATTTTGACCGTGTGACAGTAAAGTAACAGCATTACATTTCCAAGTCAGGATAGTGTGTAATCTGAAGAGGATCATGCAAGTGTTCCCATGCTACTATTGCACCTGTCCTGCTGGACAGTAGAGATGGTGGACTTGGAAGGTGTTCTTTTTAAATACCACTCAGTTCTATTCTACCTTAAATTGCTTGAGCATTTATTAAAAATGACTAAGCAATTATCTATACTTTCTACTTATCAACTTAATTTTGTTACCGTTTGCAAATGATTTGGTAATAAATGAGTCTTGTCAAAGTAATGCTTGCTAGAAAATTTGTGAGCACAATTAAAGGAAACAAAGAAATAACAAATAAAATAAAACAAAGAACTGCAGATGCTTTAAGATTTGAACCAAAGCAGAAATTGCTGCAGAAACTTCAGGGTCACCGAACTTGAAACATTAACTCCCCTTTCTTTTCTCATGCTGCCAGACCTGCTGAGTTTCTCCAACAATTTCTGTTTTTTGCTGAGGAATAATAAATGTCAGAATGTTGCACAACAAGTGAGTAGGGTGGAGCACGGCAACTGGAGTAGGTAAAGATCAGTCTCTTGTTCTTAAAAGGAAAATTTCATGTTTTCCTGCACCAGGTAGTTACACTTTTAACTATTTTTTACTGTAATTCAGCCTGAATTGTAATACATTAAGAAACTTGGGCTGGATAATCTGGAAATACAGGGCAGTAGGGTAGATGGGGTGGTAGAAACACTATACTGTGTATTTAACAAGCAGGAGTTTAAAAAAAAAAATTGATGTTTCTTGGCTAACTTATCTACAAGATTTCAAATTTAATATGACAGGCTTGAATAAACTCCAGAAACGTTACATCAGTTTATTTATAACTCATGGCATTGGAATTGTGTAGAATGGAAACATTTAGCTATGTGTTAACATAGTACAGGACAAAAATATTATTGATTTCATAGTGGCCCACATTTGCAGTATAATTGCTGGCAAATTCTAAGGAAAATAGGGCAGAATGCCTGTGTTGAAGCTGAATAAACAATTAAAAGATTTTCTTCCCCATATTTTCAGATGCTTTTGGGAGTTGTGCATCATACTTGAAGATCAATTTGTAACCACTGTAGACTGGACCAGAGCAATGTAGCTTATTTGCCATCCACTCCCTGTGTTTCCATCCTTTCAAAAGGCTAAACCGAGATGTCAAACCTGACTTCTGGAAAGAACAGTAATCTGAGTTTTAGAATTAGTGTTAGTGCTGCTGTGCTACTGGGATGCTAAAGAAATCGGAGTTGTATTTAATGCAGAACTATACAATTTATAATCCACATTTTAGGGATGGGCAATGATGACCTTACCAGTGATTTTTACATCTTGTGGATGAATTAAGAAAATTCCTCTGCTAATGTTAATTTCTCTTTGAAAAGATCACTTTTTATACCACTGGTAGCACACTGACCTTTCAGGTAAAAGGCTGTGGTGTAAAGCTCCTCCTGTCAATCCTGAGAACACAACCTTGGTGTACGCTTCACTGTGCTTCACTCTAGTAATGTGGAAGTACTGCATTACCGTTAAACCCAAATCCCTGCTATCCTTTTGGGCGATGTAAAAGCTCCTGTGACGCTTCCTACAAAAGCCATTTGTTAAATATAGTGGTATGAAAAATCACTTTTTAAAGAGTTGTTTGAAAAATTGTACGTGAAAACAAAGCATTTGTTACATTTTGAATACTCTGAAGTGTATTCTCGATAAGACCCAACTCCAAACAGTAATTACCACAGTGTGCAGCCCCTACTTTAGTGGCTTATTATTGTTTTAAAACTGCAATTTTGTGACATAAGCAGCTTGGATCCATTTCCTGCTGTTAAGCAAATTACTGAAAACAAACCTGTGGCTCGGGCATCTTTAAGATTAAAATTTGTTGTCTATACTCAGACAATGTTAATTTGTCACTTGTACATTTATGAAAGCTCCTTTTGGACTGTTGCCAATCCAAAATTATTGCTATTTTAATATGAGCCACCTAAGTTCAAAAAATTATCAGAAGTGTTATAATGCTGGGCTGCTAATGAAATTTAACTAATTGGAGGTTTTACACTAATTACTGATTTAGAAATAGTAGTGTGAATTGGAAGTGTACCTATATTCTGAAACAGTTGTGCTTTATCAGTAAGATTTATTCATGTCCAGACATTAAAATGGAATTATGATGACAAATATTAAATGGTAAGGCTCATAGCGAGTTGATTAAATAAATGGCCTTATGTAAATCAAACTCAACTGCACTAAAATGGTTATCTGTACAATATATATTGAACATACTATTCAGAAATGAATAGGAAATTTTGAATTTGCTTCTTAAACTGTAACACAGCAGTTTAAACTTGGAAGAAAAGCTACCAATTGCTTAATAAATATGGATCATGTGGAACTTGACTCTTGTACATGTTTTGATTCCTTGTTAAGAATATAGAATTTTTAAAAAAAATTTAATCCTGTTTAGAGAAATATACAATCTGTTTAATCAACTTCAACCACTAATTTAATACTTCACAGAAGTGGTATGATTGTGCTAAATGTATGTGCTGAATGATCTGCATGAAGTTGACAATCAGTATACGGCAGTACATTCCAAATTAATTCACTTAAAATCTGCAGGTGATCCTGTACTTCAATTCCATGAATATGATTTCATTTTGTATTTTGATCCCTATGCTGTCTCCATTTTAATGTTATACCTCCTGTTTTCTCTCTTGAATTTAATCCTCTTGCCTTTACTCCTCTTGCCTTTACTCCACTTGCCTCAAGTTTCATTTTGCCCACCTTAGTTGGAAATATACAGTATTACAATCAAACAAAATCAGGAGAGGAAATCATGAGTGGCAAATTATTAGAATTTTTTGAGGTGGTAATGAGCAGCATAAAGGGGAACCAGCACATTGCATTTTAAAAATTCAAATATAGCACGTCAGTAAAGAATTGCATATAAGGTTACTTAAGATGAGCCCAAGGTAGTATATTAGCATGGATAGAGGTTGCCCAACTAATAAAGGAATTAGGATAAAAGGGGCATATTGGGTTCACAACCTGTAATTAGTGAAGTGCTGTAGAAATTGGTGCTGGAGCCACAACAATAATCTATACATGCATCTACATTAATGACTTAGATGATGTAGTTGAATGTATTATAACCAAGTTTGTGGATGACAATACGTGGAAAGGCAAGTAGCGACGCTAACAGTCTACAGAGGGCTTTAGACAGGTGTTGTGGACAACATCTTAGCAGATAGAACATAATGTGGTAAAATGTGAAGTTATGCACTTTCACAGAGAACACAGCGACATATCATTTAAATGAAGAAAGGCTTCAGAAAGATGCAATACGAAGGGATTTGGGAGTCCTCAAGCACAAATCACAAAAAGCTACCATACACATTTAACAAGTTCTTTTGTTGCCCTTTAAAGAAAGTGAACTGTAAAAATAGTGTTTGCTACAATGGTATAAAACTCTAGTCACACCACACATGGAACACTGACAGTAGTTTTGGTCCCCTTATCAAGGGAAAAAATGGTTTTGGAGGCAGTCCAGAGAAGGTTCATTAGGCCGATTCTGTACATGGAAGGTGTTTCTTAGGTGGAAAGGTTGAGGCTGTACTTACTGGAAATCACAAGAATGAGCAGAGACTTTATTGTAATACAAATTTCTTAGAGGGCTTGACAAGGTAGATGCAAAAAGGTTGATTCCCTTGTGGGAGTGTCTAAGACCAGAGTGTATAATCTCAGAGTAAGGGTTCTGACATTGAAGGATGAGATGAGGAGGAATTATTTTCTGAGAACAGTGAATCTGTGGACTCTACTGCACTAGGTTGACAAGGGTGTGTTAAGTAAATGTAAGGCTCAGATTTTTAACAAGTGTGAGTATCAAGTTGCAATTGGGTTATGGTGAAGTCATCAGATCAGGTATGATCTCATTGAATAATAGAGCAGACCTGATGGTCTGAATGGCCTACTTCTGCTCCTATGTCTTGTGTTCTTATTTCTGAGCACTGTAATACGTGCACTTTATCTTCACATTTAGAATCAGTGTATTTTCCATTGTTCTTTTTTGTTTGAGCTGACA
The DNA here is from genome assembly GCA_024137785.1 of Ginglymostoma cirratum. Lineage (NCBI taxonomy): Eukaryota > Metazoa > Chordata > Chondrichthyes > Orectolobiformes > Ginglymostomatidae > Ginglymostoma > Ginglymostoma cirratum. Next base: position 4,809,991 of record JAHRHZ010000097.1, on the reverse strand, counting down.
CCTTGATTACTTGAAGTCCTACCCTTACCAGAAGTTTTGATATTCCTTTAGTTCCTTCCTTTTGTTAAATTTTGTTCATTTACCTAATTTCTAACCTCTGTACTTGTTACTGTACTTTTATTTTCCTTCTGCCTCTTTCCTAGCTTAAACTACACACTGCTAAATATATGTTCTGCCAGTTCATCAGTTCCTGTTTAGATGGAGTCTATCCTTCCATAAGAGCTCTCATTTTACCCAGATGGCCCAATAAAATGGAAACCATCTCTTTTTAGCCAAGCAGTAAGCTCCCTAATTTTTCCTTTCTTTTAGTTTGTATCTGGAAAAGTAATTTGAGATTACCTTCTTTGGAGGTCTTGCTCTCCAACCTCCAATGTGGACAATGAATAGATGCATCCTATCTCTTACCACAATGCCCAAGCACTTGAGAGGCAGCAAAGCACCTGGGATTCCAAGGGGTCTACAACATTGAAAATGGACTCTATTAGCCTCCAGAATTACTGCTTTTGTCTTTTCAGAGCTCTGTTGATGCTGTAAAGGCCTTTGATACAATCCTCTAGAGGTTAGTATAAGGTTGGAAGAGTTGTCCCATGAGCTAATTAAGCAACAAAGGCATACTTGTATAATCACAGCTTGCGAAGAAGTCTCAGATAACCATGATCATTCCCAGGATTGTCCAACAGGACTGACGCACCATAGGGGCAACTGTATAGTCCAGAAGAGTCGATCTGGGAGTCATCAATGTTGACTCAAAATCCCATGAACTTGCATATAGGACAAAATGGGCACATAAATATCCTATTAATTATCCAAAGTCTGCCCAACATCTACGAGTAGGGGTGTGATAGAATATTCTCCACTTGCCCAGATAAGTGTAGCTCTAAACACTTCTCAAGGAGCGTGACATCATCCAAACTGAAGCAACAAAGTTCTGAGGAAGGGTCACCAGACCTGGAACATTAACTCTTGATTTTTCCCTCACAGATGCTGCCAGATCTGCTGAGCTCTTCCAGCAACTTCTGGTTTTGTTTCTGATTTACAGCATCCGCAGTTCTTTAGGTTTTTATAAAGCAACCCACTTTTAAAGGAACCTCATTCAACATTCACTACGGAGAAATACATATACAATCTTCATTGCTCAGTTCACCAAGGTAGTTTACTGCCACCTTTCCATCTCAATTAAGGATGGCAATAAATGGTGGCATAGACAGTAAAGCCCATGAACAAACAAAAAATTACTTTAGATGGTTGTCAACTGTGATGATTTGCACCCAATTGTCTTCATCAATAACAAAAATTGTAACTGGGACAAAAATTACAAAACATCTTTTCAACTGGGGAGGCAATGGCCTAGTGGTATTATCACAGGACTGTTAATCCAGAGACGTAGATAACATTTTCAGGACCCAGGTTCGGATCCTGCCACAGCAGATGATGGAATTTGAATTCAATAAAATATCTGGAATTAAGAATCTAATGATGACCACGAATCCATTGTCAATTCTTGGGAAAATCTGGTTCACTAATGCCCTTTTACGGAAAGGAAACTGTCATCCTTACCTGGTCTGCACTACATGTGACTGCAGACCCACAATAATGTGGTTGACTCTGAACTGCCCTCTGGGCAATTAGGGGTGAGCAATAAAATGCTGCCTGGTTAGCAATGCCCTCATCCCGTGAATGAATATAAAAAAAATTCAAAACCAGCCAAACTGTTTTGGAAACAATTCCTTTTAACAAATAAGCACAAAAGAAGTTTTCTTCCAAATAAGTTGTCTTTATAAGTAACAATAACTTGACAAATTTGCATAATGTGATAAAATCACAAAAATGTGATTACAGTAAAGGAGCACAGAAGCATGCTTGTACAAATATACAAGAATATATGCAACACATGGCCGTTATATACAGTGGTTCAAGAACGTGTATTGCATTATAAAAAGTGCAATTTTTCAAATGTGACATTATAAAGGTTTTTCTCTGATGAAATCAGTGGACCTTGAAGATTCTATGGCATTATTTGAAGAGGTGCAGGGAATTCTTCTGATGTCCTCGCCACCATTTTGTCCTCATCCAAAGACGAAATGGGCACTTAACCTCATCTTCTGGTTATTGGTCATTTAAATCATCTGCCACTTTTGCCTACTTAACAACAACTAATCATTGTATGTGCAGTACTATGTATTACTGGATGCCTGAGGATAGCATTCTAATTTCTTTACTCTTCTTGCTGTGGGTTTCCTTTAGCAGGGGATAGAAAAGTTTTATTTAAATATCTTCTGCTTAACATTTCAAGCAGTTGCCTTTCATGACCTCTGATGGGATCACTGACCTGAAATGTTAACTCTGTTTCTCTTTCCACAAATGTGCTCAGGCCTGCTGAGTATTTCTAAGTATTTTTTAAATTTCAGATTTGCAACACTGGCAGAATTTTGCTTTGCATTGGTATTTCTTCCCATTCAACTTGACAAATTGTTTGATACTCAATAATTTATGCCATAAAATAGATGAGCTCCACTCTATTTACCTTTTTTTTTTAAACAGGAGCCCAACTTTAAAATTAACAATAACAAAGGGAATCTGATATAAACACAGAGAATGTTGAAGACACTCAGCCGGTCTGGCAGTATCCGTAGAGAGAGAAAAACATAGGTAACGTTTTGAGTCTGGTATGACAAACTGAGTACTAAAATTAACTATCTTTGGTTTACAATCATCGAGATACTACTTTTGTGATACTGGATTTTTAGTCTAAGTTCATCTCCTGAAATAACTTGGATTGGATTATCCAAAACAAAGGCAGCCTGCTTCCAATGGGAAGTATCGTTCCAAGTATTTAGACTGACGTCTGTGTCCAGACAAATTTCATACCAAAATGGGATTGCAGTTACTCTTCCAGATGAATGTACTTGAACCTGTAATTTTAAACACATTAACAGAAATGAGAATATGTTTCCATAAGGATATCCAAAAGAACATGTAATGAGAAAGCTGAATAAACAGATCTTTAAAGATTATTTGGTTCGACTTTAATATATTTTCATGTTGTATTACCCACTGCACTGTAACATTGATTAATTTTCATTACATTTCAAATAATGCATCAAATTTACTTGTAACTGTCAAAAAAATCTTCAGTGAAACTAACCATTTGTAGAAAAATCTATTGAGAGAATTCCAGGGCTTAAGACATAAACAACTATAGATACAGGCACCAATGGAGGGACAAAGGATATCCATGTGTAAGCTATCAGAGCTGGGCAATTGCAGAGCTCACGAAGAGTTGTAGAGCTGGACAGGATTACAGACATAGGGCCATGAATGGATTTAAATTAAAAAATGTGAATTTTAAGCTTCTGTACGACAGATAAATGAATAGCGTGATAAGAATCATCCTAACTCAGACAACAATCCATAAGGTTTTCAGATAAAGTTTACCATAGTAGGGCAGAGAATGGAGTGAAATTGTCAATTTGCATTGATATTGAAAATAATCACTTTTAATATTCACAATTAATTTTCTGTGACTTGGTAAATTAAATATTATTTTATTTATATTTAATTTTCCTTTATTTTCATACCTAGAAAACTGATTAATCATACAAAAAAAAATTTGTGTCTTCTCAATTATTTGTCAGTTTCCATCATCATCTGCTGGGTTGGGTGACTGTTCTGATGGAAAATGGCCAATCTTCCACACTTTAATTCAAACGAAACAATTTCTAATGGCAGTAGGAAATCAGACTGATTTTAGTTTATTTGTTTGAAGTATAGTGATGCCAAAATCATAAAACATGTTCAAAAAGGAAACTAAACCAGCTGCTAAAGTCTGCACAGTGGATGACATAACCTTTGAAAACTTATCTTACCCTGATTTCACTGCACAATTCATCGGTGACCAAGCTCATCAAATCCAGTTTTAATAGTTCCACTGGCTCACTCAATCGGATATGAGGCAAAGTGGATAAATGCAAGAACACGTGGACAGGTACCTTTAAAAGGGAACCGAAGGTGAATTAAATTTAATTTAATCATATATATTACCTGCCCTGTGCATTCATTTACAAAACCAAACATTAAGTCAATTTAATAGTTTGATTATAAAACTACATAAAAAACCTTGAACTGGTTGATGAAAGGTGCAATATTGAACCCCAGTGTGGCTTCTTTTCCTTGGACAGCACTTTCTCGCTGTAATGACTCAGATTCGATGAGCATTCCATAGATTTTTATGCACTGAGGCAACAACCTTCCCTCTGGTCGAAGCAAACATCTGAAACCAAAATACAAAGAATACATGTCCCTACAGTTAAATTTATTCACCAAACTTTAATAATTTACACGTCTTCGAAAGATCATTGGAACGCATCAAATTAGTTTGTGCTGAGCACTATCTTATAAGTTTTGGAGCCAGAACTAAGACTGATTTAAAAAGAAAACACGAATTTTCATAAAAACTAAATACTGCGAATGCTACAAATCTGAAACCAAAACAAAGAATGAGAAAAAATTCAACAGGTCTTGCAGCGTCTGTGCAGAGGGAAACAGAGTTAATGTTTTGAATCCTGAAAAAGTCACATTAGACTGAAAATGTTAATTCTGTTTCTGTCCACAGATGCCACCAGACCAGCTGAGTTTCACTGCTTTTCATCATTTACATAAATAATTTGGACGTGAATATTGGAAGTACAGTTAGTAAGATTGCAGATGTCACCAAAATTGGCGGTGTAGCGTAGAGTGAAGAAAGTCATCTCAGAGTACAATGGGATCTTGATCAGGTAGTCCAAAGGGCCAAGGAGTGGCAGATGGAGTTTAATTTAGATAAATCTGAGATGTTGCATTTTGGTAAGGCAAACCAGAGCAGGACATATACAGATAATGGCAGGGCCCTGGGGAGTGTTGCCGAACGAAGAGACCTTGCAGCGTAGGCGCGTAGTTCCTTGAAAGTGGTGTCGCAGGTAGACAAGGTAGTGAAGGTTTTTGGTACATTTGTCTTTACTGGTCAATGCATTGAGTATAGAAGTTGGGGTGTCGTGTTGCGCCTGTACAGGACATTGGTGAGGCCACTTTTAGAATACTGCACTCAATTCTGGTCTCTCCGTTATATGAAAGACGTTGTTAAATTTGAAAGGGTCCAGAAAAGATCTACAAGGATGTTGCTGGGGCTGGAGGATTAGATCTACAGGGAGAGGCTGAATAAGCTGGGGCTATTTTCCCCTGGAGTGTCGGAGGCTGAAGGGTGACCTTACACACATTTATAAAATCATGAGGCGCATGGATAGGGTGAATAGCCAAGGTCTTTCTCCCAGGGTAGGGAAGTTTAAAATTAGAGGGCACAGGTTTAAGGTGAAAGGGGTGAGACTGAAAAGAGACCTGAGGGACAACGTTTTCATGCAGAGGGTGGGACGTGTAACGAACAAAATGCCAGAAGCCAGAGCAGATGGTGGGGACAGGTACAATTACAACATTTAAAAGACATCTGAATGAGTACATAAATAGGAAGGGTTTAGAGGGATATGAGCCAAATACTGACAAATGGGACTAGATCAGTTCGGGTTATTTGGTTGGTACGGATGATTTGGACCCAAGTGTCTGTTTCCATGCTGTACATTGCTATGACTCTAACATATAGAGTTTTGTTAGTGACTTTTGGTTAGCAAGATTTACAATTTAAGTAAATGAATGGGAACACTGATTTAAAAATTGCATCTCCCCTCATTCATTTCAGGCTTTACAGTGCACAAACACATAACCCAGAAGAACAAAAGCTCAAACATCCCCACTGCATCTATGAAATTTTACAGATCAGATCAAACATGAGCTACCTATTGACTCTTACTTCCTCTCACATTGTTGCTGGAACAGTGACTTTCCTGTTTTAATCAGATTTATGGTTTGGTTGTATTTTATAAACAATTAAAGAAAATCTGACATACCTAGCTAAAGCTGCTTTCTCCACCAAACCTTGTCGTACGAGTCCACATATCTCTATAGCATCAAGAATAATTACACTCCACAATTTGCCCGACTGAGGTCTTTGTAATAGTGTAGAGTCATCGTCCAGGTAATTATGCCAAAACTCCAATAGATCTTTTGAAATCTCATTAGATTCTGCTAGAGCACATAATGCGGCCTGCTGCTGAATCTTTTCTAAAGAGCTGAAAACTTTAACAGCTCTTAACTTGGCAGCAATCAGAGGCAAAATGGAAAAACCCTCCGAAACATCCAACACACACAATATGTCAGAGGTTAGATCTGAACAGCTTTGACCATTAGAATTTTCACAATTCATATCTGTACTCTGGTCATCCATTGTTTGTGAAAAGCAGACTCCATCATTCATTGATGTTAATGTAGACAATATATTGTCCAAGGCAGACTTGAAACGCTCATTGTATTGTGTGTTATTGAGACGAGCTATTTCTGAAGATTCAAGCATACACTGTAGAAAGTTCGATTTACGTTCACTTGAGGTCTGAAGGTTGGCCAAAGCATCACAAAGTTCAGCTTCACTGGCAAGACTGTTACTCATCTGATCACTTATGGTATTCACTTCAATTTCCATCTTGAGTTCATGGCTCAATATGGCAACGCTGTGAAAAACCAGGTATGAGTTCTTGCAGGAAACATCAACGATTAGAGTATTACCAGGTTTTACAGTCTGGCCTAAAACAAGAAGAAAACAATGACTTTAAAAAGAAACAATGTTCATGTCTTAATAGAACATATATGCAACATGAATTTGGAGCAGGAATAGACCATTCTTCCCTTTGAACCCACTCTGCCATTCAATAAGGTCATGGTTGATCTGATTACTCCATACTTCTGCCTACCCAAGATAACCTTTCAATGGCTTGCTAATCAAGAGTCTATCTAGTCCGGCCTTAAAATTATTCAAGAATTCTGCTTCCATAGCCTTTTCAAGTACAGCATTCCAAAAAATTCATTATGGGGAGAAAAAAAATTAGTCCTTATCTGTCTCAAATACGTGATCCTTCATTTTGAAACAGTGACACCTACCTCTACATTCTCCTTAAAAAGGTGTTATCTTTTCCACATCTACCCTGTTGGGACCTCTCTGGATCATAAATGTTTCAATCAAAGTCACCTCTAACTCTTCTAAACTCCAGCAAATACATACCTAGCCTATCTAACGTTTCCTCATCCAAACTTGATTGAGGTTTTTGAAGACATAACCAAAAACACTGATGACGGCAGGGCAGTAGAGGTTGTTTACATGGACTTTAGTAAGCCTTTGACAGGGTTCTTTATAGTAGATTAATTAGTAAAGTTAGATCACATGAGATTCAGGGTGACATTGCCAACTGAATACAAAATTGGCTTGATGGTAGAAGACATAAGGTAGCAGTGGAGGGCTGTTTTCAGATTGGAGCTGGCGACCAGCAGTGTTCCATAGGGATTGGTGCTGGGTCCACTTTTGTTCGTCATTTATGTGAACAATTTGAACGAGAATGTAGGAGGCATGATTAGTAAGTTTGCAGATGACACCAAAATGGGTGGTATAGGGAACAGTGAAGAAGGTTTTCTACGTTTACAAAGAAATCTTGACCAACTGTGTCAGTGGGCTAACAGGTGGCAAATGGAGTTTAATTCGGATAAATGTGAGGTATTGCATTTTAGTAAAACAAACAAAAGAAAGACTTATACCATTAACAGTAGGGCCCCGGGTAGTGTTGTAGAGCAGAGACCTAGGGGTTCAGGTATATAATTCGTCATAATTTGCATCACACGTAGACAGGGTGGTTAAGGCAGTGTTTACCATACTTGTTTTCATTGCTCAGACCTTTCAGTTATAGGAGTTGGGATGTCAATGTTGAGGTTGGACAGGATGTTGGAGAGGCCTCTCCTAAAGTACTATATGCAGTTCTGGTCTCCCTGTTCCCTACTTTAGGAAGGATATTATTCAACTGGAGAAGGTTGAGAAAAGATTTACTAGGATGTTGCTGCAAATGGACAGTTTGAGTTATAAAAATAGGCTGGATAGGCTGGCTATTTTTGACTGCAAGGAAGTTGAGGGATGACCTTATAGAGGTTTATAAAATAAAGAGGGGCACAAGTAAGGCAAATAGCAAAGGTCTTTTCCTAGGGTGGGGGAGTTCAAAACTAGGGGACATACTTTTAAGGTGAGAGGAGTAAAATTTAAAAAGGACATGAGGGGCCACGTTTTTACACAGAGAGTGGTTCATATGTGGAATGAACTGCCAGAGGAAGTGGTGGATGCAGGTACAGTTACAACATTTAAAAGACATTTGGATAAGTACATGAATAGAAAAGGTTTGGAGGAACATGGGCCAAACACGGGCAAGTAGGACTAGTTTAGTTTGGGAACATGGTCTGTAAGGGCAAGTTGGACCGAAGAGTCTGTTTCCATGTAGTATGTCTCTATGACTCATAAAACAACCTACTCATTCCATTTAGTCTAGTAAACCTTCTCTTCATTTTCAATGTAGTTCCATCCTTCCTAAATAGAGATTGTACACGATGCTCCAGAAGTGCAATCACCATGTCCTGTGTAACAGAAGTTGTAATTGTACCAGCCTCCACTACTTCCTCTGGCAGCTCATTCTATACATGCCACACACTGTGAAAAAACTGACCATTAGGTCCCTTTTAAATCTTTCCCCCTCACCTTAAACCAATGCCCTCTAGTTCTGGACTCCCCTACCCTGGGGAAACGACCTCTTTATTAATAGTTTGTACCATCTTTTCTATGACAGATATTAGCTAACTGGGCTGTAGTTTCATCCCAGGGCTCACTGGCCTATATTAAATTCCAAGCATTTCCAGGATTGGGAGTCAAAATCCCACTCCTGTATGTAAAGGGCTGCCCTGACCTTCCTTCCTAACTCTCAACTTTCTAATAACAAACATCTTGTGCTTCTCTGACTTTCTTCATCCAACTTTTGGCAGCCACTCTTTTGCTGGGTAAATCCTGAGCCCTGGAATTTTGTCCCAAATCCCTCTGCCTCTCTGTTCTCCAGAAAGCCCAACTCTGAACAAGTTTTTGATTACCTATTCCAATTTTTTTTTTCTGACTTGTGGCCATTTTTGTCTAATGACTCTACTGTAACATGCTTTAATATATCTCACTACATTAAAAAGTTACATAAATATGCACTGTTATTATATATCACGGCTAGATACCTAAAAAGCTGTTTGTTTCATTCCATAACTAACATAAAAGCAATAGGTTTCATTTCTAATTTGAAAAATAAACTTTCAACAAACAGATTCTGAAACTAACACCAGAGGCTATTCAGTCCATCCTGCCTGTACTGGCTGATTGAAAGATATGCCTGATTTACATACTCCAGATACCGATAATCCTGAAAATTAGCACACTCAAGTACTTGAATGTTTCTATGGTATCTCAATTTCATTGTCCTTTAAGAAGTGCAGCTCAGATCTTAAAAAACACGTGTGAAAAAAACTTGTATTTTTTCCTCCTCTAGTTCTTTTTTCAAATATTTTAATCAATAATCTCTGATTATGAACCAATTTATCAGGAGAGAGTTTCGCCCTTCCTGCTCAATCAAAATGCTCTAGTTTTGAATATACGTAAATAGCAAAGATTTATAATTCAACAAAGATTTTAGTTCAAATTAATGGCAACTTTACCTTTTCATTATATCACACTTACCAAGCCCACCCTGTACAGGATACACAGCCTGTTCCCAGCAGGTCTCTTCATCTGGGCCAGTGGAGAGATGTGTATCTTCATCTAACTGCAGAACAAACCAGGCTACAATAGCATCCAGTACACCCTCCTTAACTACTGGCAAACAAAGTCGACAAGGTTTCCTGGTGGACAATTCCTCTAATTCCTAACACAATGCATGAAAATTATGGTCACAAACTGCTGCAGACTTCATAGCATATCATGTACGGTATTTTCAAAAAAATTATAAATGACCTTTAAAGGTCTTTAAAAATTATGTTCAAGTAAGGAGAGCTTTTTTAAAAAGTGACAAAACTATTCAGAGAAAAACAGAAATTCCTGGACAAACTGAGCAGATCTGGCAGCATCTCTGGAGCGAAAGCAGAGTTAACATGTCAAGAACTTCCACTGGACTTAAAACTCTGCTTTCTCTCCACAGATGCTGCCAGACCTGTTGAATTTCTCCAATTTGGGTTTTTGTTTCAGATTTCTAGTATTTGCTGTTCTTTATTATATAAAATTATTCATAGGTTTAGTTTCAATTTGGTGAAGCAGCACAGAAGTAGACCTTTTTGTGCTTATTATAGAAAATTTCTTAGCATTGACAGTGATGAGCATTAAAGAATAAAATACTAGCAACATACCTGAGGGTACCTGCCTTTTTCAAGGCTTATTGGAAACTTACACATGTGCAATCCAGAATTTTTTAATCATAATGCTCAGATAGCTTAAATGGAGTTGCACTGAAGCTCCCAATAAGTGCAAAGACCTTGGTTTGGATTTTGCGTGTCCTCCAGCCATGGTACGTCTCTGGTCAAATGAGGGGAATCCATATAAAATATGTTTGATGGCTAGTCCACTGATCTCCTACCAACTCCTGAATTTGCTCTCATAATGGTGGGGTTGACAGCCACCAAAGTCAGCTGACCATCAACCATATGCAAATAAGGATCTACTGACGGCAGTCAAGTAGAAGTGGGTAGACTGTCTTTTCAAAAGGAAATTTATAAGAGCAGGAAAGGAGTTAGCATCTTTGAGGGCCACCCGCTCAGAAGACACCAATTCCTTCCATTCCATCTGCACGGCAAACTCTCACCCCCCACCGTCGCCCCAGCCACCACCACCTGACCTCCCTCCCCAGCAAATACGTCAGACCAACCTCACTCAAGGATCCAATGGGGTCATTTTCAATGGGCTTGCGTGCAGACACAACAGTGCCTGTTACCTAGCTCTGACTCTGATTGGCTGGCAGCTCTCATGGGCAGGACTTCCTCCACTAAGGGGCAGAAGCCACCGTGCATTTGTTATCATCGCTCACAATGAAATTTTTAATTGTCAGTTGACCTTCAACTGACCTTCTATTCAAGAGGTGGCAGCAGTACAACCTCAGTAAAGCTCAGACCTTGTCTGTTCAATCAATACATGATGATGTGTTACTTGACTAGAACCCTCTAACACCAGAAATATTTATTCTTTATACCACATTGTCTGTCCAACAGAAATGTTCACATGTTAAACCTGTCCCAATACATAAGTTCATATCCTTAACTAGTTATCAAACAGAGCGCAAATTGGGATAATACTGCAAGGGCCAGGCCCTGACTCACATGCCCTTCGGTTGCAGGAACCCAGTGACTTTCGCATGGATCAGTGAAGTTACCCAATTGTTTCAAAACAGATTTAGGTATACAACACTTTTGACCAGATAATTAGATCACCCTGGGTGACAAATTTATTGTGTAACAATGTTGACGTTAACAAGAACAAGAGAACATTGCATATTCATATCCCATGCCCACTTCTGCACAGACAATCTACTGTAACGTTCTGAACGCTTGGGAAAATTAGAAGACAGTTGGTACAACCATGAAAAAAAAATTAAGTTTGTCTCATTTGCAATACCAAGCAATTAGTATCAAGCAGGCTTCAAACTTCGAATTTTTTTGGATATGCCATCATGGAATTATTTCTCATACCTGTGGATTATTGAAATCAATGGTCATAGCCTGAAAGTGGTCAGTCAATGGCGTGTATCCACCAGGAACCTGCCTCATCCTCTCAGTGGTGTACGGTTCAGATGCATCATCAATACAGGATTCATTGCTAACAGGGCTGTACCATGTTATTGTTTCATTCAAATGCAATCCACCAGTCTCGCTGAAGCAAACTCTGCCAAACAGGCCATCAAGAACAAACTGTTATGTCAAATTCGTTCTGACCTTTCTGCAAATATTTTGCATTAATTTTGCTTTATAGCACGTGTGTAGTTTTAAATTCCTTTCGTCCTGTGAGAACTACAAAGTGTAGCAGCAGTCTAAAGCAACATTTTGTTTTTAAAAAGTGTTTTTATTTCAAATAAGGCAAGTAATTTGGCGCAGAAAAAATTCTGAAGACCATATATAGTTGCAATAACTGCCAGGAGGATACGTCTCTCCTTCGCACCAACTGTTCTCTTGCTGCCTTCTCCATGCTGATCCTTTGATAGTGGGTGTTTTACATGACAATGTTTATTTAATTGCTCCACCTAGAGCAGGCATTTTCTCTTCATATGCCAAAGTTGGAAAACTAGGAATGAATAATCACCTCTGGACTTTCAATCAAAGTTACAGCACACATGAAAAGAATTTTCACAGCAAAACAAATTGCTCGCCTTAACAAAAGAGATTCACATTACTTTAACACTGTTTCTTTCAACACATTGGAAAATTATACAACAATCCAGTTAATAAAGAATACTGGGCACTGTTTAACAAAAATGAATATTTACTATTAATTAAATCAGTCAGCCAAAACACCAAATATTTTAGTAACTTCATTTTAAAATTATCGCCATTATGTACATGATGATCTAATAGGTTCAGATGTTGGTGTAGTGATATTGCCACTGGACTAGTAATATAGACACCCACATCCCTCTAGGTCCCTCTGGGAACCTAGATTCAAATCCCAACACAGCAGGTGGTGGAATTAGAATTTTATTCAGGGAAGATGGCAGTACAGTGATAACATCATTGGACAACTAATCCAGTCTCCTAAACTAACGGTCTGAGGATATGGGTTCAAATCCCACCATGGCAGATGAAATTGGTATTGTAAATCATATGTTCACTGGTTGGTAATAGCTGCTAATTTGACTATTAATCTTTAATTACTTTCAGATTAAAGGTAAATAGCAGAAATATTATACAGATTAAAAACTAACAGATCAGTAAGAAATTAAAGAAAAATTTAAGAACTAAGTAAGTAGAGAAAAAATGCCAGATCAGGAGATGTGTTATATCTGCATGATGTGGGAGCTGGCAGACTCCATTATGATTCATACTGGCACGTGTAGCAAGTGTTGGTTGCTGGAGGAACTCTGGCTCAAAGTTGATGAGCTGGAGTGTGAGCTTCGAACACTGTGACATATCAGAGAGGGGGAAGAGTTACCTGGACACTATTTCAGGAGGCAGTCACACCCCTTAGATTAAATATCTCAGTCTATGGTCAAGGACAGGAGGGTACAAGTATGAGTGAGGTAGGCAGAGGTATCCACGGGGCACTGCTCCAGGAGCCTCACTTGTCCTTGTGCAACAGTTCAAGATTCCTGGTCCCTTTGTGGATGACAGTGGAGGCTGCAGGCAGGATGGGCAAACTGAATACAGCACTGTGGTGCAGGTAATCATTCAGGAAATGGGGAAGAAAAGAGAAATGTATTTGTAATTGGGGAAAGTACTATCGGGGAACACACATTGTTCTTTGTGGTGAGGACTGAGAGCCCCCAAGGCTGTGGTTGTCTGCTTGTTGCCCAGGTTCAGGATATTTCATCTGGGGAAACTTGACGAACTTTGAGAGAAAAGATCTCATTGTCATGGTCCACATAGGTACCAACAATATAGGTAGACTGAGGAAAGAGGTTCTGCTGAGGGAATATGAGCACATAGGGGCTAAATTAAAATGTGGAAACAAAGCCACAAATTAATTGGTACAGCGTCAATGAGATTAAAGGGGTAAATATGTGGCTCAAAGACTGGTGTGAGAGAAATGGGTTTGAATTCATGGGACAAAAACGAAGTTGCTGGAAAAGTTCAGCAGGTCTGGCAGCATCTGAGGAAGGGTCACCGGACCTGAAACATTAACTCTGTCTTCTCCTTCACAGATGCTGCCAGACCTGCTGAGCTTTTAGAGCAACTTTGTTTTTGTTCCTGATTTACAGCATCCGCAGTTCTTTTGGTTTGAATTCATGGGACATTGGCACCAATACTGGGAAAGGAGGAAGCTCGTGGAATGGGGTTCCCCTGAATATGCTGGGACCAGAGTCCTGGTGAACTGCATAACTAGGGCTTTGGATAAGGCTTTAAACTATTAGATTTGGAGGGTGGGGCAGGGCGCGGGGGTTCCATTGCATGGATAATTTGAAAATTAAAATAAAAAGGAGAAGGCAGGAGTGCAAGTTGGTGATGAATTTGATGTTACCAGAGAAGAGCAGGAAGGGACAGAATGTGCGAACATCACGTTCCAACAAGGATTCGTACAAAAGTAGGACATTTGATAACAGAACCAACTTAGAGGCAATGCATTTGAATGCACAAAAAATTCAGAATAACATTAATGAGTTAACACAGCAAGTGGAGACAAATGCATTTGATTTTGGAGACAACCTCCATGTGGTTGCTGGGTGGCCAGGTTTGAGAACTGAATATTGAAGGGTATTCAATGTTTTTGAACAATAGGCAGAAAGGGAAAGTACGTGGTGCACTTTTGATACTGAAGAAAGAATAAGAAATGTTGTCAGCACTGAAGATCAAGACGAAGGATCAGTCTGGGTAGAAATAAGAAACAGCAATGGAAAGATGCCCCTGGTGGGAGTAATCTATCGGTCCCCAAACAGTCATCCTGCATTGGGGCACAATATAAATCAGGAAATACTAGAGGCTTACAAGAAAGGTACAGCAATAATCATGGATAATTTTAATATGCATACAGACTGAAATTTGTGAAATTGGCAAGGGTAGACTCGCAGAGTTCATCGACTGTATGAGAGATAGTTCCTTGGAGCAATATACTGGGGAAACAAACAGAGAGCAGGCCGTTCGTGATTTAGTATTGTGTAATGTTGTGCGATTATTAAATAATCTCATAATAAAGGATCCTCCAGGAAAGAGTAATTGTAGCATGGTGGAATTCCAAATTCAGTTGCATGGCGAGTAACTGGACACTAGCATTCTGGAGTTAAACACCATTACACTAGCATAAGGACCTGCAAGAAGACTAAAATGTTGGACAGGTGATGAGAAGTGGCAGACGTATAAGGAGATACTCAATTTCACCCAAATAAAATGTTTTCTAGAAAGGAAGAAAGATTGTAAGAGGGAGGAAAAAAACATCCATGTTTGCCAAAGAAGTTAAAAGATAATTTAAGTTTAAAGCTAAGGCATACCATATTGCAAAAGCAAGTGGCAGGCTAGAAGATTGGGAAACTTTCAAAGATCAACAAATTTTTGCTAAGAATGAACTATAAAAAGAACAAAAGTAAATTATGAAAGAAAACTAGCGCAAAACATGAAAACAAATAGCCAAAGCTTCTGTAAGTTTACTAAAGGGAAGACAGTAGCTAAAGTTAATGTTGATCTCTTGGAAGATGAGACTGTGATGTTAATAGTGGGGAATGCAAAAGTGGCAGAGTCACTAAATCAATACTTCACTTTTGCTTGTATGGTGGAGGACACTACTATAGTAAGACGTAATGCAAAGGCAATAGAAAGGGAGGAACTTAGGCTTTGTGGGTGTGGCTAAGAAATAAGAAGGGGATGGTTACGTTATTGAGGTTAAACTATAGGCCCCCCAAACAGTCAACAGGAATTACGGGAAAAATATGCAGGGAGACTTGCAGAAGCAATAAGGATGTCATAGTAGGGGGGGGGTTTAATTTTCCTAACATAGACTGGGACTGCTAGTGTTAAGGGCTTAGATGGGGTGGAATTTGTTAAATACGTTCAGGAAAGTTTCGTCAAGTAGTATATAGAGGGCCCTACTCGGGAAGGGGCAAAACTCTACCCACTCTTGGAAAAAACAGCAGGATAGCTGACTGAGGTGATAGTGGGGGAGCACTTTGGAACCAGTTACCTTAGTTCTATTAATTTTAAAATAGTTGTGGAGAGGGACAAAACTGGGCCACAGGTTCAAGTTCTAAATTAGGAAAAGGCAAATTTTGACGGAATTAGACAGGACCTTGCAGGGGTTGACTGGAGTAGTTTGCTTGCAGGCAAAGGGACCTCCAGCAAGTGGGAGGCCTTTAAAAGTGTGATAGCTAGAGTTCAAGGTCTATATGTTCCTGTGAGGGTGAAAGACAAGATTGGCAGGAGTAGGGAACCCTGGATGACAAGTGATATTGAGGCTTGAGCAGAAAAAAAGGAGCCATGGCTCAGGAGCAGGCAGCTGGGATCAAGGGAATCCCTGGAGGTATCTAGGGAATATAGGAGTTTACTGAAGAAGGAAATCACGAGATCGAAAAGGGGGCATGAGATAGCTTTGGCTGAGAAGATTAGGGCGAATCCAAAGAGATTCTTTAAGTATATTAAAGGCAAAAGTATAAATAGAGAGAGAATAGGTACACATATGGAATGAGCTGCCTGCGGATGTCCGAGGCGGGTACATTCATAACATTTAAGAAGCATTTGGACGAATACATGGATAGGAAAGGTTTAGAAGGATATGGGCCAAATGCAGGGAAATGGGGCTACTGTTTATGGACGTTTTGGTCGGCATGGACCAGTTTGAGCTGAAGCCCCTATCTCTGTACTGTAGCACTCTATGTCGAGCATCATTAGGGGAAAAAGTAATGAGCAAACTATTAGGATTGAAAACAGACAAGTCCCCAGAGCCCAAATGATCTCCATCCCAGGGTCTTAAAGGAAGTAGTAACAGAGGTCATGCATACATTGGTTATAATATTCCAAAATTCCTCGTTGTGGGAAAGGTTCCAGTGGGTTGAAAAAAAAATGCTAATGTAACACACTTCAAAAAAGGGAAGGAGGCATGACATAGGAAACTACAGGCCAGTTAGTTTAATATGTGTCATTGAGAAATTGCTAGACTCCATTATCAAGGAAGCAATTACAGGACATTTGAAAATTCAAAGTGCAGTCCATTAGAGTCGGCATGGTTTTATGAAAGGTAAATTACATTTGACTAATTTTGCTAGAGTTCTTTAAAGGCGTAACAAGGAATATGGATAATGAGGATCCAGTAAATGTAGTATAATTAGACTCCCAGAAGGCATTTGATAAGGTGCCGCACAAGAAGTTAATTTGTAGGGTAAGGTCCAACGGAGTTGGGATAATTTATTAGCTTTCGGATAGAGGACCGCCTAACCAACAGAAAGCAGAGTTGGGTTATTGGATCTTTTTCTGGTTTGGAAGACATAACAAGTGGGGTGCCCATTATTAATTTATGTCAATGATTTAGATATGGGGATAGAAAGCACAATATCCAAATTTGCAGATGATATCTGTTGCTAAAGAAATAGAGTATATAAGTAGGGAAGTGTTGCTATAAACTGTTCTGCAGTGTACTGTAACACCTGCACTGTACAAGGCAATAATGAAGCCACACCAGGAATATAGCACACAATTTTGGTCCCCTTACTTGAGAAGAGATGTAGTTGTATTTGTAGTTGCAGTTCAAAAGAGGTTCACTCAATTGATTCAAGAGATAAGGGGTTTGTCTTATGACTAGAGATTGAGCAGTTTGGGCCCATAAGCTTGAGCATTTTGAAGAAAGAGAGGAGATCTAGTTAAGATATACAAGATGCCGAAAGGGATTGAAAAAGCAGGCATAGAAAGGGTGTTTCCTCCTGTGGGACAATGTAGGTCAAGAGGTCATAGTTTTAGGATAAGGGATAGAACATTTAAAGTAGAGATGAGGAAAAATTACTTGTCTCAAAGGATCACAAACAAATCTGTGAAATTCACTACCAGACGGCAGTTGATGTTAGGACATTGATTAAACTTAAGGAGAAGATAGATTTTTAATTAGTAACATGTTGAAGGGTTGCAGGGCAGGCAGGAAAATGGACTTGAAGCCGAGATGAAACCAGTCACGATTGTATCAAATCGCAGAGCAGGCTTGGCAGGCTCAATTGTCTACTCCTGCTCCTAGTTTTGATAATGAAATTGCAATATCTTGCCAGTGGGAAATGGTGCAGTGATCAGGAAATACAAGCACTACCATTGTAAACAATAATTTTAAATAAAATACATTATACAACAACAGTCTTATCAATAAAGATAACATTATTAGAGAGGTTGACTATTCAACAAGATGTAGTTTTTCACTTTTACAAACAAGCCTACATAAGCGCTCTTTTAAGTAATTCCTCAAGACTGCTTGAGTAAAAAGGAAAAATATTTTACAAAGAAGGGAGACCAAGTTATTTTGTATACCGAACCTTTCCTTACCCATGAGTTTCTCAAATCCATGTTAAGATTTGTAGATACCACTTTATCTTAGTTTGACTACAAGGCCTGCAGATTGACATTTACAGAATCTTCTTGCGCGATTGTTGTGGAAAACATAAATTACATACTGGTTGAACAGAAAATACCATTAAAGTTAGGATTCAGGGACGTGCTTTGTGAATCACACAGCGTTTATTTCACAAAAAACAAACAAAAGGAATAAGCTCAAGTTAACATAAATAGATGAACTCAATTACACTATGCAATTATTTCAATATTGCCTCCAAATGAGGTGAATGTACATTATTAAGAAACTAACCTGTGATGTCTGCGGATCTCTTGACACTCCACTGCCATGCCAAACACAACAGCATGCAATGGGATGACACGGCCAAATTTTTCACTGGAACCTTCCTGACTTGTTGGCTGAGAAGTAGAAAAATGAAACACCATATTCCCAAGAAGAAAGTAAAACTAAAAATGAAAGACTTGGTGCTTACATCTTTAAAACATATTTCTGCAGATTTTCGTCCCAAACATTTGGCAGTTATGAAAACCTCTAAGACTGAATGGTCAGTGAATTAGAACCCTAAACATTGGTTCAATTCCAGACAACATTTTTTTTTTGTGTGTGCAGGTGGGGTGGGAAAGGCATCTTATCTGTTGAGAATGAGGAACTTAAGTGAAACAATATTTTTTGGGAGGGAGTAGTTCTAGCACAACCTCTCTGTAATTTAGCACAGATTATTTATCTTGCTAAGAGGGTCCATAAGATTCTCTGAGAAAAGAAACGCAGAGGGGCCTCTCTTTTTTGGGTTGGACTAAAGAATTGTGGTATTAAGAGTTCAAACTGCTCTTATTTTTTATCCAGTCCTTACAATATCTATTTGTGAGTGCAAGGGAAGGATTCTATTCTCCAGTAGATATAGTCTCTCGCCCTGAAGAAGGCAAAAATAACTACCAATAAAATTCAAACAGTCGGCACTTTCTCTATCCGTCTTGACACCTTCAATAATAACCCCAGGTCCTTCCGAACCTGCACCCCTTTCAGAATTGTACTCTATTTTGTACTGCATCTCCATGTTCTTCTAACCTAAATGAATCCTTCACACGACTTCAAATCAAACTACTGAGAAATATGTCTTGACATAATTCTACTTTGCTGCCAAATTGCATGTCCCCACTCCCAATACAGACACTTCCTTTTTTTCCAGAGAATTCATATGTGGGTTGGCTACAGGTTTTGGAACTTCCCAAGTACGTAGCAGGGTTACTGGCAAAGCTTCAACCCTGATAGAGAATTAGCAGGCTATATGTTGCTTGCTTGGAGGGTTGACCTGCCTTGTACAAGTATCAATTTAGTGAGTATGCCTTGGAAAGTTTACAGTGCTTCTTATCACCATTCTTAGTACGTTGCAAGAGACCTTCATCTGAATTTGATAATGAGGGTAAATAATTTGTGGCCACACACTGGTTATTGCATTCGCAGACAGTATCACTAGATCCTGATCTCCATCATTTAACATGACATCTAAAGGGAAGGTACAAACAGGGTTAAGGTTTGGGTGGGGGAGGATAGGGGGAGCATGGCAGGGGGGGTGGTCCTGAGGTGGGGGGCGAAGGACGTAGGGGGCGTGAGAGGAGGGACTACAGAAGAGGAAAGGGGTCGAGAGAAGGGGAGACGAGAGAGGGTGTGTGGGGTGGGGGGCACGAGAGGTCTCCTTCCACAAAGGAGTGAAGCTGCACAAACTGCAAATATTTGCTAGAGACTTGTTTGCTCAGGATCTCAGTGGCATAAGTTAAATTTCCAAGGCAAATCCTTTGGAGTGCACAATGATAGGACTCCACGAGGTCCCCATGTGCAAGTCCCATCTATAGTGGAATAATGCTTGTCTGACCAGAATAAAATCTGGACAAAATTTGTAAAATTTGTAAAGACAATATTTTCAGAGATATGTTTACTGGACATTTGTTCACCTGCCTGATCAAATACAATCACAAGATGTATAAGTAAAAGTAGGCCATTCAGCCCATCGAGTCTGCACTCACAGCTAATCCTCAACTCCACTTTCCTGCTTTTCCCTATAACCTTTGATTCCCTTATTGATTAAAAATGTCTCTCAGCCCTGAATACACAATGACCCAGCCTCAACAGAAGTTAAATTTGCCTGCATTTGGCCCATATCCCTCTAAACCTTTCCTATCCATGTACCTGTCCAAATAACTTTTAAATGTTGTAACTGTACTTGGCTGTACCACTTCCTCTGGCAGCTCATTCCATATATGCAGAGAAACTTTGATGCTCAGGTCCCTTTTAAATCTTTCCCCTCTCACCTTAAACCTATTCCCTCTAGCTTTGGACTCTCTTACCCTAAGAAAATGACCTTGGTTATTCATCTTATCTATGACCCTCATGATTTTATAAACCTTTATAAGGTAAGCCCCTCAGCCTCTTATGTTTCAGGGGGGCAAAAAAAATCCAAGCCTGTCCAGCCTTTCCTACAACTCAAAGTTCCCTGCCTTGGTAACATCCTTGTAAATCTTTTCTGCGCCCTTTCCAATTTAATGTCATCTTTCCTATAGCAGGGTGACCAGAATTGCATGCAGTATTCCAAATGTGGCCTCACCAATGTCTTGTAAAGCTGTTACATGACATCCCAACTCCTGTACTCAATGCTCTGATCGATGAAGGCAAGCTTGCCAAACATATTCTTTACCACCCTATCTTCCTGCCATTTTCAAGGAACTATGTACCTGCACGCATAGGTGTCTCTGTTTGACAACACTCCCTGGGACCCTACCATTATCTGTGCAAGTCCTGCCCTGGTTTGTCTTACCAAAATGCAACACCTTGTATTTATCTGAAATAAATTCCACCTGCTATTCCTCAGCCCACTGGACCAGTTGTTCAAGATCTCATTGTACTACCAGATAACCTTCTTCACTGTCCACTGTACCACCAATGCTCGTGTCATCTACAAATTTATTAACCATACTTGCTATATTTTCATCCTAACTGTTTATATAAATGACGAACAAGCTCTAGTCACAGACTTCCAATCTGAACAATAACCCTCTACTACCACCCTATCTCCTGTCAAGACAATTTTGTATCCAATTGGCTAGCTGTCCCTGGATCCCATTGATCTAACCTTCCTAACCAGTCTCCCATGCAAAACTTTGAAAAAGGCCTTGCTAAAGTCGATCTAGACAATGTTTACTATTAAGCCTTTGTCCATCTTCTTGGTCAACTTTAAAAAAAAAAATCAATTGCCTATGAAATAAAATCCAACATTCCATTTGTCTTCCCTATTATCCACTGATTTTGGATGCTTGTTTTTTGTGATTTATGGATGAAGGCTCCCAAATTCCTCTGTTCTATAGCTTTCTATATACTTTCTCCATTTAAATAATATTCAGCTCCTCTGTCATTCCTGTCAAAGTACATAACCTCACATTTTCCAACATTATATTCTAAATACCAAGCTTTTGTCCACTCACTTAGCCTGTCTATATTCCACTGCAGATCGTTTGTGTTCATCTCAATATTTGGCTTCCCACCCATTTTTGCGACATCTGCAAACTTAGTTATCACACCTTATAGCTGGTCCCATCATCCAAATCACTGATATAGACTATAATTTGCTGTGACCCAGCACTGATCATAAGGCACTTTATGCAACAACTTGCCAATCCAAAGAGGACCCATTTATCCTTATTCTGGTTTCCTATTAGCTAATCAATTCTTTATCCATGTTTACCATGTTACCAATTCCATACAATCTTCTGTTGTGCAACTACCTTTGATGAGACACCTTAACAAATGCCTGTAAGAAATCCAAGAACCGTAGCTTTCATTTCCCTTCTATCCATGTATGTTACTTTGTCAAAAAACTAAGATTATTTCAACACTATTTCCCTTTCAAAAGTCCAAGATTTCACAGATGATCTTCTTAATATCCTGCCATAACCTCCTTAATAATGAATTCTAGCACCTCCTCTCTGGCAGATATTAAGGTAACTGGCCTATTGTTTTTCTGCTTTCTGATTTTTCCTTAAATTAAGGGTTTACCTTTGCTGTTTTCCAGTTTGTTGGGACCCTTTCAGAATCTAAAGAATTTTGGTAGATCCTAACCAATGCATCTAATATCAGTGCCATCAACTAAGATCTTAGGATGGAGGTAATCCCTTTTTGGACTCTTACCATCTTAGAGGTTCTAGGAAAACTATTGAACCTAATCATTAGGAATTTAAGTTTATCATTCCCTATCGTGTCTCAATTTTCAATTATCTTTGGAAAGTTTGCTACATCTTCTACCACAAAATGTATACAAAATACCTGCTCAAAGCCTCCGCCGTTTCTTTGTTATTGATAATAAATTTCCCAGACTCACTCTTTACAGAACCAACATTAGTCTTTGGTAAACAGAAATAGAAATTGCTGGAGAAACTCAGCAGGTCTAACAGCATCTGTGGAGATAAATTGTTTGTAAGCACATGCGCGATTTAAAGCAGTGCATTGCATGTAAATATCAGAATGCTGGTCCTAGCATGTTTCTGGTAGAGGTTGTCTCAATGGTACAGCTCCCACTTTCCTCGTGACCCTTGAACTGAAATCTATTTCTTTCACATCTATCTTTGAGCCACACATTCATCTCTCTGATCTTATTTACTTTATGCCAATGTGCACCTGGCTCAGGCAGCAATTAGGAGGTCATCCCTTTGAGATTCTACTTTCTAATTTAGCCTCCAACTACTCATACTCTCTCAGAACTTCTTTCCTAGTTTGACTTATCTCGTCAATACATTACTTGGACCACACCACTTCATCACACCGCCAAGTTCCTCCCACCCTGGAGCAGAAATCTCAAACCCTGCTAGTGGCCAAGCAACACACCCATCTGGACTCTCACTCTCAGCTACAATAAAATGTACTACACTATCTCCTACTATTGCTACATTCTGGTTTAATCTCCCACTTGAATAGGTTCCCACATTACAGTGCCTCAGTCAGTTAGCACATTCACCCCACTCTCATCCAAAGGAGGTGGAAGAACTTCAAATCTGCAAAGGATAAAGCTCCTGCATTCCTACGCTCTGGTTCCCTTTATTCACCTCACATGCCATCACACCCTCCTGCCCCTGACAACTAGTCTCATCAGAAGGCCCTATCGTAAAAAATGTAATGGCCTCCCTGAATGAAATGTCCAGTTAACTTTCCCTTCCCTGATATGCAGCAGTATATATAGCTCAGCCCCTGCAGACGTGTTTGTCCAAGATCATACTGGGATCTACAATTTCCCAAATTCTGCGATCACAACACATCATCTACCTTGCCATCCTTAATGTGTTTCAATGAATTAATTCTTTGAGTAGGTTATGGGTTCTCCTCATCATCACCATTTACTAGACTAATACAATGTAGTAACAGAAAAGACCTTTATTATGTCAAATAAAATTTGGAAAAAAAAAAACTTATTTGTCTCTACTTTCCAACTATTTATTCTAAGAGCAGTTACTCACCAGCCAATCAATCTTTGGTTTTCCCAAAATGTCACCGTTCAGTTTCTTTCAAACTGCCTGCCTTGGAACACTCCTGTCACACACTCCTCTAGGTGTTGACTTCCTGTTTCAAAGCCTTCTTCTCTCACATTCCCTACCTGTATTAACTTCAGCTTCCCTAATGGTAATTTTTGCAATGATCTAACAAAATTGTTAATTTCAGATGGATGGAATAGGCAGTGTGACAGCATTCCGAGAACAACAGGAGTTTCTCTTTGTGTCCTAAAGAAATTTTGGTTTCCTAACTAGCATTAAAAACAGATAAGAGTACTATTCACTTTCTTTGTTGTTTATGGCTAACTGTTTTTTGCACATTACATGTCATATTTACTTCTCAAGTAATTTATTATTTGAGTAAAACACTGATGCAAAGAAACGGTGTTGCACAAATGCAAATTATTCATAGTATAAATCTCTAAACTTTGGTAATAAAATTGCTACATTTTGAATTACTGCAGATTATTTTATGAAACATAAAATTTTAGGAAGTTTAAAAAATCATTACAAAAATCATCAAGTGCAAGGCTCCCAGTTGTATCATTACTTTGACAATGATACTCTGCTAATTGCTTAACATTTTATTACTTAAGTCTGTACTACATCACTATAGCATGTAAAAATATGCAAATGTTTGTTTCCAATCACCACTAGAAAAGGCCAGTATACCATACATAGACTTCCAATAAACTCTGGGCAAACTAGAGAATTAATCCAGGTGATTCTGACTGGTACTCAACATTGAAAATGTATAAAATTTATTTAGTCAGAAAAGATCTATGACATATACATATGAGCGATTATGACTACATTCCAAATGTAACACCATTAAAACATATCCATTTTAGAAATAGGGTGCAATAAGTATCAAACCTCTGGGCTGAATATAGAATTACAGCATCAAAACATTTCCAGTGTTCAAATGTCCAGTCACAAGTGCATAAAACACACACCTTTGGTGGAAGAAGAAGATGTTGCCACGCATGTATTAAGCTCTCCACAATTCCTTCGCCAAACAGCCCAGCATCTACAGTCTCTGTGACAACAAGCGACACCCTGAGGGGAAAAAAAAAGGAAAACTTTGACACAAAAACTATAAATTATAGGAGCCAAAATTCCTGCCTTTTCTAATTTTATTAAATGCATTGATGAAAGCATAAAGTGATACTGACACATTTTAATGCAGTCGATTTTCTCATTGAAGTAACTGAAAGCAAAAATTTCAGCCTAGATTTGCTCAAATATATCTTAACGTAATAATTAGATTAATATTCTACCATGTGTGTGCAATGATTGTAATTACTAAACTGATGTTGTACTCTGCATCATTGGTGTGTTGCAAATCCATTCATCTGTTGCCAATGCCTCCAAGTTGAGTAGGTCAAAATCTTGGAACTCCCTTCCAATGGTATTGTGGATAGTTCACCACCATCTTCTCAAAAGAAACTGGGTGTGGGCAATAAATGCTAGCCCAGCCAGTGAGGCCCACATCCCTAGGTGAATAAAAAAAAAAATACGGAGAGCATCCTGATTCTAGCACCTGGACTGGTATCACAGGTTGCCCCTATCTGACTGTGCCAAGGCCCCCAAGCAAAGTCTAACTTCTTGACTTGATGGAGGCCTTCTGACAACCACGACAAACTGCCTTCATATCAGCTCTAAATGACAAGGCAAGAAACAAGTAATATAAGCCTGGTATCTCTGGCTAATGGGTGAAGCACAAAAACAGAAGGCAAGGGAAGGTAAGGCAGGAATGTGGAGAGTGTCCAGGTAGCCTCTGAGTGAGTGCTAAGAGAGTAAGCAAACATCCCAGAAATGCAGCCTGATCCAGTCCATGAGCTGACTGCCCTGAAAACAAAGCGTCTTTGCAGCAGCATTACAGAGCAAGGTGTCATTGTGTCCTATAAGTGGGTAAGAGATGTGCCATGAGAGCCTTTAGAAGCTGGCACATGCCAGATGCCAATATTTGTGCAAGCAGAATGCATGTGGCTGGTGGCCATGTAGCATGCCCTGAGATAATGTTGTCTGGTGTCCAACACGGAGGTCGTTTGGAGAAAGCAGCAAGCTGAATTCAGAAGGTACCACTCTGGTAGTCATGTTGCGATTTCTTCACGTCTAATTTGTTTGGTGAATTTGGTAAGATATAAAACTGAACAACTATGAAGTAAATTGGCAGTCAAAGCATTTAACAAGCTTTAATCATTGTCAGTTGGTAACTTGCCGCTGCCCACTGAAAAACTTGCCAGACCACTTGTGAAAAGCATGAAAAAAAATGGAGCAGTATGCTTCCAACGTTTCACTGGACCTCACCAGACTTCTCATCTGATTTTGTCACAAATCTCGCCTTAGTCCACACCATTTAGACCCCTATAAAATTCAAATCAATAGAGTTGGATTTTGGATTCCCCGCAATGCAGGTTTGAAGGCAGGGTCTGGGAGCTCAGAAAAATCCTAGCATGCAGTCTTCCTGCCTGTTCGAGCCAACAAGCCTTTGAAATAGCTGATTAATGACTAATAAGGCTCTTACTTTACTCATGCCAGTATGTTACCTGTGGCAGAAGGACCCCATAGCTTGTGGGCAGCCCAGAAGCTTTGGTAATACATGCTGGTTTCAGGAAGGGACCTCCTATGCTCACTGATGGCGACTTTAAAAACATCTTTGTACAATTTCATTTTAGTGCATCCAAGTGTCTCCCAATCACGATAGAGTTTTTTTTGAATAAAAATTCTTCACTCAATTCAACTTTTACAAACTATTTAATAAAGTTGAAGCAAAAGCACATAACTATTTTTGCTGGGTTGTAATGGAACATACCTGCTGGGGAGATCTTTAGGTACTTCCATGTCTAATGATTTCATGTGCAGAATCTTAATTTGTCCTGCCATTTGGTTGGAAGCTACCACTTCACAGGCAAGTTCATACATAGTCTTGGACAACTCACAAGCATACACATGAGAAGCTCCAGCTTTTCTTGCAAACATACTATATGGTAGAGAAACAAAAAAAAAAATCACAAAAATAAGATTTTAAGGAGATGAAGCAAAAACATGGCAAACAATTTTTCAATTTTATTTGTTATCTTTCATATATCACCTGAAACTGTAAAATTTAACACATTTTGTTCATATATTGCTTCACCTTCAGTACAAACCTTGAAACCAATTAATATCCCATAAATTATTTCTTGCGGCTATGAAGACGCAGATTGCATTTTGTATGCAATATCCTGTTTCCATGAATGTATTGGTTCTGAACTCATTTGTTTTTTTCATTCCCTTTCACATTTTTACCATTAATATTCTCAACTGATTAGATCCCCCATTTTGGTTTATCTTAATACTTTTATGACTTTACCAGTCTTGAACCGATGCTTAATACGAGAATGAGGCATTAACTTACATAGCCAGTAAACTGTCTCTTGCACTTGGAAGTAGAATTGTACTCCAGCACAAGATGCAACCTCATGGTCCGGCATATCCTCCACTCAATCGTTACCATTAAGCCAGGAGATCAAGCCTGGTTCAATGGAGAGTGCAGGAGGATATGCCAGGAGCAGCACAAGGCATATTAAAAATGAGACGTCAAGCTGGTGAAGCTAACAAACAGAACTACTTTCATACTAACCAATACACTCAGCAAGTTAAAGACAGAGCTAAGCAACCCCACACAAACAGGTCACATCTAAGCTCTGCAGTGCTGCCACATCCAGTGATGAACGGTGCTAGACCATTAAACAGCTCAATGGAGGAGGAGGGTCCACAAATATACCATCCTCAATGATGGAAGGGCCAACCACATCCGTGCAAAAGAAAAGGGTAAAGTAATTGTAGCAATCTTGAGCCAGAAATGTCAAGTACATGATCCATCTCAGCGTCCATCAGTGATCCCCAGCATTACAGATATCAGTCTTCAGCCAACTCAATTCACTCATGATATTAAGAAACCACTGGAGGCAATGGATACTGCAATGGCGCTGACAACTTTCCTGCAATAGTATTAATGACGTGTGCCCAGCCAAGCTCTTCCATCACACTGGCATCTATCTGACAATGTGGAAAATTGCCCAGGTATGTTTTGTACTCAGAAAGATGAGGTCAGAGTGCCAGCCCTTGACATCAAGGCCACATCTGATATCAAGGAGCCCTAGTAAATCTGGAATCATTGGGAATCAGGGGCAAACTCTCTGCTAGGTTGAAGTTATACCCGGCACGAAGGAAGGTGTTTGTGATTGTTGGAAATCAGTCATCTCAGCTCCAGGGCATCTGTGCAGGAATTCCTCAAGGTATTGTCCTACAGTAAACCATCTTCAGCTGCTTCATCAATGACTTTCTCTCCATCATAAAGTCAGAAGTGGGAACATTCACTGATTGCACAATGTTCAGCATTTGCAACTCCTTAGATACTGAAGCAGTCTATGTTCAAATGCAACAAGATCTGGATAATATCCAGGCTTGGGCTGACAAACGGCAAGTAACATTCATGCCAGGTGTTGGGGAGAGATGTCAAAGAGCAGTCTCGAGTTCTGTATTCAGAAGTACAATCAATCTTTATTCAAGCTCTTTACCACATGTGCAGGAGAGGTCGGAGACTGCTTCAAATCTGGCTTTCACGTGGGGCCCAGTAGCCCTCTTAAATACAACTCACATCAAAAGAAAAGTCAATTATGCTTTGATTTCCCCAGTGGGATACAGCATTTTTCTAAATTTTGTTAAAATAATTACATGCAACATTCCCCTATAATCTGTGAAACAACTGATCAGTAATGGACACCCCTATGGACAGTCCTAGGTTACCCATGACATTGAGATGTTTACTAGACATCATATCATCAAGCTTTGGGATCTTACAATGTATCCCATTAACTATACTCTCCATCAGACATTTCCCAGACTTGCTTATCCCTAAAAACTGTTAGAATTCTGTTATTCATTGTATTCATTGCCATCACTATCAAATTCTGTTACTCATCTTATATTTTCCATTGTCCTAATCTCAGGAGATACAGAAGGAGGTTAGTTCATACAAATTGCTACAAGATTCATAATATTAGCTCTAATATAAGGTTAGTCATATGTGAAGTATTCTTTAGTTAATGAGTTGTGAGCAGTTTCTTTCTCCCCATAAACCTCAGGCTTTCTGTTCTCACACATCTCTTATTGAATGGTCTCTTACAGACACTTGCAGCTGTTGTCTTTACAGAACTCCCCGTACATTAATTTGTAAGATTCCTTGTTCAAAGTAGACCCTGTTACCTTAGGATAATGCCTTCTCAAAGCTACCACTGTGTTAACATGTGACCTCACTTTAACGCTGGATCAGGCAAGCTAATTCCGTTACTACAGCCACATTTACGTAAATAGTGACCATATTGTGCCATCTCTGACCAGGGGCTGCTCCAACAACAGGCAATGACCATCTCCAATAACAGACAATCTAACCACCACTGTTTGACATTCAGTGGTGTTCTTGTCACTGAATCTGCCACTATCAACATCCTGAGGGGTTACCTTTGACCAGAAACTCAACTGGACTCGCCACATAAACACAGTGGCTACTGTGGTTAGAGGCATGGAATACTGCAAAGAGTAACTCTCTCCCTCACTCCCCAAAGCCTGTCCACCACCTACAAGGCACAAGTCAGGGATATGATAGAATCCTTCTCACTTGTCTTGATGAGTGCAGATCCAACAACACTCAAGAAGCTCAACAGCATCTAGGACAAAGTAACCTGCTTGATTGGCACCACATTCACAAGGATCTACTCTTTCCACCACCAACAATCAGTAGCAGCAATATGTACTATCTGCAAGATGCAATGCAGAAATTTATCAAATATCCTTGGACAGTTTCTGCCAAATCCACATCCATGACAAGGGCAACAGACACATGGGAACAGCACCACGTGCAAGGCACCCTCCAATCTGCTTACCATCCTGACATGGAAACATATCGCTGTTCCTTCACTGCTGCTGCGTCAAAATCCTGGAATTCCCAACCTAAAAGCATTGTGGGTCAATCTACAGCATTTGGACTGCAGTGCTTCAAGGCAGCTCACCACCACCTTCTCAAAAGGTAGTCAGGGATGGGCAATAAACGCTGATAGCCAGACATGTCCGTGTCCAACGAGTGAAAAAATATTCCTTAAAAAAATTCAGATCCAGAGATAACTGCACAATGCATCCTCTCTAATAATTTACTAGAAGACATGAACTTAAGACTCCCCTTATGGGTGTTCAAGTCTATGCAGTAAGACATTACAGGCCAGAAAGTTAAAATCTAAATTTCAATCTGTGCTGTATAGATAACCTCACCAAGGTTCCAAAGACAATAAAAATCAGCTTGATTTCTCATTTTTGATTATGATTCAATGATCTGTGTTCTACAACTAATGAAAATGAACTTGGTAGATATCCAAGATCAAGCTCAGTTTTGATTCTACTGACTCTGACTTAGGTTCCTGCTGGTATTCACCATCCCATCAACAATTTATCATTATTTGCTGAAATGGCTTAAGGTCCTGCTGCAGCTTTTTATTTTGTGCAGCTGTCACCTTCTTATAGTTGGTCCTCAAACCAGTTTCCTCATCAGCCTTGAATCTCTCAAGTGATCTTTTCTTCACTGCACTTGGTCCTCAGGTTTCCCCAACAATTTTCCTTGTTTAGTGGCTGAGTATGGATTTACCAGCTCATTGCTAAGGTTCATTTCCCACCTCTACCAAATCCTGGTAGATTCAGCATCTCTGAATATCTTTCTTGCTCCTCTCCTTAGCAGGTTGTCACCACAGACAAAAAAGGGCCAGTGAAAACTGATGATTCTATCTCTGATGAAGACCAAGAATACGACATCTGCCTCTCTCCGTCATCCTCCACCCATAGTTACACTCATGCTGGTTTGAAGGGTTTACGTACAGAAAGGGGGACACACGGACTGGTGTCACCTCACGGACTCAGCCCATCAGCTGAAGGAGTCTGTGTCAGCTAAGATCATCGAGCTTATTGGGGTTCAGGCTCACTCTGAGTACCCCAGAAATAATGACTGGCCTACAGTCTCATCCTCTGGAGATGCAGAGTCAGGCAAGAGAAAATCTGGTGGAGATTGCAGAGATAAATACACGCACAGAAGATTGAGGAGTCCACTGACATCTTGACTTCTGCCATAGTTCTGTCAGTTAGGTGCATGACTTCTTCCATGGATTGGTTAGCAGCCACCATGAAAACCAGCTTTACATAACACATTTGCCTGAGGGCCTTCATTTTATTGCCCTGGTCATGGACTCAGTGGCACTCTCCTCTGCCTTGTTTATAAGAGATTTTTGTGTCACCTGCAGAGTGAAAGAGGAACAGCCTCCTATGTGCTGAAAGGATGCTCTCAGACAGGCTAAGCAAGAATGAAATGAGGCATTCGGATCTCCTTCCAGATGCCCCTTCTCCTCAGGGATACAGAGATGTGCCATAAACAGCAGCCACCAGATAGCTACTTTCAGGGCAGAGAAGGACCAGGCGTTCCTCTTTCACTCTGCAGGTGACACAAAAATCTCCTATAAACGAGGCAGGGTGGAGTGCCACTGCAAGAGATCACTAAAAGGCAGGCCAGGGCCCTGATTATATAATCCCCTTGCTTAACGAAAGCAAGTGTCCGATATGCCTTCTTAACTATCCTATTCATGTGCTCTGCTGACTTCAAGATGTGTGAATAATCACCCAAGATCCCTCTGTTCCTCTAAGCTACTCAGAGACCTGCCATTCATTAAATACTCCCTCAGCACCTCGCACTTATCAGGATTAAGTGTTATCTGCCACTGGTTTGCCCTTCTGACCAACCCATCTGTATCTTCCTGTAACCTACAACCATCTACTTTGCTAATAAGCACTTTACCAATCGTGGTGTCACCCGCAAATTTGTTTAACATTCCCCCCGTATTTTCATCTATATCACTAATGTATTTAACAAACAATAACAGTCCCAGTACTGATTTTGTGGTACACCACTGGTCTCTAGTTATTTAATGGATGTTTAAATTACTATCCAGTACTATTCAAATAGATGTAAACTCAACTGACGCAATTAATAACTCCAACTTTGGATTCTTTCATATTATCTCTAACTTGAAATCATTTTATGAATTGGGTTATATAAGATTGGCCTGGTGGTTAATAATGAGGAAGATGATCTTAGGCTTCTTAGAATACATCTTTATTCAAAAACGAAGAAAGGCAAAAAGCAGGTAACTACTGGTTGACTAGCCTAATATCTATTGCTAGAAAAGTACTGGAATCAATTATTAAGAATCAATATAAACCACATCAACTGAACTTCCCACATCCACACACTTGATCACATTTACAAAAAATTCTAACAGATTTGGTAGTTGACTGAACAGCTGGTTTGCAATTCAGAGTGAAACCTACAACTTCGGTTTAATTTCCACACCAACTGAGGTTACTATGAAGGATTCTTCTTCTCAACTTCATCCCTCGCCTGAGGCCTTGTGACCATCAGATTAAGCTACCACCAGTTGTTTCTCATTTGACAGCAGCCCTATGGTCCTCTGAATATTTGAAAAATCAATCTAATCAAGCAGAGTCAGCATGGCTTCACGAAAGGAAACCATAACTGACTAATTTATTTGAGTTTATCAAGAAAGTTTCAATCAGAGTGAAGAGAAGGAAATTAATAGATGTGTATTATTTGGACTTCCAGAAGTCGTTCGACAAGGTACCTCACAAAAGGTTAAGTCGTGAGATAAAAGCCCACGGAATTGGAGGTAGTATATTGGCATGGATAGAGAATTGGCTCAGGGGCAGGGAATAGCAATGGCTATAAGAAGCTTTTCTTCAGGTTAGTGACCTGTGACCAGAGAGTGCAACTGATTACTATATATATTAATGACGTGGAGAAAGCACACAAATGTACAGCAGCCAAATTTGTGGACGACACAAAAACTGGTGGAAAGGCAGGCTGCAAGAAGAATACAAACAGTTTACAGAGAGATATCAGTAGGTTAAGTAAGTGGGCAAAAATTGGCAAATGATGTATAATGTGGGAACATGCAAAGTTGTTTGTTTTGGATCAAAACAACAAAGTTTAAATGGAGAAAAAGTGCAGAAAGCTGAAATACAAAGGGACTTGTGCACAAAACACAAAAATCCAGCACACAACTGCAGCACATAAATCAGGAAGGCTAATGGAATGTTGGGCCTTATTTCAAGGGGGTCAGAATATAAGATCTCGAAAACCTTACTGCATTTGTACAAGTTGCTGGTAAGACCACATCTGGAGAACTGAGAGCAGTTTTGGTCCCCTTATTTAAGAGGTATATTTTCATTGGAGGTAGCTCAGAGAAGGTTCACCAGGATGATCCTTGGTATGTGGCAAGGGGCTCATTGGAATTCAGAAAAATGTGAGATGATCTCATTAAAATACATAGGATTTTTAAGGGGCTTGGCAGGGTAAATGCTGAGAGGATGTTTCTCCTCAAGGGAGAGCCTAGGACCAAAGGGCACACAATCAGAATTAAGCAGAACCAATTTAAGACTTAGATGAGGAGAAATTTCTCATCTCAGAGGGTTTTTAGTCTTTGGAACTTGGTGCCACTGGGACCTGTGGGCAGAATCTCACGGACTGAGATAGATTCTTGATCAACAAGTGAATCAAGGGTTTTGGAGAATGGGCAGAAAAGTGGGTTTCAGATCAGCCATGATTGACAGAGCAGCTCCAGGGGTCAAACGGCTTACTCCTGTTCCTGTTTCATCTGGTCTTATAGGTGGATATAGATGAGTTGGTCAGATGGGCAGGCAAGTGGCAGACAGAATTTAACCCTGCAAACTGTGAGGTGATGCACTTTGGAAGAAGTAACAAGTACTCAATGTATGGCAGGGCACTAGGAAGATCAAAAATAAAAGAGGGATCTTGCGGTGCTTGTCCACAGATCCTTGAAGGTGGAGGACAGATTAACAGAATGGTTGAGGCAGCATACCGGAGACTTGCCTTTATCAGTCATGGCATAGATTATAACAGCAGGGAGGTTATGTTTGATTTTGATTAGGCCACCGTTGGAGCATAGCTAAAGGTTGCCAGACTATAAGAGGAGGGGCTGCAGAGGAGATTCACCAGGACATTGCCTAGGTTATAGCACTTTACCTATGAAGAGAGACTGGGTAGGCTCAGTGTGTTTTCTTTAAGCAGGGAAGGCTGAAAGGCCACTGATTGAGATGTACAAGATTATGGTGGGCATGGATAAAGTGGATAAGAAACAGCTGTTCTTAGTTGAAGGATCAATAACAAGGGGGCATTATTTTAAGGTGAATGCCAGGAGGTTCGTAGGAGATTCAAAGAAAGATGTCTTCACCCAGAGGGTGGTATGAATCTGGAATGCCTGGGAATGAAGTAGGGGCGAGACACCTCAGAACCCATAAAAAGTATGTGGATGAGCACTTGAAACATCACGACATTCTAGGCTTTGGAGCAAGTGCTGAAAAATGGAATTAATGCAGAGTGATTGCTGCAGATTCAATGATTTCTTTTGTGCTGGATGATTCTATGATCATGGCCATTCATTTGCAAGTCAATTTTAGCAGTTGGTCCCAAAATAGATTGATCATCTCTGTCTTCCTTTGGCCCAGTGTCACCTATTTTCTCCTCTTACTTTCACTTGCATTTTCCATCTTTTATTTTTTTCCATTTTTAGCTTTGCCTTTCCAAATCCATGTTTATAATATGCATACAGAAACACACATCAATTGTATAAACATGCATATTACAATCAGAACAATCCATATGAAACAGAAATTGCACAGACCTGAGGATGCCAGTTCCCGTTCCAATGTCCAAAACAGACATGCAACCAGACTGCACTGCTTTTTGGATTGCTCTCTGATAGGCAACATTCCTCTTCTTATCATTTAGCATTAAAAAATGCCAGCGCTCCACTAGCCAGTTGGCAACACGATAAAAATTTTCCCTTGCCTCAGTATAGTCAGGATTGAGCTTAATAGCCTTGTGGAAATAGCCGGCTGCTTCATCTCGGAACCCCATGCTGCACACAGAGTAAAGATAGCACAGAATTAATTTT
This sequence comes from Ginglymostoma cirratum, assembly GCA_024137785.1. Lineage (NCBI taxonomy): Eukaryota > Metazoa > Chordata > Chondrichthyes > Orectolobiformes > Ginglymostomatidae > Ginglymostoma > Ginglymostoma cirratum. The sequence continues at coordinate 4,775,246 of JAHRHZ010000097.1, read as the reverse complement.
AATTTTTGGATATAATGAATTTCAAAAATAGATGTTGTTAAATTTGAAAACACATTTTTCAGAAGAAAATAATGAATCCATCAGCTATTATACACATATAGGATCAATTAACAATACTTTAAACAGTTTAGAAAGGTCAACTGTTTTGTTGATTACTGTAACAACTTCATTTTGAACAAAACAAAAAACATCAACTTCAGTTTGATTGCTTAAATGAAAACAGAAACTACAGGAGAAATTCAGCTGGTCTAGCAGCATGTGGACAGAAAAGAAGTTAACATTTGGGTCCAGAAGTTAGGTCACTGGGCCTGAAACATTAACTCCACTTTCTCTCCACTGATGCTGCCAGACCTGCTGAGTTTCTCCAGCAATTTCGGTTTTTGTTTCAGATTTCAAGCATCTGCAGTTCTTCGGTTTCTTCAATTTGACTGTGGTTTTGTAGCAGCAGTTTATCCATTTCCTATACAATATATGTAGATAATTTAAACTTTTTAAATTTACTCATGGGACGTGGGCATTGCGGCTTGGCTAGTATTTACTGCCTGCCCCCTTGTTGCCCTTGAGAAGGTGGTGGTGAGCTGCCTTCTTGAACCGGTGTCGTTTATGTTCTGTGGGTTGACCCAAAATGCCCTGAAAGAGGGAATTCCAGGATTTTGACCCAGCGACAGTGAAGCAACAGCGATATATTTCCAAGTCAGGTGGTGAGCAGCTTGGAAAGAACCTTGCAAGTGGTGTTCTCATGTATCTGCTGCCCCTTCAAGATGCAAAGAGTCATGGGTTTGGAAGGTGCCTCTAAGTTGCTTTGATGAATTTCTGCAGTGCATCTTGTAAATAGCACACACTGCTGCTATTGAACTTCGGCGGTGGAGGCATTGGATGCTTGCGGATGTAGTGCCAATCATGAACTCTGCTTTGTCCTGGATGATGTCAAGCTTCTCGAGTGCTGTTGGAGCTGTACCCATCCAGGAAAGGGGGAGGGGGCATTCTATCTCATTCCTGATTTTAGATGGTGGACAGGCTTGGGTCAGTCAGAAGGAGAGCTACTCACTGTAGTATTCAGAGTCTCAGTACTGCGTTTAAAGAAACTGTATTCACGTGGTGAGACCATATGAGTTTCTGGTCAATTGTAACCGCATGGATGTTGATAGTGAGGGATTCAGTGATGGTAATGCCATTGAATGTCAAGGGGCAGTGATTAGGTTGTCTTTTACTGAAGACAGTCATTGCCTGGCATTTGTAAGAGGTAAATATTACTTGCCACTTGCCCGAGCCTGGATATTGTCCAGATCAACCTGTTGCATTATGTTTTCACACGAGTATAAGGGAAAGATTTAAAAGGGACCAGGGGGACAATAGTTTCACACAGAGGGTGGTGCCTGTATGGAACAAACTGCTAGAGGTGGTGGTGGAGGCAGTTACAATTATAACATTTACAAAGCGTCTGGATGAGTACATGAATAGGAGGGATTTAGAGGGATAATGGGCCAAATGCTGTCACATAGGACCAGATCAGTTTAGGATATCTGTTCCATGCGGACAAGTTGGATCAGAGTGTCTGTTTCTGTGCTGTACAACTTCATGACTCTACGTCTGGGGCAAGTGGACTTGAAACTAGACCTTCTGGCCCAAAGTGTGCCACAAGAACACTTGTATAATAATACGTATCCTATCTTGTATTTACTTAGTGATTCAAATGGAATTTCACATGTTATGGTTCGGTCATGAACAGGCCCTGTACAAGTTGGCTGGAAAACCAAGACACGCTTGTGAAAGCTGCCAGGACTATTAACTTTGAACATGTGTTGCCGTAGGGTGGAGTTCTGTTCACCAGATGTTCAACTCTGTTGTCCTGAAAGTAGGTGAATGGTCTGACACCCATCTCACGTAGCAGTGAAAACTAATGAGACTAATAAAGCTGTCCCTGCAATAAACAATTTACTGGAATCAGCTTTGAATTCTTGTGAACAATAGCAAAATTATTATAGATAAATCAAGCTAATGGTCCAGAATCTTTAGAGAATATTTGCTTTAGACAGTTGAATGCACAAGTGGGAATACTCAAAGTGAAAAAAAATGGCAACAAATCAATTTATCAAACTCATTTTTATTACTGGGATAAGTTGAAGATGTAGGTCAAAAACCAAGTTGGAGTCATACTTAGCAGAAGAGTTCTGATTGTTCAAGACTAATCACTTCAGTATTTCAGGTTAAAGAACTTGTTCCAATGAAAGTTCTATCAGTTCCAATGACCTGAAATATTAACACCGCTTCTCTCCACAGATGCCGCTTCACCTATTTTCCCACTTTTTTACTATTGCTGCGTTAGGTCCTCAGGATAGTGTCTTAGACCCACCCATCTTCAGTTGCACCATCAAATGACTTTCACTCGATAAACAAGTCACAGGTAGGATGCTTGCTGATGACTGCAGTGTTCAGATCCATTTGCAATTCATCAAAATGAAGCAGTCTGTGGACTGATGTAGCAAAGCATGGACAACACCTAGTTTGGGCTGATAAATAAGAATTATTTGTACACAAAACTGTCAGGCAATCACCATATCCAACGAAAGAAAGTCTAACTACCTGCCCCAATGTTCAACAGCACTACCATCAGAGTCTCCCACCATCAACATCCTGAGGGTCACCACAAATCAGAAGTTGACCAGCCTCATAATTCTGATTTAATTCTTTCATATAGTATTTATTTCCTACCCCTAATTTCCTTCACGTAAGTTATGGTGGTCTTTACCTTCTTGAACATCAGCAATGAAAACTTGGATGATCTGAATGATGTGGACCATGGCACGAAACATGGCAGAATTATGCAGGAAGTCAACCAAGGCCTACCTTGACATCAGGAACAACTCACTGCATCTTTTAACTAACTTCAAGGTAACGAGGTTGATGAGATGAGATTCTCATTGGGAAGCAGCAATTTGCCAAATAATTGGAGTATGGTTAGTCAATGATCTCAATGGCTCCAGATTTCATCTCATTAATATGCAGCTTTCTATCCACATAAGCAAACACCCAAGAGTTCTCAACATAGAAATCAAAAAGGGTACCTCACCGCTTACTCTAAAGGACCTTCACACTGGATACCAGGCACTAACATCTGAATGCATTCATGGGCACCAGCCACAATCTAAGAACACTCACCACATACATACAATTCATTTACTAAATGCTTCTGCACTTCAATGCTACATCTCAGGCTACAACAGCAGTTATCATTGTATTGCTACCGCAAGGACACTTTGCACTCAGAGACATACATCCAGCTCGTCATCAGGACTAGGCTGCATCTCAGGGATGCTCGCTTGCTCCCTTACCACTCACTCACTTTGAGCCTACCTGGATGTTCACATTATTCGTGCCTTGCTTTGCCCTTTCTGACCCTCTACCTTCAAAGCTGCCCAGCTCACAGTACCACTGCATTGCTTTAGCATTTAGTGTAGCTAGAAAGCTTGTCATGCTTGTCAGCAATCCTCAGTCAAGGCAAGATCGATAGCCTTTAGTCAGGGGTCCTGGCAAAATAAGTTTAGGGCAACCTCTGACATTAGTCCAGAAGCTTGGACACGGTCAATCAGCCAGACTCAAGATCCTCTTCGCATAAGGGTTGACAAGCCAAATGTTGAACAGCCAAGGCTTGGTGTAGTTGACAACGAATGAGAGAAAATATTGCAGACAATACTGAGTGTGATACAGCATAAGGTTGAGTGGGAAATTGATGCACGAACAAAGATAAAGTGAATGTGAGGTGTTGGAGAGAAGATGGTGGCACTTAGCTGATGGAATGGAGAAATTCACCTTCTTCCTACACTACTGAACATTTCTCCAGACTGTGGAGGCTGCACTGATGTAGTTGAAACCTCGGACCAGGCTGGCAGAGTCTGGTGTCGTGATTCTCTCTGCTGCTGGGGGAAAAGGATATCTTTCCTCTGTATCAGTTCTGAGGGAGGGTCACTTGACCTGAAATATTAACTCTAATTTCTCTCCACTGCCAGACATGCTGAGCTTTTCCAGCAATTTCTCTTCTTGTTTTGCCTCTGTACCAGACTGTCTACTGGGGCATTAAGGTCTCTGCTCGGAAAGTGAAGGGCTAATTTTTCCCTTGCCTTCATGTCAGGAACTGTGCAGGACAGCTCCAGGCTAATAGTGTGTGGCTGGATACTCAATGGCCTTTGCCAGCTATCTGGCAGTGGCAACTTATTTTGCATACAGTCAGAAGAAGAATGGGGCTAGAATCAGATGAAAGGGTACCATAGTAGTAATTAGTTAATAAGATAGGTTTGCAAAGATGCAGCGAGAACATTCGACAGGCTTCAGTATGTGTTCATGATTGAGTCATTTTCCAAGCATACTTCAGTCATCCTTGCCCAAAATCTGCCTTTGTTAAAACTGGAGGCCTGTCCGAGGCAAATTAGGAGGATCTCAGTCTCAATTTTACCAGTAATCAGCTATGTCTGAATTTCAGCGAGTTTCCGCAAGAGTTTCTCTCTGTGCAGCCCCTATAGATTTCTCACACTACCTACCCAAACTTGCCTCGTTACCTTTGCACCATGAGCCTATGCTGCAACGCTTGTCCCATTCTCCCATTTGCCGCAGGCAAAAGGACTTACTATTGTCAGTACCTCCTTGGATCCCTGGCACTGGAGCCAGTTGTACACTAAATTCAAGCATTATTGTCCAGAGCTGCCCTGCACAGTTCCTGTTATTTACTGCAACATGCCTAACAAAGGGAAACTGATACTCAGCTTTGCTAATAGGAACCTGGAGCTCCTGGTGGACAAGGTACAGCGAATGATAAACAGGAGGTTGGAAGACCACAGCAAGCCAGGCAGCATCTAGAGGAAAGGAGAAGTCAATGTTTTGGATATTACCCTTCTGCTTTCCTCCAGATGCTGCCTGGCTTGCTGTGTTCTTCCAGCCTCCTGTCGGTCTACCTTCGATTCCAACATCGGCAGTTTTTCAATCTCTAACCAAGGTACAGGGAAAGGCGGTCCTCTTCCCCCAGGACCAGTAGAGAAGTCCATGGTAGAGGACCCGGTCAGCCTGATCCAAGGTTTTCACCAGGTTCAGTATGCCATGCAGTATCCAGAGGAACATCCAGCAATACAGGAAGAAGGTCAACAGCCTTCTCTATTCCACAAGGGTAAATGCCACCATCTTCCTTCTGCTACCTCACACTCGCACTATCCCTGCTACTGCACACACTTCCCACCAAGGTTCTTAGTCTATTGCTCTCACAATCACAATCAACATCTTTCATCACTTATTCTCACCCATCCAATTCTCCACCCTACTGACCCTCTGTGATCCCTATACACTCATTCTGGACACCTATTCCCTACTAGCACTAACAGCTGTGCCAATCAATTTCAACTTACTCAATCCCTCCCTTGGTCACATTCCAGGAGAAAGTGGCCCACGATGAAATCTACAGAATGGTACGAGGAATTCAAAAAGAAAATGGGGAGAGTACAGACCCAACACTTGCCCTTGAAGGTAACAAAAGAAAGACTTCTTTCACAGGTATAAAGGGAATAAATCAACAGAGGCCTTAGTGGAGTATGGAAAGTGCATGGGGAACATAAGGAAATAATTAGGATAGCAAATAGGGGGCTTGAAAAAATACTGACAGGTATCTGGGAGATTGTCGAGATATTGAGGAGAAGAAGATTACCAAGGAAAGAGAAGAGCCCACTAGGAACAAAGTGGGCAATATATGCGTGGACCCAGAGGTCATTCCCAGGATGTTAAATGAGTACTTGACTTCAGTCTTCACTCAAGAATGTAGGTACAGATTTCGGGGAAAGGGTTTGAGAGGGTCAAATAGATCAACAGGGGAAGTGACAGCTAAGTGATATTATCACTAGACTGTTAATCCAGACAGCCAAGTAATGTTCTGGGGACCTGGGTTTGAATCCCATGATGGCAGATGGTAGAATCTGAATTCAATAAAAATCTGGAATTAGGAGTCTAATGATGACCATGAAACCATTGTCAAATGTCAGAAAAACCCACCTTTAGGAAAGGAAATCTGCCGCGCTTACCTAGTCTGACCTACGTGAGATTCCAGACCTGCAGCAATGTCACTGACTCTTAACGGCCATCTGGGCAATTAGGGATGGGCAATAAATGCTGGCCTAGACCTGTGAATGAATTAAAAACATAGGGTGTGGGCAGGTACTGAAGGTTTTGGCAGGCTTAAATGTGGACAAATTCCCAGGCCTAGATGAGTTGTATCCCAGACTGCTTAAAGAGGGGAGAGAGGAAATTGCAGGGGCTCTGACCCAAATTTTTAATTCCTCTTTGGCCACAGCAAAGATGTCAGAGGACTGGAGGACAGCTAACGTGGCCTCACTTTTCAGAACAGTAGTATGGATAAACTAGATAATTACAGACCAGAGAGTCTCACATCAGTGGTAGAAAAAAAACTATTGAAAGAAAATACTGAAGGAGAGAGTTAATTTCCACTTGATGAGGCAAGGTTTGATTAGGGATGGGTCAGCATGGGCTTTGTCAGAGGGATGTCAGACCTAACAATGGCGTCTGAATTTTTCAAGGTGGTGATTAGGTATGTAGATGTGGGTAATGCCTTTGATGTGGTTTATATGGATTTAAGCTAAGCCTTTGACAAGGTCCCACATATGAGACTGATAAAGAAGGTTAAACAACATGAGATCCAGGGTAATTTGGCAAGGTGGATCCAAAACTGGCTTAGTGTTAGGAGACGGAGATGGGTGGCAGAAGGCAGTTTGTGTGACTGGAGGCCAGTGTCCAATGGCATACCACAGCAATCGCTGCTGGGACCCTTACTTGTGATCTATCATGTAGGTGAGAATGAGTTGGGGGAGTGATAATTAAGTTTACAGATGACACAAAGATTAGTTGAGTGGTTAAAGCGAGGTTTAAGATTATATAAAAGGAAAATACGAAAGGGTTGGTTAGATAGGTAAATCAGTGACAGATGAAGTGTGAGACGATGCACTATGGAAGCAGTAACAAGACAAAAGAGTATGCAATGCATGGCAGGGCACTAGGAAACTCAGAGGAACAGAGGGATCCGGAGGTGCTTACTCAAATCTCTGAAGAGAGGACACATTAAAAGGATAGTTAAAAAGGCATACAATCCACCTGCCTTTATCAGTGGCACAGATTATCATAAGAATCATGTGGAAACAGGCCCTTCGGCCCAACAAGTCCACACTGATCCTCAGAGTATCCCACCCAGAATCATCCCCCCGCCTAATCTACACATCCCTGAACTCTCGGGCAACTTAGCACGACCAATCCACCAAGCCTCCACATCTTTGGACTGTAGGAGGAAACCGCAGCACCCAGACACGGGAATAATGTGCAAACGCCACACAGACAGTCACTCGAGAGTGGAATTGAACCTGGGACCCTGGCACTGTGAGGCAGCAGTGCTAGCCACTGAGTCACTGTGCTGTCCAAAGAGCTGGAAGGTTACATTCAGCTATACAAAACTTTGTTTAGGCCACAGCTGAGTACTGTGTGCAGTTCAGATTGCCAAAATAAAGGAAAGTGTGATGCACTGGAGCTGGTGCAGAAGACATTCACCAGGATCCTGCTTGGTGAACACTTTTGCTATGAAAAAATACTAAATAGGCTTGAGGTGTTTTGTTAAGAGCACAGAAGATTAAACGGGACCTTACTAAGGTGTATAAGAATATGAGGGGCATGGACAGGGGGGACAAAAAGCTACTGTTCCCCTTAGTCGAAGGGTCAATAACATGGGAGCATAATTTTAAGGCGAAGGGGAGGAGGTTTAGAGGAGATTTGATGAAAAGCATTTTCACCTAGAGGGTTGAGTGATCTGGAATGCACTGCCTGGTAGGGCATGAGAAGCAGTAAACGTTACAATTTTTAAAAAAAGACATGGATGAGTACTTGAAATGACATGACATGCAAGGCTATGGGCCCAGGGCTGGAAAGAATTCGTGGAGATAGATTAGCACAACAGTGATATGAGAAGATTCTCTTCTGTGCTGTATGACTATGGTGGAAAGAGCTAGGTCAGGTCATATGGTGCCTGATGTTAGGCTCCTCACTCCCTACAAGAGAAGGATCCTTGGCCATTACCAGTGAGGAACAAGGCAGCTCATGTGCGATGCCAAAACCTCCTGCCAGAATGCAGTCTATGCCAGGAACCTGCTTCTCTACCTTGTGATGCAGTAATAAGCTATACAGATCAGAAGACTCCAGACAGATTCTACCTGCATTAGCTGCTGTCAGTAAGGACTGCAAGGAAGATTTATCTCCATTTCCTTTAAAGGCAAGGGATCTCAGGTTGCTGCGCAGAAATCCATCCAAAGTTGACGCATGGGAATATTGGAAGATGGCAGAAATGAATTCAATTGCAATGTCCTTAATTGTACCTTGATGCACATGAAGACTAGTCAATTGGATAATACAGTACGAGTTTTCTACTGTCTGTACAACTGTATCTCAGGAACAGAATTGTATTGGGAAATTTGAAAAAAATCATGTTTCTAGTTAAGCAACATATACCTTTAACATTTTCTGTTCAAAATAATGATCGATTTATTTCATTTCTGAAGGGAGAAGAGCGATAATAAATGAGAATATCTCTGCATTACTATCTCTGTGATGTTTCAATACCAAACGGTATTTCGAAGATAAAACTAAATGTAAACATATTTTCTCATTCTCAAATAAAATATCACTATGTGCCTCAAGATGTCAACAAGGGGAAGGGCTCACAAACAGCAATGGTATATTCATCATAACCGGTTTCAGAGATATTGATTGAAGGTTGAACATTGGTTTTGACTCTCCTCAGAGTGGACCTGGACCCGGACCCAAGGAACCTCCCCACCTTTTCGTTGTACAATTAAATCTTTTACATTTATCTAGGAATCTAGATGAGGTCCTGGATAATCAAAACTAAAGAACATTGTTAAAGCATGGGCAAATGAATTAGAGTAAATTGTTTGAGTTCCAGATCCAATATTGTCACAACATCAATAAGATGGATGATTTCCTTCAGTGCAGTGATTTTTTGATTCTATTTGGAAAAGCTGCCTCTCGTAAGTGAAATTCAGTATTACAGACTAAAAGAGATCAAAATTCAATCCTAGTTATGCTGTATTAACTGATTTCAAGTGGGGTGAGAGATAGGGGCTGCAATTAGTAACAGCAAATCAAGTTTAGAAACTGGATATGCTTCACGTGAATCATAGTTCTGCTTCTATTCAGCAAATTCCTCTTAGGAGTCATTAAACTGTCCAACAAGTGACTAAGACATATAGCCAAATGTTCAATTATTGATCTGTGCTAAGTTGGATGATCAAAGTTAAGGTAAATGTTGGAGAGAGACTACAATTAAAATAGATATTACAGTACTATATTTTAGTTACTTCTTTCAAAAATCCAGTCCTTTGGAACACCATCTTACAACAGATGTTAAAAGCAGCCACATAGTAACAGCATTGGGTGTGGAAAGGGATCAGATTGAGCTGCGATTCTGAGCAACACAAAGAAAATTGTGATGATGGGCAACATACTGGTGGTCAATTATCATCTGTAGAACCATAAAATAAGACATTTCTTAAAGAAAAAACTTGACATCTGTGAATCTTAGACAAAGGCAGAATTGGGCTACACTGTATTTGCATTAATGATTAAACCTACCAATACTTAGCTCAAGTTCACTAAATTATTTGTGGTATTGTGGGTGTTGAGGAGGACAGAAAGTCACAATAGAAGCTGTTAAGGAGATAGATAAAAGTGTTTATATAAACAATATTATATAACCATTTAATATAACAGCTATTCAAATACAATTGGAAAATGCTATCACAAACCTAAATAAATGTTCTCCCATACTGTTCCATATTTCTTCATTACTTGGGTAGAGCTCCAAGGCCTGTTCATAGCAGTCAAATATATCCTGAATCCGACTTAAAGAATCAAGTTCTTCTGCCCATTTAAAAAGGGTGTGTTGGAACGATTCCTAGAGTTTCAATAATAAAGATAACTAATGTAAAATACATTAATAACTAAAAGACATTAAAGCAAAGCCAATGCAATTAGCCAGATTAGACAGGAGGCTTCATAATTGGTCCTTTTGTGATCAGTTATCAAATTATCCATAACTTGGCAAGTACATTAACATCCAGAACAGACATTGAATCCCTTTTTATTGTGTTCAATGTGGCAAAATCCACATGACATATCAACATAATAGAAGGCACGTTGGTCATTGGTGTTTTATAATCAAACAATTCCCATGTTTTATATATGGCGTCAGCTATAGGCGATTCCATCCCACACTGTCTCTTGTCCAGAATTGAAATTATCTACAATAAGTGAAACGATCAAGCTCTGTTCCAGTTGAACAGAAATATATTTTGTTCAAAAATCAATATGGCATAATGGGTTGGATTTTGTTGCAATAATTAATGCTAAGGCTTATAGCACTTGGTTATTTATGTGAAAATCAGAAAGCAATATGCAATGCCGTCGTGTAAAATAGAAATCTGAAAGTTAATGGATGGCAAAAGGTTCACGAAAACTGCATCATGCCATCTGTCTCACCATTTAGATACACTGAACAGTTAGAAACAAGCAGTTTGAGTTACCTCATAGATACTGATTCAATTCACCAGAAGAGTTTGTTCACTCTACAGTAAACATCTTTTTGATGGTGCAATTAATCATAATTACAATAACCAAAAACCTACCTGGCATTGAAAATGAACTTGTACAAGTCTGTAGTCTCCTTTCAGATTTTAATTATTGTAATTTTTAAACAAAACTTAGTCAATTCTAGAAATATGTTTTAAGCTTTTATCTCTCATGATCCAGTCATTTCTCCTCTATTACTTTCTGCAGCTGATGTGATTTTCAGTTTCATATCCTTATTCGCGTTTCCAGGTTACACTTATTAACAATTGTTCAATCTGTGGTTTAGGAGCTCCAATGCTGGTCGTACTGTTCGCATGTCACAGATGTCCTATAGACAGTGCTGTTTTTCTGGACCATTTGCTAACAAAAACTTTGCAGCGGAGAACAGTTGCTCCAGTCTAATATTAAAGTTCCTAATTGCCATTCGTCTTCTGATTTATGCCAGACATAACATTAATAACTAATTTCATTTTATTTTCTTCAATCATCTGTGGACCACAATAATATTCTTATGTCATGAAAAGTGATAATACGCTATTATTGTTTGGGAACTTTGGTTCTAAAATGGAAGAATGATAATAGCTTTAAATTTGATTTGTATTTCTATATTGTCTGTATTAAGAAGGGAAAGAAAGGGTTTTAGTTTCATTTTAGATTTGTTCTGCAAGTGTTTTGGGTGCCTGGAAATTCATTTTGTTGACATGAAGTTAAAAGACGTCTTTCATTCCTGGAAAGGAACAGTTCCGTGCACTTGAAAATAAAGTAGGAGATAGAAAATCTTCTGTTGCCTAGAACGAACCCACTAACACAGAAATTCAGAAAAATGCATAAATCCGGTAGTGAGTAGGTCCATTCAGACAGAAGACATCCATAACTGCAGAGATGATCTTATGAACAGTTTGCAAGAAATCTAGACTGGAAACACGCCCTGACTGACTTAGAAATCATGAAGATAAAATCTCTAGAAACAGAAGGCTATTGAGGTGTCAGACAGAAAGGTATCCTACTTTGGTCAGGACTTGAGTTTAAAAACACATGTTAAGTAGTATGGGAGCTGAAATAGCGGCTTGTTTAAGGGTCTCACAAACAGGTATTAACTGAAGAAATGAGTATCCAGTTGAGCTACAGAACCTTGTAAAAAAGAAATAGATTATGGCCATGAACAAATTTTAGTGTGGAGAAAACAGTGAGGCTTCACTGAGGATTTAAGTGTCCGTAAAGTTCTTGTGGCATTGGAAGGTTGAATCTAACTTTGTTAAAAGACTATTTAAAATTTGTTATAAGGCTGTATCAAATAGTTCTGTATGATGTAACTTGTTCATGTTTTTCTTTTGACAGTTATTAATTTTTATTTTACTGTTAAAAATATACTGACAGGTTCTTGTGAATATGATTAGCAACTGATCACCACCATAAACAAATGACAAAATAAATTTCATGATCCAACAAGTCAAGTTTCGACCTGATTTGTCCAGTAATACCATTAGCGAGGATCATAATTCCTGTCTTAATTAAAAGCTGGATAGAACAGCCCGATTGTCAATCCAATATTTTAATTCCTCGAATTATCCAGCTGCACATGTATATTGCATATTGCACATACAGTATTGAAGAAAACAAGTGCAACAGCAAAATCGACTTTCAGTATTCAAAGGGTTCGCACGTTATATTGGAAAACATCAAACTTCATGGAAGACTTGTGCTCCAGAACCAGTCATGGCCCTAGCTGAACTGCTTCAGGACAGCTACAAAATTAGCACTTAGCCAACAATATGGAAAATTGCCCAGTATGTCTTGTACAAGCTCCAACCTAGCTGTTACCACCATACTCTCAATCATCAAAGTGATAGAAGTTGCTATCAATGTGTAAAGCTTGCAATAATACAAACTGCTCACTGATACTTGGTTTGGATTCTTTCAGGGCCACTCGGGTCCTGGGTTCATTACAGCCTTGGCTCAAACTTAAACAAAAGAACAAAACTCAACTTGAGTTAAGAATGAAAAACGGAAGAACTACGGATGCTGTAAATCAGGAACTAAAAACAGAGTTAGGACCCGAAACGTTAACGCTTGATTTTCCTTCACAGATGCTGCCAGACCTGCTGAGCTTTTCCAGCAACTTTGTTTTTAATGTTGTGGAGGTAAGAATGACTGCCCTTGACATCAAAGGCATTTGACCAAGTGTGACATCAAGGAGCCTTAGCAAAACTAGAGTCGAAGAGAATCAGGAAAAATCACAGCTGGTTAGAGTCAGACCTAGCACAAAGGAAGATGGTGGTGGTTACTGGCGATCAATCATCCCAGTCTCAGGAGATCTCTGCAGGCGTTCCTCTAGGCAGCATCCAAACTACAACCATTTCAGTTGCTTCGTCAATAACTTTCTCTCCATCATAAGGTCAGAAGTCGGGATGCTTGCTGACACACAACATTAACACCGTTCATGCTGAAACAATCCACGTCCAAACGTGGCAAGACCCAAACAACATCCAGGCTCGGGCGGATAAGCAACAAATAATGTTTGCACCACACAAATGCCAGGTAATTACCATCTCCCACAACAGAGAAGCTAACCAACGCTCGGCAGAACCATTGCCAAATATCCCACTATCAATATCTTGGGCATTACCATTACCCAGAAAAGAGAACTGGATCAGCCATATAAATACTGAGCCTACAGCAGCAGGTCAGAGATGAGAAATCCTGCAGCAAGTAACTCATTTCCTGTCTCTGCCAGTGTTTGGCCACAATATACAAGGCAGGAATGTGATGGAACACACTCTACTTATCTGGATGAATAATACTCTAACCACACAAGAGGTTTCCCACCACCCAGAACAAAGCATCTCACTTGACTGGCATCCCATCTACTACCTTCAACATGCACTCACTCCACTGCTGACAGTGGAAACTGTTTGTACCATCTGCAAGATATACCACTCACCATGGCTCCTCCAACAGCACCTCCCAAGCCTGTGAACTCTACTACCTAGGAGAACATGGGCTGTAGATGCATGGGAACATCACCACCTATAACTTCCCCTCCAGGCCACACATCATGCCAACTTAGAACTACATTGCTATTATTTCAGTGTCTGTGATTCAGAATCCTGGAACTCCATTCCTAACAACACAATGGGTGTACCTATACTTCAAGAAGTGTAGCTCACCACCACCTTCTTCATGGCAAGTAAGGATGGGCAATAAATACTGGTCCACCCAGGGCTGCCCACATCTCATGAACAAATTTTAAAAAACTAGAAAACTCACTCTTCTTACAAAAACGTATGTGAAATGCTGAACAGAATTATCAAGTGAGTTGGCACTGGCTTAGTGACCTAATTTTACATAATACCGCTCCACAGCACAAGCAATGTTTTGCCTGAGTAACTGCAACATTTATTGTCCTATATTCATAAAGAAGGTAGAAGAACAGAGAGATCTGAAGCGTTTGTACACAAATCTTTGATGATAGCAAGACAGGCCTACAATTTAATTAATAAAACATATGGATCCTTCCTTCTATAAATAGAGGCAGAGTACAAAGCCAGAAAGTTGCCTTATATCTGTATAAAACATTAGTTTGGCCCCAGTTGGAGTATTATTTCCAATTCTGAGCAGCACACTTTTAAAAAGGGTGTCAAGTGCTCTGGACAGGGTACAAAAACGTGTACTCACTAGGGCAGATAGAACTGAGGGGGGAAACAGTGTTAATATCTCCAGTTACGATAACCTCTCACCAGAACTGTTCTCCCAAGCCCCCTCCAGCAGATTTACTTTCAGATTTCAAGAAATGGCAGGATTTTGGTCTTCTTGGCAGGAAATTGCAGGCTTGATCACTTCTCCTTGATCACCTTCCACCCAATGAAAATCCAGGCAAATCATTCTATGCGATGATTCCAAGTCACATACGAGTAAGGTGTCAGTTTTTATCCCTGCTAAGTGGATTTCTGCTATCAGGTGGATTTAACCCATAGCTAAATAACTCACTACTTAAATTCAAAAGTAAACAACACTTACAAGAGTAAAATGTAGCTAATGTGTCAGAATCCTAACTATACACTAGCAAGTAACTATCTTCAGGAGACAAAAACTAACATTAAGGAGCCGGGAAAAAGAGAGTAAATGTTGTCCCATCAGAACAAAGGAACTCTTCAACAAATATCACCAATGAAATTGCACACCACAGGGATGGAGAGGGATCGAGGGCAATTCAGAGTCATGAGGGGGTACTATTTATTAATTGACAAGTTAGCTGGTTACACAGTTCTTGAATGGTGCTGTGGATAGGAGGAGCCGAGTTGTAAAGGTAGGAAGCGTGTACGTGTGCGCGCGGGTGCACACGCGTGAGTATACAGATATATGCCAGAAAGGGGTTTTTTAAACCTTCTGGGCTTGCCCTGAAATATGCGGGGTACACCTTTTTACAGGTTGTAATTATAGTAGCAATCAGACTTCAAGATAATTAGCCACACCAACTGAACAGAAAAAAATGTAAACATTTAAAGTAGCCTTCAGGCTATCATAACTTATTCTCAGCTCGATGGCTACCACTGTGGCCTCAAAGGTCGTAATCCCCAAACTGTATTCCATAAACCTACCAGGAAGAACAACTTGTTTGCGAATCCCTAGGACACAAGAACAAAGAAACCTGGAAGGTTTATTTGCACAATTGTTGAAGATGGCAGGGCAGCGGTTGTGAACGTGGTGATAAAGATATATAATATCCTGGATTCTGTAAACAGAGGCATACAGAACAAAAGCAAGAAAGATTTGACAGACCTTCCTAAAATACTAGTTTGGCCTCAAGTACAGTATTGTGTTCCCAATTCAGGAATCAAACTCTTAAGAATAATATGAAGGCATTTGATAGGGTGCCAAAAGATTTACAAAAATGGCTCTTGGACGAAGGGCTTTAGTTATGTGCAAAGAATGAATAATTTAGATTGTCCTCCATAGGAAACGCAAGAAGACATTTGAAAGAACTGCTCAAAATCATGAAGGATTCAGAGCAGTTAGGACAAACCTGCTCCTATTGTCAGAAAGGTTGAAAACAAGACTCATTGAGTTAACATGATTAGCAAAACAAACAGTGGTGGCATGAGGAAAAGTTTTTTTTATGTAGTGGGTAGTTAGGATCCGGAATACAATGAACATCCTAAAAGTGACATAGACGCAGATAAAAATGCAGTTTTCAAAAGGAAGTTGGACAAGTAGCTGAAGAAATAAAATTCCAGGGCTAAGGAGAAAGGGTGGGAGATTGAAACTTCTTGATTTGTTCCTGTAATGGGCAGACTGGCCTTCGTACATGTCATAACCAACACAGCCTTTGGTGATCTGAGGAACACAGAGTGTTTGATGACAAGGACCTCAGACTTGGCACAAATTTATAGTATTCAGGGCAGTAATGTTACCTGCCATCCCGTATGAGGAGAGACGGACAATGTAGAGCAGACATGTCAAAACCCTGGAGAAATATCACCAGCAATGCCTCTGCAAAATTCTGCAAATCCACTGGTCATATAGGCTTTCCAATATCAGTGAACCCTCTCAGGACAACAACCCCAGCATCAAGGTACTGGTTATTGTCAGTTGTGTCGGGCTGGCTACATTGTCTGCATACCTGAAAAGACTTTCAAAACAAACTCTCTATTCTGAGCCTGCTCATAGCAAGCAGTTACAAAGAGGGCACAGAAAACATTGCGTACATCCTCAAAGCCCACCCGAAAAATTAAATACCCATTGCCTCATGAAAATCTCTTGCCTAAGACCTCCCAAACTGGAGAAGCATCATCTACAAAGGTGCCAACTATCTTCAGCATCTCCCAAAGACCCAGGTGGAGGCAGAGCACAAAAAGCAGAAGGACCATTCAAGAAACTGGGATATCCCACCTCCCACCTTCTTCACTGGAGGCTGGGCACATTAGTTCAGCACTGGATCATTTAGTCACTTCAAGATCCACAACTCCGGAGCGGAACAAAATCATCGTAAGTTTTGAGGGAAAGACTGAGGGAAACGGAATGTGTGCACTAGGCCCCTTGATCTCATTCTGCAAAATAACTACTGTGTTAGAACATACTGTTTAGCCTATATGCTAGGAATCAAATTTAAGTAAAGTGAAATTATGGCAAAGAACCTACATTATAAATTTCACTCAATTTCAGTATTAAATTACAGCTCAATGACGTTACTTCAAATTTAAAGACTCTAGATGTCAAAGATTTCAAAAGTAGGATGATTCCCTTAGTTTAGAAATCTGAAACATCTCTATGTCAACTTGCACATTTGAAAAGTAGTTTCAACTCAGTCCACTACACTGTTATAAGTCCACGAAAAACCAGTTGTAGTCCAGAGGTACAACTGTTAGCCATGGTAGCAACATCCTTGCCGTTGATCAGAAGGTTGAAGCTTCAAGTTACACTTCACCACCTGTACTATCAAGGCTGATACTCCAATGCAGTTCTTGGACAGTGTTGCACTTCTTCAGTGCCATCATGCAGACAAAACATTAAACCAGGCCCCACCTGCCCTCTCAGCAGAAGTAAACAAACTCATCATACTATTTCAAAAAAAGCAGGGAGTAACCCACAGCCTCCTGCCCAATATTTATCCCTCAATCAACATCACTAAAACTGTTTATCTGATCATATCACATGCCAATTTGTAGGAGTTTGCCGCATACAAGTTGACAATTATGTTTCCTCCATTACAACAGTGGCAACACTAACGTACTTAATTGGCTATAAAGTGCTTTGGGATGCCTTGTTATAAAATACATAAATGCAAATCTTCCTCTATGTATGTTTTATACCCCTTTTGAACTCAACTAAACAAAAGAAATCACAATAAAACAAAGCAAAATTATCTCTAAGACTTAAAATGCAGAGGCTGCCAGGTGCAATGGTTGGGCATTTCATCTTTCTTCATTGCCAAACAATAGGACTTAGAAATTCCTTTTCGATCTGACTAGACCAATATTACATATCTTCCTTATGGCAATTGAAGTCTGGGGAGAGAATCCAGTATCAACTTACATAGCTACAAACCACAGGTGGTTGAAGTGCAGATTGTGAAGACGCCTATATTCCAATTAGTCAGGTTATGTAGTCAGCAATAAACAAAGTAGCAAGTAGAATCACATTATTGAAATATTTTAAAAACAACAATAAAATTCCTGATATGTACTCCCTTCAAACCAAGGTTACTGTCTTCAATATTTGCCACACAGCTAATTTTGCTATCCAACACCAAATTTGGCTAACTAACCTTATTCTGCCCTGCCAAAGTCAACTATAATTCCAGAATCATCCTGAAAAGACAATGGCCTGGCATCTTTTCTTTACCCTGAAGGCCTCTACTTACTTCCAAATCCAAAAAGCTCAAACTTCTCTGCCACTGAAACTGAGATTCTCTGCTCAGCTACTTGTGGGGCATTGAACTCTTCCCTTTCTCACGAAACCAAACCTACTCGTTGCTTTCCAAGCCAAAGAAGCAGGCTAGATTTTTACTACCAAAGCAGGTAACATAGAAGCACATATGATAAACCTCTCGAACCTGCACCGCCATTCATTATGATCATGGCTTATCAAGCTCAACAACCTAATCACACCCTCCCTTCTAAGTCCTAAAAGGTTTAGCCCTTATCCTTAAACAATAACCCTTGGTTCTTCCCCACCATCCAGAATTTCTTCTGACATCAAACCTATATAGTCTTGTTAGAATTTTATTTCATTCATTTAAACTCCAGTGAGTACAATTCTACCTGACTCAATCTTTCCTTATATGTCTGTCCTTCTATCCCAGGAATCAATGTGATAAATCTTTGCTGAACTCCCTTTATAGCAAAAACATCTTTCCTTAGGTATGGAGACCAAAACTGCACACAATATTCTAGTTATAGTCTCACCAATGCCCTGTATAATTGCAGCAAGATGTCCTTGTTCCTCTATTCAAATCCTCACTACAAAGGCCAAAATAGTTTGCCTTCTTTATTACCTGCTGCACCAGCACACTTGACTGGTGCATAAGGACGCCCAGTTCTCACTGAACATTCCCCTCCCTCAATTTACAGCCATTCAGATAATAATCTATCTTCCTATTTTTGCTACCAAAGTGAATAACCTCATTATACTGCATTTAACATGCATTTGCCTATTCACTCAGCTAGTCCAAATCACCCTGCAACATTTCTGTACCCTTCTCACAGCTTTCTCTCTAGCTCTGTGTCATCTGCAAATTTTAAAACGTTACATTTAGTTCCCTCATCTAAATCATTAACATATATTGTAAATAGGTGGGATCCTCGTATTCTAATGTCAGAAAGTGATATAAAAATCATTTTCAATCAATTTATCCTCACTGCTGAAATCCTTCAGAATTTGTAGATCAGTTTCATTCAGTTAGAACGGCTTGCGCTGTTGAGTCAGAAATCATGGCTTGGAACCCCACCTCAGAATGTCTGCACCTCTAATAAAAGCTCCCTTTTTTAGCTCCCGAGTTTTCTGAGGCAGGTGAAACTCCAAGGCCCTGTGCCACTGAATTGCCACTCACTCCTAACCCAAAAACAGTTTTGTGATATAAATGAGTATTTTGTCTATTTTGGTTTGGTGGCTGATACTTAATTACAGTTATAAGCAGTTAAAAATATTAACTTTAATTCAGATTGCAGCAATGGTATTTCAATGTGTAATTTCTGTCAGTTAGAGGAGAGAGGAATAAACAGAATTTAAACCGTACCATTTAAAAGATTGTGTACATACACCTTGAAGACAACCACAGTAATTAATTACATAAATAAATTTTCAATGAGTTCAATTTCTCAAGAATCTGTCAATAATGTAATAGGAGAATAGCTAAATATATATAAAACTGTCTTGCCCAGAAAGGTATATTTGATATAAAAGCAGAGGATTTTTAATTGTAATGAAGTTGGCCATTAATTCAGAAATTAATATACATAATAGCAGATAACAAGGTGTAGAGCTGAATGAACACAGCTGGCCAAGCAGCATCAGAGGAGCAGGAAAGCTGACACTTCGGGTCAGGACCCTTCTTCAGAAGAAGGGTCCCGACCCAAACCATCAGCTTTCCTGCTCCTCTGATGCTGCTTGGCTTGCTGTGTTCATCCAGCTCTACACCTTGTTATCTCAGATTCTCCAGCATCGGCAGTTCCTACCATCTACATAATAGCAGTACTGTTTTGCATACTTGAAGCAAAATGCGTTGAACTAACAACTTTAATTTCATCTTTCCCATGAAACATCATTAAATAACAATAATAAAAAGTAAAGATAAGAATAAAGGAAATAGGGATGTCCAAAATCTACAAAATATTAGCAATGGCTATTTAATCAGATGTTTTGCTATACATGTGACTTCAATCCTACACCAATGTGGTGACTTATTCTTCTGCCCTTTTTAGGGCAACTAACGACTGAAAATGAATGCCTTTTGTCAGTGAAGGTCACATCTGGAGAAGCATGAATAAAAATTAATTACAACCCAAATGTACTATCAGAAGTGTGGGACACAATTGTTACCATTCAGTTAATCACTGGTGCATGTGCAGTATATAAACAATAGAAAAATGAAGTTAGATTCAGTGCATTAAAATATGATTAATTCCTGAAGTTATCAGTCATTAATTACGTTTTTAAAACTGTACTGCAAAAGACTTCAAATCGAGTTATAGATTAGACAGAGGAGACATACACTAAATGTGGGGGAGGTGCTGGCATATTGGTAACGGCACCAGACTAGTAGTCCCAAGATCAGGCTTATGTTCTGGGGACATAGGTTCAAATTTCACCAGGGCAGATGGTGAAGTTTGAATTCAATTAATAAAGATAATCTAATGATGACCATGAAACATTTGTCATAAAAACTTATTTGATTGAAATGTCCTTTAGGGAAGAAAATCTGCTGCTCTTATCTGATCTGGTCTATGTGTGACTTCAGACCCACAGCAATGTGGTTGACTCTCAAATGCCCTCTGATATGACCTAGCAAGCCACTCTGATCAAAGCTAAGTATGGATATGCAACAAATGCTGGACTTGTCAATGCCACCTCCCTACACCCCATGAACAAACTAAGAAAAAAAAATACATAAGTTATGACGATTAATCCTGAAATGAAAACAGAAGTCATTTGTTATCTTGTTTTTAAATCTAAAATGTCATTAGGAGAATGACTGCATGTTCCACCAAGTAATTGTTACAGGAGCAAGTACAACAGTAACAATGGTTAAAATATGAAGGGCAAGAAGCATCAGAGGAGGCCTACAAGGGGCTAAACCAGAAAATGCTGAGAATCTGAACAAGATTGCAACTAGGTCAGACTGTGATAAAAGGAGCTACAGAAAAGAAAGGCTGAAAGATTCCAGCTGAAAAGTATTATAAACATGTTGTTAAAACATTACCCACTAAATATAATGCGTGCTACTAAGAGCCACCATCACAGCGATAAAATTATGGTGGACAGAACAAATGCAGTAATAGTAAGTATATGTAGTTGAATTTACATAACATACAGGATATTCCCATGGGGGGGTGCACTTTTATTTTTCCCACGGCCAATGTATCACTTTAGTGCCCTTGAGCATAAACAGTGGTTTTAAATTCTTTCCAACTTATGGGACGTTAGCATTAAGACACAACCAGCTAACTTAAATCAGGACTCCACATCGGTTACTGATTTCCAGCTTTGCAGCTACTCACTTGCTTTGCAAAAAGCACAGCCAATTCCATTTGCCTTTATAATTATTTTCTCTACCTGTTAGTGGCATTTCAAATGATTTGTGTACCTGCACTTCTGAGTTTCAACAGACTTCCACAGAGTCTAAATTTGCACTATTTAAAGTGAATTCTCTGTTCTATCCTTTTTAAGTCCAAAGACCTTAGGTTTTCCTGCATTAATATCCATTTGCCACAGTTTTGCCCATTTAATTCATCTGTCAACAACTGTTTGTAATTTTATAATGCCATCTCCATTGATTAATGTGACCTACCTTTGTGTCATCTGCATATTTAGTTATGTGGCTTTCTATCATATCAAAATTAATCATAAGTTCAGTCATTAATTAATTTAACAAACAGTGGAGGCTCTAACATATTGCTTTGCAGAACATCACTAATCACATCTGTCAGTCACAATCCCCACACCTCATAAAACTTACTCTGTATCTTCTTCTGCTTGGCCAATTTCCTAACAAGGTTGATAATGTGCATCAATTCCAGGAATTTCAAATTTAGCTAAGAGACTCTGCTGAGGAACTTTACCAAAAACCTTCAAAAATTCTATTTAAATAACCAGAGACAATTCTCTGTCCACTTCTTCAATCGCATCTTCAAAAATGGTTCAATCAGTTTAGCTAGGAATGGCTTAACCTTTACAAAGCCACAACGGGAAATTTTCAAGGTGTTCAGTCACCCTATTATTAACTATAGACCTGAGTAATTTACTGACAACAGATTTTAAGTTAAATTGTCTCTAATTTCCTGGCTTCCAACGATCACCTTTATTCTATATTAACATGCTCAGTTTTCCAATCCAAAGGAATCATTCCCAAACCAAGAACTGGGGAAGCTTTATAATTAGGACTTCTGCAATGTTCCCAGAAGACCTAAAAGCTGACCCAAAGGAACAATAACATATCAACATCAAGTTATCGGCAACTAGAATGCACAGCCAAGAAAGTGGAAGGAGCTGATTCATTATCCAGTTTTCAAAAGAAAACTGGATAACATGTTGAGGGAAAACAATTTACACAACTATGTGGAAAAAGCCAAAGAGTGAGAATAACTGTTTCTCTGTCTGTAGAAGCTGCCAAACCCAAATTTCTCCAGCACTTCGTTTTTGAGTAAAAATAATTGGACTGCTTTTTCAAAAAGCTGGTACAGGTATGATGGGATGAATAGCTTCTTCCCATACTGCATCATGGGATGCAGTCCCAGAAAGGTTCACACAAGTGGAGGATGAAGGAGATTAGTATACCATGGACATATTCACACACAACATTTGTGAAGTTGATTAGGAACATATCAGTATGAAGCAGGGCTAGAAACCTATTTAGAAGGTACAAATATGGATTTGCACAAAGATGGGCACAGATTTAGGAAGCGATTTTCAAGGATTTTGAAAGGGACACATTAGGAAAAGAGGGAAGAATACGTTTTTTGAAGTTGCACACATTCATCAAGATAAAATAAGCCACTGATGGAAATGAATATTCTTCTTCCACTTTGCTTCCAAGTTAGCTTTATGATAGAAGTCTTACTGCAGTATGGTAATACAGCAGTGTAAAGGGTCAGAAAGGCTTAGAGGAAGCACATGCTGTTTAAGTCAACTGTTGAGGAGATCCAATAATATTTGAAAGAAAAACTAGAAGACAACTACTATATGACAGTTTTCAAAGAACTGACAAAGGCTGATAGAATTCCACCTTGTAAAAATGTGGATTTCATTATTTCATGAAACAAGAGTAGCTGGGACAATCAAATAAATGTAAGGGAACCTACAGTAACATGCAAGAGAATACAGAAGAGACTAATGCTGTTAGGTAGGTTAAAAAAGAATGCACTCTGCATAAATGGCCTGATTGGTTGGACCAAACAGCCTTTTTGTTGCATATCAAATGTCATTCTATATTATTCCAGATGTCATCTCTGAACTACTTCAAAGATGTCACTGGCGATCAGCTGCCCTTATGCTAAAAATTATCCATTCAGCTTTAATTGTAAAACTGGATGAGACTTAGAATCATAGAATCCCTACAGTGTGGCAGCAGGCCATTCAGTCCATCACATTTACACCACCCCTTTGAACAGCATCCCACCCAGACCCATCCCCCAACCCAATCTCTACTCTACCTAACCTGGATACTAGGGCAATTTATCATGGCCAATCCACCTAACCTGAACATCTCTGGACCATGGGAGGAAACCAGAGCAGCCAGAGAAAACCCACAGAGACATAGGAAGAATGTGCAAATTCCACACAGACAGTCGCTAGAGTAGAACTAAACCCAGGTTTTTGGCGCTATGAGGCAGCAGTGCTAACCACTGAGCCACCATGCTGACTTAAGCATGTGTAACTGGGAAAATACTAGATCAGCAAAAAATGCAGTAAAGAATCACAGAGGTCTACGGCACAGAAAAACGCCCTTCCGTCCATTAAGTCTGTACCATTCTAATCTCATTTTCCAACAACAGTGTACTCTCCACAGCTGTCAGCACCATGTCACCCAGAATTGCCCAAAGTCTAACGTGAAGCTTGGTATTCACAATTCTGTTCCCCAAATTCAAAACAAAACATTAACTGTGATCAAAATACTTCACAGTGGGTTTTACAAGTCAGGAAAACTTTATAAAATACAAAACGGCGATAATGTATTTGGGAAATGTCCCTAGTGATCGGAAAAAAGGTATGGGTTGTCTGACAAATATAAGTTTCAAATCTGATATTCTTCTGATATGTTGAGACTTGAAGAGATTCCCAATTGTTAATTTTCATATCCTATTTGACTTTGCCTGAATCTAAAGAACTTACTGCTCCATAAAACAATTTTTGAAATACAAATCAACATAAATAAAATACTGCAGATGCAGAAAATGTGAAATAAGTGCTGAAAATATCCTCTCAATGGATCCGTGCAGAGGTTACTGTCAACTAGCTATAGCATTTACAATTGAAATTAGGTTAATGGACCTTCTGAACTAAACTGGGTAATTGCAGATAAGTGACGGTCACCAGAACTGATAATAGCTCAGGCAGTTTTAGGGGTTATGGGTGTTCAGTCGATGAGATGGCAAGTGTTGGTTCAGAACAGTGACAACAGCGTCCATTCTGGCCGAGGTACACTAGAGACCTGTCCCTGAGAATGGAAGGGAATGGCAAACGACCACGAACAACATTTTGCCAACAGCCCAGGAGAAAGCATCATCAGACAGTGAGCTGAGGAGCTGCCTGAAAGGAGGGCGCACACAATAGTAGAAAAAAATCCAAGATAATAGATGTAGTTAGACGTATTGGGATTCCACGTCCTTCAATACAATTGCAATCCCCATAACGTCAGTAAAAATGACATTGTATTTTTAATCAATTTGACTTATTCAATCTCTAACCAGTGGTCCTGACGATACTTTTTCGAAGTTGAAATGCCAGCATAACAGGTTGTGAAAAGAGGCAGGCCAATGTCGCCAGAAGTTGATGGAGCAGAGGCAGCGTGGGCCCACGTAAACGGGGCTAGGCCCAGAGCTTGAGGCTGTAGGATCTGGCGTCCCCTCGCGGACTCACCCTGATGATGTCTTTCAGCTCCGGTGCCAGGTTGAGCAGCAGCAGATAATGGGCGAACGCGGTGCCGAAATCCTCACGCTCCAGGTAATCCTGGGCGCTCTGCAGGGAGCGGTAAACCAGGCGAACCCGGCCCCGACGCCCTGTCCTCTGGGCCGACATCGAGAGCGGCGGTGGGGGGAGTCTTGGCAAACGGCGGAAGCGGCTCGAGCACCGGATCCCCGCCCACCCGACACGCGCCGCGTCACCCGCCGCCCACACAGACACACGCGCACACACTCTCTCTCCTGTCCCCACGTCCGAATCACCCACACACACGCCTACCCCCACCTCCAGACCCACACACACTCCTACTGCCACACACTCTCCTGCTCCCAAGTCCAGATCCACAACACACACTCTCCTATCCCCACCCCAGGATCTGCACATACTCCTAAACCCCCGCACGTGTACACACACTCCTAACCACCCCAATTCAGTCGCACATTTCTGAATACCCCCAACACACACACACATACATACTCCTAACCTTCCTGAAAACAAACACACTGCTAACCCACACCCAACACATGCCCACACATACACACTCCTAAATACCCTCAACACATACATACACACTCCTAACCCCACCAGATTGTCACTCTCCTAACCACCTCCCCAAACACGTAGGCACTCTCCCAGCACCTCACCCCAGACACACACACATCCTACCTCACAAACAATATATACACACCCAAATCCTACCCCATACAGACCTCTCCCCCACACACCAATGTCAACCCCCATCCCACACGTTTTCATCCCACCCCACACACCCCTCACAATACTTCTCCCTCACCTGCAACTTCCCACATCCAGCCGCAACTCCCCAACCACATGCACGCACACTTCTCACATACGTCTCCCCCCGCACCCCATATACACATCCCTCATTTCCCTTAGACACACAGATCCCCCTCCAACCCCTCCCCTGCACACTCACACATCCCTTGCCTACACACACACGCCCTAAAATTTCCACCCCTTTCCCTCCATGATTGTCTCAAATTACAAACTTGAGCTCTGATTTTCAGAGTTGGAATGGTGACAGGAAAGCTGACATTTCGGGTCTGGACCCTTTTTCAGAAATGGGCTTTCCTGCTTCTCTGATGCTGCTTGGCCTGCTGTATTCATCCAGCTCTACACCTTGTTATCTCAGATTCTCCAGCATCGGCAGTTTCCACTATCTCTGAATCACATTTATAGAGGTGGTCACACCTCCGCTTAAGGCCTGGAGGGAATGACTCTCTCTCCCACACAGACACATTTTTTTCTCTCTCTCTCTCACACACACACACACACATACACCTGTGAATCTATGGGGTGAACTTGTATTTGCAGATACATTCTATTCTGGTTAAAAAGCACACAATTTATAGGTAGTGAGTCAATGTGGAGTTTCATAAATTCCTACTTTAGAAATACAACCAGTCTGACTCCAAACCAAAACACAAACAGATTCTGAACACAGTCTCACACCTAACATGCATTGTTGACCTAAAATGTCACCGCTTCGTTACACTGAAAACCTTTAGTTCTCCCAGGACTATGGCTTGAAAGGAATTTAGGGATTTACATATCCATATTAATCCATTAAAACTTTCTAACTGATTAAAGATTTAACAGCATCTTAGGTTTGTTTAATATATCCTCATTAGTGGTGTGAACCTTTGATCTTTTACTTATAAATTCTGTATCTCTCTCACTAACACCTGAAGAACAAGTGACTCTCCGAAAGCTTGTATTTTCAAATAAATCTGTTGGACTATAACCTGGTGTTGTGTGATTTCTGACCTTGTCCACCCCAGTCCAACACTGACACCTCCACATCATTGCAAGGTGTAGTCTGTAGACCACCAACTAGTGAATAGGATCACAAGAAAATTATATAGAGATGCCAACACTACAGAGTACTCATAATAGGAGACATCAATTATCCAAATATGAACAGGCATACCTGTAGTGTAGTAGGCAACGTGGGGCAATTATTCCTAGATTGCCTGCTGCAGAGTTTCTTAAAGCAGTATGTGCACAGTCCAAAAAGAAGGGGTGCACTGTGGACTTGTTTCTTGGAAATGAGATGGGCCAAGTAGACTAACTATCAGTGGTAGAACATTTAGGAAACCGTACTAGTTTTATCGTAAGGTTCAGAATGATGGTGGAGAAGGATGTTCAACAATCCAGAGTGTGAAAAATTAATTGACACAGTGGGATCTCAGTTGGGCAAGAACAGTACGAGGAAAGATTGACTGCTGTGAGAAGTTGGTGGGTATACAGTATTGTAATTGAACAATGAACTAACTTCAAAGAAGTCAGGTTTGGGTATAGCCAAGGTATATTCCCTCACAAGGGAAAGATAGAACAAACAAATCCAGAGCTCTCTGGATGATAAGCAGAATCAAAATTAAGATAAAGAAGAAAAAGCGTGCTTATGGTAAGTGTCAGAAAATAAAATTGAGATCCAAGAGGAATACCATAGATTCAGGGTGGGTGGTGGAGAGAGCAAATAAGAGATCCAAAGTAGAATTATGGGAGAAGACTGACAACCAACATAAAGGGATATCCCAAAGTCATCTGTAAGCATGCATAAGTTTTTGAGGAGGTGACAGAAAGCATCGATGATACTAACGTTGAGATAACAAGGCATGGGGCTGGATGAACACAGCAGGCCAAGCAGCATCACAGGAGCAGGAAAACTTGACGTTTCGGGCCTAGACCCTTCATCAGAAAGATTTCTGATGAAGGGT
>JAHRHZ010000097.1:4692604-4747094 GCA_024137785.1 Ginglymostoma cirratum | reverse complement strand
CTGACGTTTTGGGCCTAGACCCCTTCATCAGAAAGATTTCTGATGAAGGGTCTAGGCCCGAAACGTCAAGTTTTCCTGCTCCTGTGATGCTGCTTGGCCTGCTGTGTTCATCCAGCCCCATGCCTTGTTATCTCGGATTCTCCAGCATCTGCAGTACCTTTTATAGCTATCGATGATACTAACGCTGATGATTTGGTGTATACAGAATTCCAGAAGATTGTCTGATAAAGTGCCGCACAGCAGACTTATGAGGATAGTCATAGATTATAGAATAAAAGAGTCATTGGCAATGTGAATATGAAATTGTCTGAATGATAGAAAACATGGAATAATGCTCAATGGGCACTTTTTGGGCAGGAGAAAGGTTTGTAATGAAGTTCTTCAGGTGTCAGTACTGGGACCCATGCATTTTCTGATACGTATTAATGATCTAGATCTTGGCATGCAAGGTACATTTCAAAGTTTGTAGATCATGTAAAACTTAGAAGAATTATAAACTGCAAGGAGAGTAGTCTCCAAAAGGATGTTAAAAAGTTGGTAGAGTGGGCAGATAGGTGGCAGATGAAACTCAATGCAGGAAAGTATGAGATGATACATTTTGATACAAAAACTTGGAGTGGAACTATTTGGGGGTGCAGAACCAGACAGACCTGAGTGTGTGTGTGTATATATATGTCAATAAAAAGAGCAGGACAGGCTGAGAGAGATATTAATAAATTGTGCCGTATTCTAGGCATCGTTATTGGGGCCATGGAGTACAAGAGCTAATGCCAAGCTTACATAGGATGCTGATTTGATCTCTGCTAGAGTATTGTGTACGTTCTGGGTGCCACAGTTTTGGAAGGATGTGATGTATTGGAAAATGTGTAGAAGAGGTTTACAAGAATGGTTCCAGGGATGAGAAACTTACGGATAAATGAAGGAGGATAAATTGGAGAAGTTGAGACTATTTTTTCTTGAAGACAGGAGAGCTAAGAGACATGATCAATGTTTTTGAATCATGAAGTGGCTGCATAGAATTGATAGGGAGAGACTGTTACCAATTCTAAAAGGAACAGGAATGGGATGACAGAGATTTAAAGTGATTTGCAAGGGAAGTGAGGGTAAATGAGATAAAATCTTTTTTACACAGTAAGTACACAGAGGTTCTAATCTTTTCAGTATCAAGGTCCACTTCAATGAGACAAATAATTCCACAGCAAACCCACTTTGTTCAGCTGAATTGATTGCTCAAAAATGTCACATTTACTTGTGATTACTATAGTTACAGCCTTACTAGAGAGGTTTACAACATAGTGCAAGCAACAAGTTAAAGAAGAATCAAAGAATAATGTTTCAAATCCACCAGTTAAAATACATTGTTCTCAGCTGCAAGCATCAAAACATTTTCAAAATCTGCTCAACTCATCTATTTCTGACTATTCATGAATAATGGAGCACAACAAAACGCAAGAGCAAGTAAATTGCAATTTCCCAGGTGAATGGGCCTGCTGGTGTCACAAGGCCTTTAGATCTGCAAAGCAATCTTCCCACTAGTAGCTAACACCTCTTGCAGCACTTCCTTGATATCAGCTGACATGTGGGCAATTCGCTTTAATGCTGTATTATCAGACAGTGAAATTTCGTCGATCTCTTTTGTAGCATCAGTGCCCAACATTGTATCTTGGATTTTCTTTAGTGCAGGTGCGATTAAGGTTTCACTAATGGTGTGGAGCTTTTTTGATTTTACTACAAACTCAGCTACTAGGTAACGAGCCATTTGAGCTTTATCTGATACCCACACACTCCATCTGACATTGGATCCGCTTAATTTTTTGATCTTTCAAGCTCATTAAGTATTGGATGTGTTTGTTCACAAGAGATGTATGTTTCATTTGTAAATGGTGTCTTAACTTGGCACCATCACAGTGTGTGCTGACTTCTCTCTGCAAAAGAGACATTCAGGTAAGGGGAAAGCAGCATCGCCTGTTCATGAAAATCCAAAGGCCATGATACTGTCTCTGAACAGTTCTTGTTTTTTACTTAAACAAAAACAGAAATTGCTGGAGAAATTCAGCAGGTCTGGCCCTGGATACTGAACTCGAAATACTAACTCTGCTTTCTCTCCATAGATGCTGCCGGACCCGCTGACTTTCTCCAGAAATTTCTGTTTTTGTTTCAGATCTTCAGCATCCATCCACAGTTCTTTGTTTTATCTTGCTTTTCTTATTTGGGTTCTGTGCTTCACTGACTGAATTAACTGAAGAATCACTTCTTTTGACAAAAACAACTTGTACATTTCTTCTTCGAGTTCAAAACTCAGCTCAGTGGCATGACTAAAAAAAAAAATTCCAATATATTCGCTCTGAAACCTGTATTAACGTGCAAACGTGTCCGGGCAAGCAGGCCAGTTTAACAGATATTTCAATTGCAATTCATTTCACTGTGCATGCGCAGTTTCTGCTCATAGCAGAAACACAATATGCAATCATTGCACATGCTCATACCAAATGTTTGGTCTTGTGAGTGCATAAGCTGATTGCATGAGTAAGCAGGTTTCCCTTCTCCTGTGCCCATGAGCTAATGAATGTTGGCAGATATAGCCTTCAGTAATAGACACTGAGACCCTGGATGCGATCAGAAGCTCAAATCCAGCCTTGATGCTTGGCTAAAGTGGTGCTGCTTCCCAAACATTTCACAGCAACTTGTCACCTTATCACAGCACACCAGTTAAAAACTGAGTGAGGGTATGGGATGCAACACCTGGAGTGTGGTGGAAGCAACTGATTGGCACATGTTGATGTGTTTGTTTGAAGAGCGAATGCAGACACGATGGATCGAATGTTGTCCTTCGGTGCTGTAACACTTCTATGAATCTGTGACATCCCTCTACCTTTGTCCAGTTTCCTGTCATTCTTAAACATCCTGTACCTTTCAATTGTCAGGTCTCGATCTGTATCATTCTCTAAGGTCAGAGGTCACATGACACGAGGTTATAGTCTAACGTTTACTTGATAACGCCGATTTCATAGTGCTACTCCTTCAGTAGGCGAAGTGTGATTTCAAATAAACCCGTTGGACTGTAACCTGGTGTCGTGTGACTTCTGACCTTGTCTGACCCCTACATCATATCATTTTGTAGGCACCCCTTCATCCCCCTCAAACCCCACCTCTTCTTTGCTCTCATTCACTTTTCTTTTAATTTTATTCGGTCCCCTTCACCCTTAGCCACCCCTCCCCTCACTCCCCCTCTCTTTCCCCTCACTCCTCCCCTCTTACCCCTCACCCTACCCTTCTTTCCCCTAAACACTCCCCTCTTTCCTCTCAACACTCCCTTTTTTCCCCTCATCCCCCTGTCATATTTAACAACCTCCAGTCAGGACAACTCAAAAAAAATTAACCCCTTAAAGTCAGGATAATTAAACAAAACTTTCAAGAAATAGAATGTGGCAGCCTAATCTTTCAAAACTTACAAACGATTTCTAAAGCAGAAAGCAGCGGTTTGAGTGCTATAAGTCTAGTAAATGGACAGCAGTGGTATTAGAGATGTGGATGTGCTGAGACTCTTTACCGGATGACAGCAAGAAGTGAACAACAAAATATCTTTAGCTAACATGCAGAACTTGAAAAATACAATTCTAAATATTTGCATTGGAAATTTCAACGATAAAATTGATAAGAAAGTGTGAAAAAACTCTAACAACAAAAATAAGGTTTTTGCTGATTGGGAGTTAATTAGCATATAGTAATTGATAATGGACTGATATTTCCCATGCCACTGTGTGCAATACGTCAAGGAATAAGGTGGCTCTCTCTTGCCTGTCTCCACTGTCTATTACTTTTCCACTCCTGTCTATATTTGCTTTTGCTCATCTTTCCTTACATTTTTTGTTTCTTGATTTTTTAAAAAAAATTCTTTCTTTTTTTGGCTAGGGGAAGGTGGGTGATAACATAGTTCACGTGACAGGGGAAGGAGACATAAACAATTGCAAGCTGTGTACAAGACGAGGCTACAGAATTTCATGCACTGTCAGTGGTTCCTTTCTGATGCCATAGCCATTAGCTGTGTCTCTCCCCGCCCTTCATCTTCTTACTTGCTTTTCCCCTATTCTCCTAATTTATTCCTACTATTACACCTGGTTTCTTGAATTTTCACTCTGTCCTTTTCTCCTCCCATCCACTTTGGTCTTAATTGATTCTATTTAATCTCTTGAACTGAAATGATTAACTGACATTATCAAGTTTGCTGATTGTAATCTCTTGCTTGCAAACATTCCAATAACTCCAGGTAATACTCAGGTGAAATTCGCCAAGTTCCTCAGTTTTCCACATGTCACATGAGCTTGGCAATACTTGGAACTATTCCCCTTCTCCTGTATGATAAAACTGAGAAACATTGAACACTCTCATGCTTTGAAAATCCAGGTCAGTCAAATCACTCATCTCTGGTGGCTCATCCTTTTGGAGTACACATAACACAACTCAACTGGACTGAGTTGTCACAAATTAACATTCTCCACTTATTGCTATCCAAAAACTAAACAATTTTATAAGTAACACTTATTAAATGAGTGAAGTAACTTACCAGCTTGTTTGACTAGGTGCTACATTGGATAGGACTAGTTGTTGGCTTCACATGTCAGTCTTTTCTCAAGCGACCTTTTAACTTGCTTACAGCGAACCACCTGACCCAGAATCCAGCATAGACTGTCTTGAGGTTTTGAGAGTCTGTCCTTGTGTAATACTTTTCAGGTCAGTTATTTTCTTACTGACACATATCCATGATCTGCTGGATACAGAAGAGGACAGTTTAATTGGCCAATGCCCAGGTATAATGTAAATATTGGAAATATTTTACATTTGTGTTCTGACATCCATTTGATTTTCCTTTACACAGGTGATCATTTGCACTGAGTGCAGAACCAAGAAAACTTCCAAGTTTTGCTCTTTCAAAACTTGCTTTAAAGCTTTCTGGACTACAGCTTATTGGGAAGGTGTTCTTCTGTGCTCCGTTGGACAATTCTCATTACTTAAGTAAGTATTTCCATCACTTGATCAATCAGCCTAGCCATTTGTGCTTTTGAAACCTATGTTTCAAGAAACGATGATGGAAGTATACTTCTGCCCTACTCACATCTGTAAAATTAGAGGGTTAAATCATAAATCATACTTCTACCGTGAATGTAAACTATTACTAAACACCTCTGCTGTTCAGTCAGGAGATTCCACAATATATGCCTGCAGCAAATCAGGGCAGCATGGTGGCTCAGTGGTTAGTGCCTCATAGTGCCAGGGACCCAGGTTCAATTCCACCCTCGGGCAGCTGTCTGTGCAGAGATTGAACATTCTCCCTGTGTTTGTGTGGGTTTCTTCTGGGTGCTCCCACAAAGATGTACATGTTAGGTGGACTGGCCATTCTAAGATGCCCACAGCGTCCAGGGATATGTAGATTATGCAAATTAGCCATGGGAAGTGCCAGGATAGGGTAGGTGGTGCGTCTGAGTGTGATGTTCTTTGGAAGGTCGGTGTGGACTCAATGGGCCAAATGGCCTGCTTCCACACTGTAGGGATTCTATGAAAAAGACAGCAAAACAGTTGATTAACAAACATCAAAGATTTCACTATAAAACACAACTGAATACAGGTCACCAAAGCAATAGCAATTACAGGGCTACCTCTGTGTTGTAGCTCAACCCAAAAGAGATCATTTTATTTTTTGACTGGTCCAGGAAACATGAGAGCAGTTTTCTCCCACATAATACATTTACATGTACATAGTGAAAAATACAATCTAAGTTGGTAATCTGAAACAAAAGTAGAAAATGTTGGAACAACTCAGCAAGTTGGGCACGATCTGTGAAGAGAACAAGCAGTATGTTTATACCCTTTCTCACAGCTGGAAGATAGACGAACAGCATTTAGAAAGGATCAAAAGAAGAGAAAATGCACAGACTCACATAAGAAAATAGAATAAACAGTAAAGTGCCTCCTTCAAGCATTTCTACATCAGAAACTGCTTGAACCCCACATGGAAAGTTACATTTCCCCCATTCCCACACACCTTATCTTCATAGCTTACACAAACATGCAGTTTAAGATTATTGAGAGGTCAAGAGTCACACAGGTGACACTTTGACAGTAGATTTCCCTCATTGGACAGCCAAAACAGGAAGTGGAACAATGGTTAAAATCACTGAATTCATCCTGCAAGAAATTAACGTAACTCTACAGTTTCCTGCCAGGAATCCATACAGATATGCCAAGTCCACCATCTCATATATTAGGGAAAAAGGCCAGATTTTCTCAAAGTTGGGCCAATTGCAGAGTAGAAAAGAGAATGTGAAAAGGGTAGATATGGAATGAAGTGTCATGATTTGAAGTTTTTGTGTTAAATACCTACCCTATATAAAGATGAAAAAAAATCAGGTAAAAGCTGTCGGAGTAAGAAAAACATGTTTTGGGGAAAATACCACTATGTATCCCAATGGTTTCAATAGAGTTCTTCACTGACATTTTTCAAGGACAACGAATGCCCTTATGAATGCTTGGCTGAATTTCTAAAACAAACTACAAACATATTATCTCAGCACAGGTGTAAGACTGAGTTCACATTTTGATTTACTTTTGAAAAAGGCTAACAAGATTTAACTGTCTTTATGGTCACTGAATTTAAGTTTATTTTTATAATAGATTGAACACTTGGAATTTAAAAATCCTGTAATGGGTGTCATGAATGGTACATTATTTCAGTATTAATTCTGTATGACTGAATTCCATTAAATGTTAGAAGTTTTTATTTCCATTTCCAAATAGATCCTGAGGTCTACCAATAATGCATACTAGATTAAGAGCTATGGAGGTGGCATGAATTGGAACGGAAGGGACACAGAGGATATGAGAAGTCTTGGGGCTAGATGTAAGAGGTGAGGGATAGAGTACTTAAAACAACTGGGATAAGTCTCTTCTAACCATTCACCCAACGACTTTGTCACCCAGAATTTTTTTCTGGGTTCAGGCAAAGGCCACCAATGCAGGTTACCTGATCATTATTTCATTGCTGCTTGTGTGACCTGGCTGTGCTTCCTGCATTGCAACCTGACTACACTTCAAGAGTATGAATTTACTATGAAGCACTTCAAAACATTTTGGGTAAAGAAGGGTCATTTCGAAAAGCAAATTCATAGCTTTGTTTTCCTAAGTACATACTGGATGGTCTTAATTAACCTATTCTATTTAATTGAGGATACCCAATCCTGTGTTATCGCCTTCTTACACACCACTGGTTTTGGGATTATAGTTGAATAATAAACTGAACAGAGGTATGATTCTAGTTACTCTCGAATCCTCCAGCATAGCTGCTATAACCAAGAATGTGGTCAGAGTAGCGTCCCTGTCGTTCCACCTGACTTGCCTAAGCATTTTGCGATGTAACCAACAGAGATCAGTGTCCCACTCATCTTTAGTTCAATCTTTTCAGCGTTAGATCCTGATCTAATTGCTATACCTCTTCCTCTGTACCCTTTAACTGACTTTCACCAATCCCTTAAAAAGTAATCTGAACTTTAATTTAGTATCCTATCTGAAATAACTCCTCGAAGGCCAGTATCTTGTCACCAAGTTGAGGGTGGCATGGTGGCTCAGTGGTTAGCAGTGCTGCCTCACAGTGAAAGGGACCCAGGTTTGATTTCAGCTTCAGGTGACTGTCTGTGTGGTGTTTGCATATTCTTCCTTTGTCTGTATAGGTTTCTGCCAGGTGCTCTGATTTCTTCCCACAGTCCAAAGGTGTGCAAGTTAGCTGGATTGGCCATGCTAAATTACCCATAGTGTTCAGGATTAGGTACATTAGCCATGGGAAATGCAGGGTTACAGGGATAGAGCGGGGGATGTGTCTGGGTGGGATGCTCTTCGGAGGGTTGGTGGACACTTGTTGGGCTGAATGGCAAGTTTCTAGACTGTGTGGATTCTGTACAAAAGTCACCCTTCATTTATACGTGCATAGTACGTGACGTTGACGCAGCAAGCTTAGAGCCTGCTCCGAGAGTGAGCAAAAACCCTGACACTTCTATTCTCATCTGTCAGCCAGGGCTCCCAGATTAACAGCCCCAATCAGGGAGCTCATATTCTATGAGGTCCGCCTGGCTGACCTCATTATATTCAATGGACCAGCCATCCTTTCATCCCCCATAAGATTTCTTTTTATATTTCAAACTGGCCCTCTGCTTTCTTTGACTTTACATTTACATTTTTATAAAATTCTTTGCCATCTATTTTTGTTTCCTGTCAACCTTCCTTTAAACCACCATTTTCATTACTCTTCTGATCTGAAGTTCAGCTTTTGCTGTATCCCTTACATTGTGGAAATGTGTCTGGTCATTTCCTTTGGCTTGTGCGCTGCCCTACTTTCCATCTTTTCTTTCAAATACAGCAAACATTTTATTAACTGGTGCCTATGGGACGAGGAGTATGTGGTTGATCAAATATTCTGGATAATTAAAAGGTCCACATTATCATTGTGAAAAAACGCACTAAGTAATAGAAACGTAATGCAGGGGGTGTACACATCACTGTTATACTTAATTTACAACATAAATCACTTAAACAATAATGCAACTTTGCCTTAAATAAAACTCACTGGCAACCAGCTTTCTGACATGCACCCTTAACTGACTACTTGGGGAAACACAGCAGTTCGTGGTATTTGAGGAGCAATTGACTCAAAATTTAATCAACTTTTGATATTTTGTGTGGCTATTCGATTAAACAAGTATACTTACATTGAGATAAACAAATTTACTTACATTGAGATAAACAAATTTTAAAGGTCTATAATAATTGGACAGAATAATACAAGCTATATAATTTTTGCCATTTTATTGGGGGTTCTGGTTCATAAGATGCCAGTTAAAACAAAGTTTGCTGTATACCCAAATACATCAACCCACAATCCTTCCGGCACACGAGACAAACCATCCCATGAGATAATGAGAGCTGACATACAGAATTTACTTCTTATTTTTCGCTGCTGTCACTCTGCTTCATCATTCTGATGTTGGGACTCAAAGTGTGATGCATCTCAATAGACAAGCTGTTCTCATTCTGAAGTATCTCAGCAAGCTCCTCCCAGTCAGTAAAGTCAATACCACTGCACTTCATGGAGAGCTCTGGAGTGTCTTGAACCATTTTTTTTGTTCACCCCTAAAATTTATTCAGCCATTTCAGAGTTGAGAGACCAGGAACTGGCAGGGGGAAAAGTATTCAACCATCTAGACATAAAGTTCAATCCTACAAAGTAGGAGGATGTATTGCAGGCATTGCTGGTAGATTTTCTCAAGCCCCATTGTGTGTTGCTGATACACAGTCCAAATCTGTACAGTGCAGGTCCGTAATGATGACTCTGGCTCTGTACACGAGCACTTTTGTTGTCAAATGCTCTCTGCCTACTTTGTAGAAGCCTGCCAGGCACAACTGATCCAGTATTGGTAGCACAGCGTGGAACTGGAGGAACACAGCAGGCCAGGCAGCATCAGAGGAGCAGGAAAGCTGATGTTTTGGGTCAGGACCTTTCTTCAGAAAAAATCTTCAGACCTGAAACATCAATTTTCCTGCTCCTCTGATGCTGCCTGGCCTGCTGTGTTCCTCCAGCTCTACACTGGTTACCTCTGACTCCAGCATCGGCAGTGCTTACTATCTCTGATCCAGTATTGGATCTCATTGTCAATGCTAGCCTGTTGAGAATCTGGTCCAGTAAAGAACATTTGTCATTGTCCGTCCTCTCTTCCTTTCAGTCTTTATATTAATAGGTTCTGTTCACTGTGTCTCAGATGTCCCTAACGTTCCCTTAAAAACCCACTTAATTTCCTACCAATACGCCTGACATGGCCTCCTTCCTCAGGAGAACAACATTCTGTTCTAGAAGCAGTCCTGGCCCATCTCCTCTCTATTGTTGATGTTACCTCTGCCTAGCTCTACCCTTCGACAATCAGCAGTGGGTAACAGGATAGAAATGTTGAAGCTCAAGTGATGAAATGGTGCTTGTGACTCAATAAGTCCATCATGATGGAGATGTACCAGATGGAAATACATAAAGCAGCTGGGATAGATGGGGAAGTCTCCCTGTCTCTCAGTCACTCTTCCAGCTGTGCTTTGCCTGTCATCTTGTTTATTTGCCCCAGCTTTACACTCACCAGTTTGCTCCCTGCACCCCATGGTTGAAGGGGAAAGTAGCCCTGTGGATATTTAATTCACCCAGAGGAGAGTAGGATATAGGACATAGCAGCCTACCAAAGGTAGTTTTGAAAGATTGAAAAATCTGGAGATATCTGTTATGATTGTGGTTCACTAGAACCATAAATAGTATGAGGTAGATGGAGGAAAAACTAGAACAAGGAACACCTTATTGTTGGTCCTCTCAGTTCCACAATCGGGTCTTACACAGTCCCCTCTAGCTCTCGCATCTGGGTTGCCTAAACCTCTCTCTTAAAGGCAACACCACACAACTAAATAGATAACACCTCTCCCCCTTTATTTCCATATCACCCTTACTGATTTATATCTATTCTGACAATTATAACTATTACACAGGCATTGCAGCTAATACATATACATCAGGAATATTTCCAACAAAAAAATGGAAAAGGGAAAATGACCCTTCTGTAGTCTATATTGACATGAGCAGTCTCTCAGGGGGATGGCGGTTTCTAGAAGACTGTCTCCTTGTCTCAGGAACATTTTTTAGTGCAGTTTCTTGGGCTTCTGGAAGTTCCCGTTGTGCCACAGAAATGTCCCTCTCTGACTGACTATTGTTGCTTTGTGACATTGCTGTTGTCTCCTCCCCAGGTACGGTCAACTCCGGCTCAGGGACAAATGACTCAGTCGACAAAACTGGTCCCATCTGCACTGGCTCGGCATTCTGAGGACATCCCCCTGTTGGTGAGGTGCAGTGACCAGCTGGACCAGGTGTTTCCTCCCGACCAGCCCATCCCTAGTCTGCACCATATATGACAACATCCTATTTGAGTCACCACTGCCACTTGGAAACATTTTTCCCCAGATGTATAACTCCAGGCCAACACAGTCCTTCCCTTTTGGAATACCCTTCACATTGAGTTTCCTCCTAGTTCTGACCATCTGGCTTTCTTGATTTTGTTCTACCACCTCTCTGGTCTCATCTGGCCATACTAAATCAAACATGGTTCTCAGCTGGTGGTTGAACATTATGGATGCTGGTGAGCTCTAGGATATTCTGTGCACCATGTTCCTGTACATGCTGAGGACCTTGAAGAGTCACTGTCTGAGTGACTCCTCCCCTAGTGAGGCCTCTAAGGCCTGCTTCAAGATTTGTACAAATTTCTCCATCTGACTATGCAGCCAATCTCACGTGTCTGATGCATGATTTTCCAGGTACTCCTTGAACTCTTGCACCACAAACTGTAGACCATTGTCACTCATGACCTGTTCGGGATTTCTGAATCTGGCAAATTTTTCATCCAGTCAGTCTATTGTTGGTTCCGTCAATACCAACTTAATGACTGCCACCTCGAGCCACTGGGAGTGGGCATCCACAACCAACAGTAACACCTGTCCCTCTATTGGTCCCACAAAATCTAAGTAAATCTGCTGCCAAGGTGATTGAGGCCATTCCAATGGGTGATGAGGTGACAAGGGCAGTGCCTTCCAGTGCAGGATTCACATGATTCCACTTTCTCCTCAATCTGGGAATCCAAATTCAGCTAGTAAAAGTAGCTCCTGCCTATTCCCTTCATTCACACCACACTGGGGTACCATTGGTGCACTTGTTCCAGCATGTTTCCTCTTAATAGGGGAGGAAATAACAACTCTTATTCTCCACATAAAACACCTTTCTGATACAGACAACTTCCACCTCCTCGACATTGAGGGTGTAATTCTGGACAGTTTCTATGACAAGTCCTTCCTCTCAGGACTAAGTCCACCACTTGGCTCAAGACTGGGTTATTCTGGGTAGCATTCTGGACCTGAATTGCTGATACCAGTATCTAATCTTCCTGGGAAAAGTATATAATCTTGAGGTTCCAGTCGGGAACATCTTTATTTCCTGGAAATAGTAACCTTGACAAAGCATCTGCATTGCTGTGCTTCCATGCCTGTCAGTATTTGATCTTATATGAGCAGGCTGACAGACCCAGTACCCATTGCTGCAGGCATGCTGCCGCTGTATATGGACCAAAAATGGAGGTTAGTGGTCAGCAGCACAAAGTGTCTGCTGTGAAAGGAGTGGGTACACTTCTTAACACCGGACACGATGCTCAATCCATCCTTTTCCACTTGGACACACTTCTCCTGTGTCTTCTCTGTGCGAACACCATGGGTCTTTCCTCTCCATTCAGTAAGACATGTGACAGTATAGCACCAATCCCATAAAGTGAGGCGTCATGTGTCAACTGCAGTGCCAACTTCAGGTTAAAATGAGTCCATACTTCCAACCTTTTTAAGGCTGGCTTCATGTCCCTGTAAACCTATTCGCATCCCTGGGTCCATTTCCAGGCTGCCCTTTTCCAAGCAACCAATACAGGGGTTTTAGCACAGTTGCCAGATAAGACAGGAGCCTGCCATTGTAGTTTACAAGTCTCAAGAACGGTCTCAGTTGTGCCACTTTCTCTGGTCTAGGGGCCTTCATGATAGCCTCCATCTTCTTGGGTGTCTTGCGTAGTCCCTCACCATCGATTATGTGGACCAGGTATTCCATGGAGTCTTTAAAAAAACTCACATTACTCTCATTTTACTTGTAGGCCC
The DNA here is from genome assembly GCA_024137785.1 of Ginglymostoma cirratum. Lineage (NCBI taxonomy): Eukaryota > Metazoa > Chordata > Chondrichthyes > Orectolobiformes > Ginglymostomatidae > Ginglymostoma > Ginglymostoma cirratum. The sequence goes on along the minus strand of JAHRHZ010000097.1, from coordinate 4,734,344 downwards.
TGCTCCTGTAACCTTTTTAGGGTTTCTTCTAGATTTTTCAAACGATCCTCTTTCAAGGAGCCAGTAATTAAAATATCATCCAGATAACACTGGACTCCTGGCATTCCACTTAACATTTCGTCCATGGCCCTCTGGAACAAAGCCAGCTCTGATGTGATGCCAAAAGGAAGTCGCTTGTAGTGGAACTGTCCCCTGTGTATCACTATCATCAGCAGTGGCTAGGTCCTCTTCGTGACCCCCCTGTAGCTAGGCCGGGCACAGACCCATTTTTGAGAATTTCTTTGCCCCTGCCAGTCCACTGAACAGGTCTTCTACGAGTGGAAGGGGTATTGATCCACAGTAAGGGCTGGGCTGAGTGTGACCTAAAAGTCACCACAAATCCTCACTGTGACATCTGTCTTTAAGACCGGAACAATGGGAGTGACCCGTTCACTGGTGGTTACTGGTTCCAATGCTTCCAGATTCACCAGCTGTTTCCAGTTCCACCTCCACTTAAGGCCAGATGGTGTACAGTCCTGGACGTATCTTGAGACTCTTGGACAAGCCTTCCGCTTCAACCAAAGTTTAAATTCTACACCTTTCATTTCCCATGGGATTCCCTTGAAGACATCCTTGTAATTGTCAAAAATATTTTGCAAACTCATTTTTTGAGTTCACCAGCCTATTAACCACACCCCAATTTAACTTTAATTTCTGTAACCAGGAGTGTCTGAATAATGCAGGGTAGTTGCCTTTCACTGTGTGCAGAGGCAATTCAGCACACTAGTCCCTTAGCTGTACTTTAATCTGTGCATTGCCCTTCAGTGGCACCACTTGTTCCGTGTAATCTTGGCAAACTTCAATGGCAGTACCGTTAACTTTTCCCTATATATTAATCAAGAATCAGAGACACTGCAGGACCTATATCCACTTTCATCTTTACTGTCCTGCCCTTTAATTTGGGAGGAACCCAGAAAAGATCAGCTTTACCTCGGACTGATGGGATGTTTAACCAAAACTCTGCTGACTCTGGGCCTTCTGCTTCTCCTGCAGACCCAGCTCTCTCCCAGTTTACTCCCAGGCTAGCGGCATTTACCTTATTCGTTGTCCTTTGAATTGGCTCCTTTAGACTGTCCTTCTGTTGCTTGAGAAGCAACCGGCAATTTTGGGCAATATGGCCCATTTGCTTCCACCTATGGCACTGGGCTTCCCGAGCCCCATGTGATGACTCTTTGTGGTCGCTCTTACCATATCAGAGGCATTCTACGCACTCTGCTAGAATTTCCGCTACTCTTAGGGGGAAGTGATTATTATTATCACTGGACTGTTAATCCTCAGACCCCGAAAATGTTCCAGGGACCCGGGTTCAAATCCTGCCATGGCAATTGGTGGAATTTCAATTCAATTAAAAAGGAATCTGGGACTAAAAGTCTAATGATGACCTCAAATCCATTGCTGATTGTTGGAAAATCCTACCTGGTTCACTAATGTCCTTTAATGAAGGAAAATGCCATCCTTACCTGGTCTGGCCTACATGTACCTCCAGATCCACCGCAATGTAGTTGCTACTTAATTGCCCTCAATGTAATGAGGGATGAGTAATAAATAGTGGCCTAGCCAATGATGCTATCATCCCATGAATGAATAGAAATACTGTATGCACACGGGCATTGTCACTCAACTGTATGGCAGCAATTGAGGTAGCAATTTTGAAAGCTGCCTTGAAGTCTAGGTCTCTCCTTGTTAGTAGCTTCTGTTGGATGGCTTTGTATCAGAAGCCACAAACCAAATGGTCCTGCAAGGCATCTTGAAGGAACCCTTTGAATTCACAATATCCCACTAACATCTTTAAGGTGAACATGAATTGAACAATGGATGCTTCTTCGTGCTGTACCCATGTATAAAAACGGGAACATTCCATGGCTTTGTTGCAAAATAACTCCCAAACACTTTGCATGGTTCTTGGTATGTCTTCTCTGCAGGTTTCTCTGTTTGCACCAATCTTTCTCCCAATGGTATTCAAGAAAACCAGGCAATATTCCTCCTCCCAACAAAAAAAATGATATCACATAAAGTTTGTGGGCTGGATTCCAACATCGTTGCCAGTTACTATGTTTATGGTTCACTAGAATGATAAATAGAACATGTAGTACACAACGGGTAAACTAGTGCAGGAAATAGTTTATTGTGTGTTCACTCAGCTTAAAGTCAGTCCTCAGCTGCCCTGCCTGCGAGCTGCTGTGCTGAGTCACCTGACCCTCACTCTTAACGGGGCAACACCACACAACTGCATACATAACAATTTCAGAACACTTTCATAATCTCAAGTGTCATTTTACGGAAAAAAATGTATCTCTCACTATAAATTCCCAAGTGTTAACATGTCTGTTCACTCCCAAGTTAAAATCCCTCAGAATTCTGAACAGTTAAATGATATAATTATTGAACCTCAAAGAAGAGTCACACCTCAGTATGAAATTCTTCTTGAGCCTCAGATTCGAACAGCTTATAACCACAAACTCGTCAGAACATGCTTCACCTTCAGGCAGTATATTTCTCAGTACATTTTTGGCTTGGAAACCATAGAATTAGGCTCTGTCGTGTAAAGGGAAATATTGAATGCGCAGTAGTAAAATGGATAACATTTGGATGTTGAATGCAGGAATAATTTTGCCACTAATGCAATGGCGGAATTTTCTTGAAGCTATCAGGAGACTCAGAGCTGGAAGAACTTCTGGGCCCCAAACCCACTGGTGTCTGAATCTCCACCCCCACACACAGAGGAGGTGGATACTTGAGGGGAAATCTCTCTGTTTGCCATCCAATTAAGGATGGTGGGCAGATTAGAAATCTGATTAGATTAGATTAAAAAGGCTTAATCAGGGCCTGCAGCCCTGAATGGTGAGCACCTCCACTGGGAAAGGTGAGCATTAATGCTAATGAAGCAGGCTTGGCAGTGCAAGGCTTTCTCTAAATGGCAGAACTCTGAGATACCTGGACAAAATTTCAAACAGAAAGCCCTCAGCTGTTAAAGTGGAAACACTGTCCACGTGACTGATTGCGGCCATTTCATTCTTGTGCTTCCTTCATTGAGGTGTTGACAGGAGGCAACAGTGGCCAATCACCTACCAACAAGAGGGTTGCCACCAAGTTATTGCCAGGCTCCAGAATCATTGGGGCTGATGAGACATTGGAAAAATATAAGTTGGGGGGGGGGGGTGGGAAAATTCCATTCCCATGATAGTCAGCCACTGGGAAATTGACACAGAGGCAGAATCTTTTGGGGAACAATTTTCATAACAGTTTAAAAACAGTCAGAAATGCAACATCATGATGAATATTATAACATTGTTCCATGATAATGCAGACCTGTTTAAAATGAGAATCCTAGATCAAATCTGTATACATAGCTCAACTGCCCCCAAGTTGAAATATTAATGTACCCAATAAATTAATTAATCTCATTCATGCTGCCTTCATAGACACTTTCAAGCTGTTAGTGCTTGGCAGGTACACAGTATTTTGCAAGACCTGTTTAGCATAAATTTTAACAGATTAAACCCCATATTGATAAATGTGAGATGTTGCAATTTGGTAAGACAAAATAGGGCAGGACTTGCACAGTTAATGGCAGGACCCTGGGAGTGTTGTCGAACAAAAAGATCTAGGGATGCAGGTACATAGTTCCTTGAAAGTGGAGTTAGGGTTTGGGACTGAGGCTAGGTTAGACAACACTGCTGATGTCGACAACATCACTTCCGCTCCTGACATGGTCTCCATCCCCACACCCAGCAACAGCTCTACACCTAGCCCCAGCCCCAAGCCCTGCTGGATCTTCACCATTCCCCCAGACCTTCCCCTCACTGAGGACGAATGGTCAGCCCTCAGCAAAGGACTCACCTTCATTCCCTTGCACCCACACGTCGATGAGTTCTGTTCACGTCTGGATGTCAAACACTTTTTCCGCCATCTGCGCACCTATTTCTTTAACCGGGAGTCTAACCAAACCTCTACAGACCCCTTCTCCTACCTCCAACAAACCTCATCCTCCTGGACACCACCCCACAGCCTCCTCCTCTCACTTAACCTCTTCATTTCCAGCTGCTGTCACAACATTGATCACTTCAACCTCTCCACCCCTCTCACTCACTCCAATCTCTCCCCCACTGAACACGCAGCCCAAGCCTAACCTCACCATCAAACCCACAGATAACGGGGGTGCAGTAGTGGTATGGCCTACTGACCTTTATATCGCTGAGGCCAGGTGCCAACTCTCTGACACCACCTCCTACTGCCCCCTTGATCATGACCTCACCCCTGACCACCAAACCATCATCTCTCAAACCATTCACAACCTTATAACCTCAGGTGACCTTCCACCCATGTAACCTAGACCACCCATTTCTCTCTCCTTCCCAAAATCCACAACCCTGACTGCCCCGGCCGACCCATTGTCTTTGCCTGCTCCTGACACACTGAACTTATCTCTGGTTACCTTGACTTTGTATTTTCCCTCCTGGGCCAGGAACTCCCCACCTACATCCAGTACACCACCCACGCTCTCCACCTCCTCCAATACTTCCAATTCCATGGCCCCCAAAACCGCACCTTCACTATGGACACTATGGCACTCTGTATGCGACAAATGACAACACGTTCCGGTTGCTAACCATTTTAACTCCCCCTCCCACTCCCTGGGTGACATGTCCATCCTGGGCCTCCTCCAGTGTCACACAGACACCACCCACAAACTGGAGGAGCGACACCTCATATTCTGCCTTGGGACCCTACAGCCCAAAGGCCTAAACATGGAATTCACCACTTTTAAAATCTCCCCACCCCTGGCCTCATCCCATGTCCAAACCTCCGCCTCCTTGACCTGACACAACCTGCCCATCTTCTTTCCCACCTATCTGCCCCACCCATCCCACTGATCAATCACCACCATCTCCTACTAACACTCACCTATCACCATGCCACCTACCTTCCCCAGGTCTCTCCATTTCTGAAGAAGGGTCCCGACCCGAAACATCAACTTTCCTGCTCCTCTGATGCTGCCTGGCCTGCCCTCTTCCCACAGCTCCACGCTGACTTTTTATGGGGTTTTGGGTGCAGATATTGAAGACTAGGAAAGTCAAACACATTTTCTAATGGATTTCCAAATGTAGATTAAGGTACACGGAGAAAATAAAAAGGTGAGAACAAAGCTGAAAGTTATGCATAATCTCCTGAGTGTCACTCTCCTGGAACCCCACTGCTGTATAAATGTTCCAATGTGATCAACTTCTATTAGATATTTATATGTAACATTTCTTTAACACAACCATAGGCATACGTGTACTGGCTCCCTGTGTCGTTTAGTCCATCAAACTTGTGCTTGTAGCCTGATGCAGACTTGACGATCCGCAGAAATATCAATTCAAGCATGACTCTGGTCTCATTTATAACATACAGTAGAAGCACTAAATGTAAAATGTATGTGCATACCTGCACATGTTTTATCCATCTTCGTCAGTGATTGGCAAATGGGGAGCTTTCACTATATGCATCCAAAAGGTCACCAGAACAATGACTTCCAAACTAGAAATCTGGTGAGTTTTTAACTCAATCCTACATTAGAACAGTAGTTACTTCAAAGTACTTTGGCATCTGGTGCTATATAAATGTAAATCTTTTATGTTATTGTAATTGATTGTAGCTGACATGTTAGAAATGTCGAGGCAGTCTGCTATGAACATTTCCTTTCTAAAATATTTTTTGTAAAAAAAAGCATTTCCCACAGTTTTTTCCTTCAATATAATGTGAGAACAGTAAAATCACATCTTGAAGCTGGTGTGAATCTCTCTAACATGAGCCCACTTAAACAAGTGTAAAGGAATGTGGAAATGTACAGAATCATACAAGACCCCTAATACTAGTACCTAGAAATATTGTATCCCAAAATATTTTACACATTTTCTCTCAAATATTTCTCAAGGTACTTAACTCAACCTTCCTTACATTTGCAGGTATAGTTAGTCTCCATTTTCAGTCCTTATGATAGATTGACCAGTCATCTGGGTAAAGTAATTACATCCAAACTGTCTTTTTCCCTTCCATTGTCTAAATGCACTATCTGCATGTGTCTATCTACTCTATATCCTCTAGGATCTTCGGTACTTCTCCTCCCTCATAATTCAAGTGTCTAATTCCAGCTGTGATTTTGATTACTGTTTACTGCACCCAATGTAATCTCTGAATGTCTTTTTCAGAACACCACCACCATAACTGTGTCTAATACTCCAGGTGGCACCAAATCAATGGTGAACTATAAAACCTAGAAACACTTCCTGAGGTTTGTATTCCATTCCTCTGATTATACAATCTAGGATTCTATTTATACGTGATAAAGATCTAAGTTTTGTCCCAAACAATATGATTTTATTTACTTTATTCCTGTTTATTATACGGTCCCAATCACACTTATCTGCCACTTGACGGTTCAATTCCAGAACCTGAGCAGTTTCTTCAATCTTTGCTATTATTTCCAATGCTATTATTTGAAACTTGGGCAGTTTTCTTTTAATGCCTCTTGCCAAGTTCTTTATGTGCATTATAAAATGCAATTGTTTCCAAACTTATGGATTAATTTTTTACATGTAATTGATGTAAAGCTTTGTGGAAATTTGATACATAATTTCTATTGAGATTCTCCCTTTTACAAACAATCAAATAGATTCATTAGACATGGTATCCTCCCCATAAAATCTTGCTAGATCCCCATTTTAATTATGTGTTTCTCCAAATAGTTCACCATTTGTTCCTTCAGGATGTCATTATAATTGCATGTAATTCCCTAATTTATCTCTTCTCCTTTTTTTAATGGATAGACCTGCATCCTTTTTACCTAATCCTTGGGAATAGTCTCTGTGGATAATTAGTAAGAATACCCAACAGGGCATATGTAATTTCATATGCTACTTCATTAACCACCCTATGGTGCAAGTATCTAGACCTGAGACAATAGCTTCCTTGAATGCCTTCAATTTATCCGTAATGTCATCCTTCACTTCTCTATTAGTTGTGTCTATTTTCTGTATGATCTGATCAGATTCTCTAGAAACTCTGCTTGTAGAGTGTGAACACTTTTGGGGAAATTCCATAGACATAAAGAAAAAGCTGCATTTATCAATATAATTGATCCAGCCTAATCAGGGGTTATTATCACTGAATGCAGTGAAATTAAGATGCAGAAAAATTGAAGAGGAACAAATGCACCAACAAGCCCAGGACCAAGAGAAACCTCCAAAGGCTGCTGAATGGCATCCACGTGAAGAATTCTCAGCTGGACCTTAGGAGGAGATGCAGGAGGCCTGGAGCCTATTGTCCTCAATGCTATTTCCTCCAGATGAGCATAGTATTGTGCCAAGGGCAGGAAGTGTGCACGTTGATTCATGGAGCTGCAGTTGCAATGACAGGGGATAATGTAAAGTGGCAAAACGTTGATGAATGCAGCAGCCAAGATTTGAGGGCAGCTGGCTGGAAAACATTGCCAAGATAGGAGAGATGACATGGAGGTATCTGAAAAAGCATAAGTTAGTTGGAATAGTTTTAAAAAATAATACATTTCTTGCATTGTGACTTTTTTGTGAGAAATATATATCAAGCATCGAAACTAATTACTTTTTAATAAATTAATTTTACTAACAGTTGCTAGTAGTACACTGGCAGCTCCTTTACCTGTTTGTGGCTGTTTAGAGAAGTAGACAGTATTGGGTAACAGTTTTCATCTTGAAAATGAACATGTATGTTCTTGTTTCTTACAAGTTTATTTACAGCAGAAGTTGTCACGTAAATATTTAATAATAGTCATATGGTAACTATTCACTTCTTAATTATGCTTTTCAAGATTTAGGATATTCATAGTAGAAAATAGAAATCTTCATAATCCAAACACTTAGCATCAGCAGAAAGTACTTTGGCATTAGGTACAGTAATGCTATAAATTTGGGTGCGCACTGGATATTCTTTTTAGCTCCCAAAAGTAGTAGAGCAACTTTCTGAAATGGTTACCTGTGAACTGCAACATTAAGACCATTATTAAATATGTACTAAACATAATTATCTTGTACATCCCACCGTGTTAATTCACCTATCTTTTTAGAGGGCAGGCAGAAATCAGTCTAGTGAGATAAAGAACAATTGTAAATCAAAAATGTTCCATTTAATATAAGGGTAACACATTGCACCATGAAAACAGCGAAGTGTGTTAGTGGGCTGGATACTCTACACAAGTTAGCATCACTAACCTAGCCAGTGCTAACTCTTCGCTAACAGAAGGTATCGTCAGTAGCAGCAATCATTTGCTAACAAGTACGATTATCCACCTACGAAATTCTGTATAACCGGTCATGGGTTCTGTGGCTCCTTGATGAAGGCCATGTTAGAGTGGTTTGTGTTGTTCCTGATATTTGTCTTGGAGTTGCCAAGCAGTGAAAATCAACGTCATAGTCCTACAGTTTGGCTGAAGCTAGGCTTTCTGGACAGATTTCCTCAGAAACTGGGACAATGACCCCAGTATGAGGATTTGGACAATGATCTTCCCAGCAATGGAGAGAAGGGACTACTGGATAGTGAGGACTAGAGGGCCGAAAAACTTTTAATACAACTGGTGTTAAGTCCCAAAGAACTGATATAGGTCTTCTAACCAGCTCATCTCCTTGAACACCCCTGAACTATCCTAAGAGGTGTTGAGGTCTAACTTCAACACGCCCTCATCTTCTCAGAATGAGAATATGATAAAAAGGCCCTCTTAAAGGAGACTGGTCTACCAAGACATGAAAGTTCACAAGTTAAGCTTCCTGCCTCGATTATGACAATATAGCTCAGAATTTCTCTGGAATGGATAACATAACAAGGCACTTCTGCCCTTTTCAATGTTCCAGGATCAAATTATTGATAAAGACCTTTTCCCCTAAGAAAAAGACAAAAGCTGATTCCTGTTCCATTCATCAGTTCAATGTATTGATGATACGTTCATTTATCAGCCAATCAATTGTCTCATTTTGAATGACAAACACATCCTCCTTGCATTTTTCGGTGATAGCCACAGCAGTGATGTTACTGAAACATATCTGAAAGAAAATCAGCCTAATATAAAAGGCATGATCATCTCCAGAACAGGTTTCTACACTTTTTAAATGTGCAATAATGGTTTAGACAGCCCCCAGTCAGCCTGTGTAGTGAAAAATCAGGAGGTCACCAGAAACTTATGTTGGAAACTCCCCAAAATTAAAATACCATTAGCAGGGGTGAGGATGCAACCCATCTCCTGCGGATACCACCAGCCTCTTGAAGACATCTATTTTGTTACCCAAATGTGGATGTAACTGCACGAGGTCAGATAGTCAGGTGCTACAAACCCATTCTTGGCATGCTGACTGGGCCTATTGATGGTCACCTTGGCCAGGACCAGGTCCCCAGGGTGGTCCTCCAATCTGCCCGTCCCTTCTGCACAGTTAACTCATAGACCAGGAGTGTGGGGCTGTAAGGTTGTCTGTCAGGTTAGCATTGGTAACAATGGAGATGGCACCATTTGGGGTATATTTTCTTGAAGCCAAAGTACCATTGACAATCTGGAACTGAGAGACACTGAAAGGTGTTGGGATGAAAACATTGTCCCTGTATGGCCTCACGGACAACCAAGCTCTTAGTTAACAGCTGAACATACTGACTGCTTGAGCCAAAGAGTCTGATAGAAGTCATTCATCTCTTAAGATCATAAAATGTAGGCGCAGAAGTGGGCCGTTCAGCCCATGGAGTCTGCTCTCACAGTCAATGAAATAATGGCTGATCTGCTAATCCTTAACTCCACTTTACTGTCTTTTCTTACTAACTTTTCAAATTAATAAAATTTGTCTGTGCACCTTACCCTGCAAAATAGTATGTCTGCTGATAATCCTGGACACCAGGTTCATGTAAGGGCAAACATCAACTAAGTTATCCACCCTCTCCCCGCTCAAAAGTTAGAGAAGCTCTTAATGTGGTGAAAAACCGAGCGAACAGTGGATGCTGGAAATCTGAAACAAAAACAGAAATTGCTGGAAAATCTCAGCAGATCTGGCAGCATCTATCATTCAATCAGCATATGAAGAATGGTCACTGCACCCAAAACGTTAACTCTGATTTCTTTACACAGATACTGAGATTTTTGAGTAATTTCTGCTCTTAATGTAGCAACCCACTGTGACATTTCTTTTCCATTTCCCACACCATACTTCCATCCTGTTGCCTTTCTAGGTGAGATTGCAATTCAGAGCGAAAGGAGAGACGTCTTGTGGAATTGGATTGTAGCTGCCCAAATTCATTTCACATTGAATTTGAACAGTCAACTATAAGGAGATTTACACCATATTAGACAGGACTGGATTGAAATCTAAAATTGAAAAGTTACCATCTAATCCCTGTTCCATTTATTTTTAAAAGGTGGATAACTTAATGAGTTTCCAGAAATTGCAGCATAAATTTAAATTTGTAACTTTTGATAGTGACTTGGTAGCGATATATTTCATTTGTGTGTGTGTGCCATAGTGTCCTGCAAAGGGAATATGATTGCTTATATAGGTGTTTAGTAAATTAAATCCCATAGAGATGAGTTTTTCTCCCCAGTGTATGACAGAGTAACAGGTAAATCAGAGCAGCTATGCACCGAGTACATATGTTGCTGCATGCAGATGCCACTGGTTGTGATTTCTGATGCCTGTATACCAGTTAATTTTTACCTAGCTAATTATCATTTGCTTCTTGGGTTGGATCTTTAAGCATTTAAAGGAGAGGACAAAGTCTCCTACATTCCAGCCTCGAAGCATAGATTAGATTAGATAAAACTGTATGTTAAATATTTCTTCACTTATCTTACCTGCCAGAGTTTTTGTTTCTTCAGGCAATTAAATTGAACACCTCATGACGAGAAAATATTATTTTACACTCTTCTTTTCAGTGTGAAACAGAAATTATATGCTTTGGATCAAATGACAAGAACATGAGTTAATTTTTATGCTCCTTAAATTAATTTAAAGAAAGAAAATGAAGCAGACAAAAGCAATTGAAACAATTTGTTTTGTGCAAATTGGCTGCTGTATTTGCCCATATGATGGCAATGATCGTACTTTACAAGTAATGAGTTATATGTAAAGCTCTTCAGGTCATTCTGTAGATATGATAATTAACTGCACAATCACAAGTTTTGTTTCATGCTAGCACTTAGAGAAAATATGAACTTTATAATTGCACAGTAATTGTGTCCCAGTTGGACTTGATTAGATTGACCAAATGTAACAGTCTGTATTGTTATGACGGAGAGAAAGCGCTGAAGAAACACAGCAGGTATAGCAACATCTGTGGGAAAGGCAAAAAAAAGTCAGAGGATGGTGAATCTGTGGAATTCATTGCCACAGAAAACAGTGATGGGCAAGTCATTGAGTACATTTATGACAGGTAGATAGGTTCTTGATTAGTAAAGGGTTCAAAAGTTATGGTGAGAAGTTAAGAGAATGAGATTGGGAAACATATCAGCCGTGATTGAATGGCGGAACAGTTTCAATGGACGAAATGGCCTAATTTTGCTCCTTTCTCTTATGGAGTTATAAAGTGCAATATTCTTACTCCATCCACATACTGGACCATGTGATCTCTTGACAAAAGTCCTTGAAACTGTATGACTCCATCTGAGCTTTCTGCATTGCTGCTGTTGTACCGAGTGCCTTTTCCTTAGCAAAGTGTCCTTTGTTTAAAACATGCAAGATATTTTTATGTGTCTACATAATCTTTTTAAAAATAGCATTGAGCTTATGTGTTTTTTATAACAGCATTAAAAACAAACAAACTGCAACAATATTTCAATTGGCATATCTACACAATGCCTGTCAATGGTAAAATGGAAAAACAATTCACAATTATTGATGCTTATGATCATTTCATAAAATGTTTATCCATGAAACATAATAATTGAACTTCTCACTGCACACACTTCATGAGGAATTGCTACATGAAATTTTTTAAACTATTCAAATCAAAAAAGGGGGAAAGAAAGCTGAAGAAAATCAAGCAATGCCATTCAGGCTTTATTCAGCACATATCCAAATGATTGATACTACAGAAGCGAAATGAGATGATGCCATAGATACAGCAATATTCATTGATACCCAGATATCAACTAACATTAAGAAAATGCCATGTAATACTGTCTTCCCTTCAGTTTATACATTGTCAGTAATAATCAAAGTGGACAGACAGTAATAGGAGTCCTGCCAATCCAAAGGAAGTACTTTGAAACAAGTTTGAATTTTGGGAATCTACTTCTGTTATAGAGTCATAGATGACATAGTTCCTCTTCATATTTTCAATGGGAGCGATGTCAGGAAGTAAGATCTGGCACTATATCAAACCACTTTATAAATTATTCGATTCCCTGAAGAAGACTGTCTATATCTAAGTGTAATTATTCACAATTGTGATCCTAACCACAAAGCCAGAATCACACAGATAGTGGAACACTGGAAGCCACTTTCTGAAGTTCACATTTACTCAAAGATATAGAGTTCTATAACATGGGAGAAGGCCCTTCAGCCACAATGATTATCAAGCACCTATCTACTTTAATCCCATTTTCCAGTACAGGTCCCAAAATCCTTGTATACTGTGGTGTTTCATCTGTTCTTCTAAGTCCTTCTTATATGTTATGAAGGTACTTGGCAACTATATCCATTATAGAAGAGTATTTTGCATCGGTATTCACTGTAGAGAAGGACAAAGTTGGTGTAGTAATTGGGGAGAGGAACTGTGCTATTCTTTAACAAATTAGCATTGAGAGGAAGGAGGTATTAGCAGTTTTAGAGGGACGAAAAGTAGATAAATCACCAGGCCTAAAGACATTGTATCCCAGTGAATAAAAATAAAATACTGCAGACACTGGAAATCTGAACTAAGAACAGAAAATGCTAATGTGGATTGATATACAAGCGTTCTTCTCATGAGGAATATACAGCCTGTATAGAAGGTGACATTCATATTCACATACTGCCAAGATTTAATGCAGCCAGATAATGGAGGCTTTAGAAAATATGTATGAAAGTAGTTCCAGAAATGAACAACTTCACTTACATAGATAAATTGGAGCTGCTGGGAATATTCCACTCTGGGAATAGCAACATTGCAAGATGTTTCAATGAAGTGTTCAAAATATGAGAGATCTTGACAAGGTGGATAAAGAAAAATTGTTCCTATTGGAGGAAAAGTCATGGCCCTGTTATAGAAAGGATATTATTCAACTGGAGAGTGTTCAAGAAGATTTACCAGGATGTTGCCAGGGATGAAGGGTTTGAGATATAAAAATAGACTGGAAAGGCTGGGATGTTTTTCACTGGATTGTAGGAGGTTGAGAGGTGACCTTACTGAGGTTTATAAAATCATGAGGGGCACACATAAGGTGAATGACAAGGGTCTTTTCTCTGGGGTAAGGGAGTTCAAAACTAGGGGACATATCTTTAAAAAGAACATGAGGGGCAACTTTTTACGGAGAGAATGGTTCATGTGTGCAATGAATGGCCAGAGAAAGTGGTGGATGCAGGTACAGTTACAACATTTAAATGACATTTGGATAGATTCTTGAATAGGAAAGGCTTGGAGGGATACGAGCCAAGCGCAGGCAGGTGAGATTGGTTTAGTTTGGGAACATGGTCAGCATGGACTGTAGGGTCTGTTTCCATGCTGTATGACTCTATGACAAGAGACAAAAATTTAAAGTTAATAGCAACAGAACCAACAGCCTTGTGAGCCATGAGGAAATGGCTACTTTTGCATTGAATGGTGGGATCTGGAAAGAACTGCCTGAGAAGGTATTGGAGGAAGATTTGATTATTGCTTTCAAAAATAATTAGGCACCCAAAGAAAGAAAATTTGCAAGGCAAGGCAGAAGAGGGTAGGAACAAAAACAAAGTTGCTGGAAAAGCTCAGCAAGTCTGGCAGCATCTGTGAAGGAAAAAACAGAGTTAACGTTTCAGGTCCAGTGACTCTTCCTCAGAACTGAGGAAGGTGGGTAGGTGTGTAAGCGGTGGGATGATAGGTGTGGGCCCAGTCCTACTGCCCTGGCAGAGAGCTACTCACGGCCATGCCCAGAGGCTGTTTTGAAGAAAAGTCACTGGACCCAAAATGTGAACTCTGCTTTCTCTCCACAGACGCTGCCTAACCTGCTGAGTTTTTCCAGCAATTCCTGATTCTGCTTTTAATTCCCACAGCAGTTTTTGAGGCACCAATAAGGAAGGTGTTGGTGAATTATGTGGGATGTTTACCAAAAGAAAATGCAAGATATCAGAATATCCGTATTATCATGGATATGACTACTCAATTTTCAGAGGCTGTTCTATTAAGAACAATCACTGTTAAGATAGTGTTAAAGAAGTTAACACGGTTCTTTACTTAATGGCTGATTGCTGATGGCTGATGCAGGTCAGTTGGATCAAGGTTCCACTTTTCAAGAAGTTATAAGTAATCTGGGAATAATATATTTAAAGGATTCAGCATGCCACATACTCAAGGTGCTTTAAAAAGACACCACCAAACCCTCAAAATGATGATTACGGCATACTGAGATAAGTATCTTTATGATTAGGATAAAACAATTTATTCTGTTTGTCACATGGGATACACCTAATGAGCCTGCCGTTTTAGTCCATTTGAATCAGTTAACAACCATCAAGTAAAGGAACTTCTGACACTGATCGAAGAAGGGTTTTTAGGACGGAGGGATGTGTCATCCTTGTTAAACTATGTATCCTTGTTCCAAGTGTAGCTCACAGGAGCCTGTAATGTAAGCTCAAGAACACCGTACAGTAATACAAACAAGCATGAAACAATGGGCCAACAAGAAAGCCAAATCTCAAACATTCAATACGGGTTTAGATAGTGATATTACTGTCTTTACAAGGTGAGCAACTAAAAGCACAGTTCAGTGGTTCATACACTGATACCCCAGATCACCAGAAAAAGAACCATGTTTAATCATTCTATAATCTTTGCATGTTTGTATGTCATTATTTGTACTGCATGCAAAACAAAACTTTTCACTGTACTTAAGTACTCACGACAATAATAAATCAAGTCAAATCAAAATGTTGAAACATTATTACCATCAGGAAGTGATAATGCAAGTACAGACGCATCAGGTAGTAAAGACGGTGGAGGATGAAAGTGATAATGAGAATGAGGCAGGAGGAGGACAAGACAATTCCCAAACTGACCGACCTATTATCCAGTTAGCTAATAATAAACTGTTAGAGGGTGGGGGTTAAATGCTATGCTTTCAAATTTAGTGGCAGAAGGACAAAAAGTCCTTCTTTTACCAAACAACTTGTCATTGGGCAAGAGTTACATCTATTTCTCAGCTACCAGCTGAGCTACCAGATTTTTGGTCCCTTGCTCTGGGAATCAATGGATGTCAGGAGTAGGCAGGAAAGTTGATTTGAAGCTAAAGCTCAGGCATAATCATGCTGAGTGACGGAACAGGCTATATGTTCTTAAATCCTTCCAACTGAAAAGCGTTCCATTGTATTCATTTGGTACACTTAAGGGAGTAGCACGAGATATTGTGAAGCAGACTGGCCTGTCAGTGAAACATCATTCTCACTCATCCTACTTCTCTCCGTCAGTAGAGAAATAGACGTAACTCTCTTGCCCAATAACAAGTTGTTTAGTAAAAGAAAGTGCTTCATGCGTTTCTCCCCAAGGAACTTGAGCTGGGAGTATGGTTTCCTAAAGACCATTCATGGACATTGTAACCCCCAAGTGCTCCTCCTCCTGTTTTCTTTCTTTTTGTAGCTTGTCTTGTTCTGTGGTGCCTTCATTGGTGCTCCAAGCAAAGCTATATATTCGGGGGAGCCTTTGTAATGTTGTGACCAATTATCTAGGGCAGTCCAAAATTATGACTTGAGTTCTGCATGAAGCAAATGCACATCATCCGCATAATTAAGAATTATTGAATGGTTACAGAACAGAAGCAGGCCATTCAGCTCAACATTCTGAAAAAGGGTCACCGGACCCGAAATGTTAACTCTGCTTTCTTTCCACAGATGCTGCCAGACCTGCTGTATTTTTACAACAATTTCTGTTTGTGTTTCTGATTTCCAGCATCTGCAGTTCTTTGGTTTTGTGATGAGATTTAAAAGTGCCAGTTTGACTTCATGTTTTGATTTTCCTACCAAGGGCATGTTTGGTACATTTTACAAAACTTTACCACAACCTGTGAATGTCTGCCAGTAAAAAGGTTATACATATTTGGGTCTTCCCAATTCTGACATGTCCTGCCATTGAAATTTCGTGTGCTGTCCTTAACATTTCTTGACAATATTTGAGCAGTACCAATATCTGGTGAATTACTACCCACTCTTTGTCCACAGGTCTGTGAGGAAGTATCCACTTCCTTATCAGAGTCGTATTTTTCATATAGTAGCACTCCGGATTTCCCAATTTCTACTTCAGTTTGAGCTTATTAGCTACTTATCTTAACTTTAGATCAGTTTGCTGAGCCTTGATCGTTGACGACTTATTGAACACTTTCTTTAGATTTTCCAAATCCTCAAAGAATATTTCAGGTAACCAATAATCTGGCAGTGGTGCCAATTTGACCACTGCCGATGGATTTTGTTTAGCTATTGCTCAGGTCATTACACAGGAAAGAAAATTTCCTGGACCCTTTTTCAGTAATTGCTGTGTTTCCTTGCCTTCACTCGGCCTTCCTGTGACAACTGGAGAAGCCACAACTCTTGCTCCTGTCAGATCATTCCCAAGGAGTAAGTTAATTGCATCTACAAGTAAACTATGGACAATTCCAACAGTTACCACTCTAGATATTAGTTCACATTCAAGGTACACCCAGTATGAAGTAACAGGTATAGTCTCCCTGCTAATACCATTCACTAAAACTTTAGCATTCATTATCACTCTCTGGTGAAGAAGTTGTACCTTTCCCCAGCAAAAGAGTTTGAGTAGTTTCCACATCTCCAAAAATAACTAGGTTTACTTGCCTCCTTTGAGGTATAACAAGTTATTTTTCCTTTTGATGAGAACTTCCTATAACTCTTGGGTACCTTGTTTACTTACCCTACTTTCAAAGCAGTATTTATGTATTATCTCACAGTTATAGTCGGAGCTACAAATTGATCTATTGTAGCCTCAGTCAAGGTTCTTTTCTCTGCAGTGACTTGTTTACCCCAAGTAAATCCCACAAACTTCTCTTATAGCTTTCAGCAATCTGCATTAGATCATCCTACTTTGTGGCAGTGGAAACATTTAAGCCTTTGGACATCACTTCCAACCTCAGCACCTGCCTTTTATGTCTGAGAGAAAGATCCTAGGGCCTTCCCAATTGTCCTTTCCTTTCATCATTCCATTTTCTGTCCTCCTCAGATAATGAAGGTGACGGAAGAAAGGTTTGGATTTGTGGACCACTATGTAATCATTAGTCATCTCAGCCTTCTATCTTGCTGTTGCAACATTTTGGTTTTCTCTGAGTTTGTATAATGGACAGAGGGAAGGAATTACTAAATTCTTCCTAAAGAACTACTTTCTCAACTATCTCATAATTAGCTCTACCTTTAATGCCCACATCCAGTGATCAAAGTTATTTTGCTTTACTGTTTCAAATTCTAGTAAATCTGCCCAGAGTGCTTCCAACTATTCCAAAGTTTCTGTTTGTATGTTTCAGGTACCAACTTGTACACACTGAGAATCATTCCTTTCTTCGCTTCAATCTATCAAAGTCTTCTCAAAAAGCAAAGCATAAACTTTATGAGCTGTCCCTGTCAGCCTGAGCAATAATGAGTTTTTTTTATTAGCTTTTTAAAAATAAAATTCCCTAGCATCCCTTTTAACAAATTTTGGAGGGGCTTTCATACATTTAAACAGCTTTCTACTTGATCTTTCCACTGCGGAATCTTTACAAGAGTGAGATGTCTCATTTTTAATTCAATCCTTTTAAGATAGTATTCTCTTTCTCTGTCCTTTTCCCTTGGGTTAAATTCTAACTCCAACTTTTTAAATTCTCTTTCTTTTTTCTTCTCTCTCTGAAGTGCTCGTTCTCTCTCTTTTACTGCTCACTGAATTGCTTCTCTTTCAAGTCAAAGTCTTTTAGTTTCCAAATAAAAATTGAAAGAAGTGTGAATGCTGTAAATCAGGAATAAAAACAGAAATTGCTGAAAAAGTTCAGCAGACCTGGCAGCATCTGTGAAGAAAAATCAGAGTTAACGTTTCGGGTCTGATGACCTTTCCTCAGACCCTGCTACCTATTTTTAAAACACTGAGATATCTATTTCTAACTTATATTTATTTTATTATTTAAATACACACTATATAGAGCTGCTACCCCCTTTAAGAAACTTACTATCAAAACAGCACTTCTGTGAAACCGCATGAATGAACCTGTAAGAACTGTCAAAGCCGGCAACAGTAAATGAAATCTCATGAGCCAGCTGCGGGAGATCAGTTTAATATCCTCTATATTTTTATTTAGTACATGTATAATTTTTTACTTATTTAGGTCATATAGGTCAAGTATTTTTACTAACATTATTAACTGTAAAGACAAAAGGACGAGGGGAAGGTGATGGCCTCGTGGTATTATCATTGGACTGTTAATCCAGAAACCAGATAACAATCTGGGGATGTAGATTCGAATCCTGCCATGGCAGATGGTGGAATTTGAATTCAATAAAAAAAAATCTGGAATTAAGAATCTGATGATGACTGTGAATTCATTGTCGATTGTTGGAAAAACCAATCTGGTTCGCTAATGTCCCTTAAGGAAGGAAACTGCCATCCTTACTGGTCTGGACTACATGTGACTCCAGACCTGCAGCAATGTGGTTGACTTTTAACAGCCCTAATTGGGCAATTAGGGATGGGCAATAAATGCTGCCTAGCCAGCGACACCCTCATCCCGTAAATGAATAAAGAAACTAACACCTTTTAATTATGCAAACTCAGACCAGGCAGACATTCTAATCCCGTCAGGTATAACAGTTTAGGCACATGCTAAATGCTGGCTATCTTTGTCCTCCCTAGGACAGATGTCATGCAAACTTGTGTACAATAGATACAACTATGTGACACTATCATGCTAAAATATTAATGTATGTGAAAACTGTGTAAAAAAGAGGCTACTGTAAAACTGTGGGCCAGGCAGCATCAGAGGAGCAGGAAAGCTGACGTTTCGGGTCTGGACCTTTCTTCAGAAATGAAGAAGGGTCCAGACCTGAAACGTCAGCTTTCCAGCTCCTCTGCTGCTGCCTGGCCTGCTGTGTTCATCCAGCTCCACACCTTGTTATCTCAGACTCCAGCATCGGCAATTCCTACCATCTCTACTGTAAAACCGTACTTTGGATTCCATCGCTGCCTCAAACTGTGCTCCTGCAGATGCTCAATAAAGAGGCTATTTTCACCACTCACCAATCTCTGTTATTATTGAACATGATCCCACACACAGCTTGCTCAGGAAATGCAATCTTGAGTTGTTTCCTCAATCATTCTTTCAAAAGAACAAATTGGTTGCATCCTGAACTCCAAAAGAGAGTTTTTTTTAAGAAATGAGAAGAATGGATGGGCAGGTTTTCTAAGCAAGTAAGAACTCCAGATGCTGGAATCAGAGATAACACAGTGTGCAACTGGAGGAACACAGCAGGCCAGGCAGCATCAGAGGAGCAGGAAAGTTGATGTTTCGGGTCGGGACCCTTCTTCCAATTCTGCTTGTTCTTCACTGGTTTCTCTGCAGCTTAACCAGAAAAAGCAAGCACTAGTCCAAGCCAGTCATTGTTCAAAATAGCTCCAGCTGGTTCTACGGCACAGCAAACAGTTATCACCAATTACTTCCAGATTTAATGGAAGTCTCGCTAAAAGAAAATCCAATGTCCTTAGTGAACTTTCAAAAATCTCTTGTGAAGAAACAACACCAGGTATTTCCACAAATTTTGAAATGAAAAACTTCTTTGTAACACTATATACAAGTCTTTGAGAGTGTATTAGTTGCATGGCTTTTTTGTCTTTTTCTGAGTTGGTAAATGCAGAGGTGAAGTCGATTTGCCACTTCTTTGTAAACAAGGCTAATTCTGGAACTCTGTCAAGAGTAGAAGTGTACTATTATCAGTGAAGGAAGACATTTCTGGATCAGAATCTATAAGAGGTTACTACATAGCATTGTGACTTTAAACCAGTTGGCCATTTGGGTAAATTCCCAATGTGTTTCCAAGAACATTTTTTTCAGAACGTGATCTGCCTTCTGCAGGTGATCTGTATCCTCAAAAGGAGCTTGTTTCTTCACAATATTTTCTAACATATTAAATTAAGATTTTTGTTCTCTCTTGCTTGGTTTTCTCTTTCCTTTTTAAGTCCTGATTCACTTACACCCCCCTGTAGCTGAATGTTTTCATCAGATAACATTGTCCAATGTTGTTCCTGCTTGAAATGTTTTTGTATCAATTTCATAAGCACATTGGCTGCCTCAGTAGAGGATTTTTCAAAGGCTATTGTAGCCTCATGTTTCTTACTCTCCAAGGATCAACTGTGTTGGCAGACTACAAAATGCTGAAATTCTAGAGTAGCACTCTCCTACAGGTAGCTGGACCTCTCCAACTCCTGATTACTTTTAATGTGCTCAAGTTCCTTTCACTGCACTGTGTTAACCTATTGCAATGTAGTTCTAGAAGAACAGATTAATGAAGATGAGAATGATCCCATTTTGAATGAAGGACTTCCTTTTCCCTGCCATTGATGGATCTTCTGAGTGTTTGTTTCTTCCTCATCTCTGTAACTAGTTATGATTTTCTGTAATGTTTTATGGACTGTTGCTGGTTGATGATTGTTTTTCTGTTCTGTGCCTTCTGCCTTTTCTGTCAGCTCTTGCACTGGCTTTGCTTCCCTGCGGTTCAGTGTCTAGGTAGGTTTTAAGATCATCGTTCACTGGTCCTTTCAGTGCTGAGCTTCTCAGGGTGTTGCCCCTAACTCTGGATTTAGATTGTTGGACTTGCCTCACAATTTACCCATTTCACTCTACTGTTTTTGGGTTTCAATTTGTGCTCCTTCTATCACTTGCCTCTGATTCCAGGAGTCTGGTCATTCTTGGTGAACTTACAGAATTACGTAGTCCACATTCTTATGAGGGAACTTCAACAAGCTGGGGAGAGAAACCATGAGCCCTGGTGCTTCGCTTATTTCTGGCCCCCTTAACTTCCTTGTTTGAACTCTCAACAGCTTCTGTCAAGCACCATCAGATGTACCTTGGGTCATACAGAATAGAATACTGCATTGCAGAAAGAGTGCATTCGGCCCAATTCAATCTGCACCAGTTCTTCCACTACCTATTATTTTTCTCCAAGTTTTTGTTTTGAACACTAATATGAATTTAAATCCACAAAGTCAGGGAAGGAGTGAATTCTAGATCCTAACCACTCATTGTGTAACAGTTTCTCCTCAGGTCACCTCAGTTCTTTTGTCAATCAACTTAAATGAATTTAAATCTTTATGAATTGTCAATCCA
Source organism: Ginglymostoma cirratum (assembly GCA_024137785.1). Taxonomy (NCBI): domain Eukaryota; kingdom Metazoa; phylum Chordata; class Chondrichthyes; order Orectolobiformes; family Ginglymostomatidae; genus Ginglymostoma; species Ginglymostoma cirratum. The sequence goes on along the minus strand of JAHRHZ010000097.1, from coordinate 4,712,806 downwards.
TCACCAATTGGAAACAGCTAGCATTTAACCCTTCATAATTTTCTAAACCACTATAAAATCTCCTTAAGTGTCTTAGTCCTAAGGAAAAACGCCAGCTTCCATTTGTCCAGAAAACCTTTAAGTCTACACATCTTTCTGGTGCCCAGAATTTGAAACCACAGCCACAGTAGATTGAACTGATTCATATAGATTCAGCAAAATATCTTCAGTCTTGTACTCTATACTTTTATTTTAAAAGTTCATCAAAAACATATGCTTCAGTATGATATGCTTTACAACCATAGCTTAGTCAGACAATCACACACAATTTAGTCATTATATTCTGCAAAAAGGTCCAATATTTTGAAACTGGCCTGATGCTATAGCTGGACAGCAACATCCAAAAGACTTGAAGCTCTTAAATACCATACACAACCCAAACATGCTCAGTCATTATTCTTGGAGTAAAGATAAAATTAACAAAACAGTCTTCTGATACGACAAAAGTTGAGTTTTGCTGAAAAAAGACGTTTTGTCAACGATTTTTGTCTTGCACTCAACAAGCTAATTCACAAGAAATAATAAAGCGAAAACAACATTTATACTGTACGAGAGGACATGCTATTGGTTGACAAGTGACATATAGACAACTTTTCACTCCACATTGTTTAATCAGCGTACAAGCAACCTTCAATATACCTGATGTTAAAAAGTAAATTTTGTGATCTCTGACGCATGCTCCCCTTGACTGATGCCTGAACCTCATAATTTACTTTTCGAATTACATGTTTATTGTCTCATAGTTGTTTTTTTTTTTATTATTTTCTCCCTCATTCCCTCCCCTCACAAATTCCCTTCAAAGCCACATGCCATCCTGATTTAGAACTATATCTCCAATGCTCAGTGGATTAAAATCCTGGAGCTTTTCCCGAGCAGCGCTGTGCATATACACCACCTCTGTACCGTTCCCAACACCCCCCCAACATATGAAGTACAGTAGTTCAAAAAGACAGCTCACCACCTTCTCAAGATCAATAAATACTGGTCAAACCTCCTCTCCGTCAGAAGGCAACAACTTATGCTTCCACATCTGCAGTCAGTTCTCCAGTATGTTGCCTACATGGTTATATACTTCATTGCATATATTACAAAATTATTGGCTGTAATCTAATTGACCACAGAGACCATTCAGCCAAACCAAAATATTTTGTTTTTAACCTTGTGTTGACATAAACCATAAGACCAGAAGACATAGGAGTGGAAGTAAGGCCATTCAGCCCATCAAGTCCACTCCGCCATTTAATCATGGCTGATGGGCATTTCAACTCCACTTACCTGCACTCTCCCCGTAGCCCTTGATTCCTTGTGAGATCAAGAATTTATCAATCTCTGCCTTGAAGATATTTAATGTTAAATATCTCCGGCCTCCACTGCGCTCCGTGGCAATGAATTCCACAGGCCCACCACTCTCTGGCTGAAGAAATGTCTCCTCATTTCCGTTCTAAATTGACCCCCTCTAATTCTAAGGCTGTGCCCACCGGTCCTAGTCTCCCCACCTAACGGAAACAACTTCCCAGCGTCCACCCTTTCTAAGCCATGCATTATCTTGTAAGTTTCTATTAGATCTCCCCTCAACCTTCTAAACTCTAATGAATACAATCCCAGGATCCTCAGCAGTTCATCGTACGTTAGGCCTACCATTCCAGGGATCATCCGTGTGAATCTCCGCTGGACACGCTCCAGTGCCAGTGTGTCCTTCCTGAGGTGTGGGGCCCAAAATTGGACACAGTATTCTAAATGGGGCCTAACTAGAGCTTTATAAAGTCTCAGAAGCACATCGCTGCTTTTATATTCCAACCCTCTTGAGATAAATGACATTACATTCGCTTTCTTAATCATGGACTCAACCTGCAAGTTGACCTTTAGAGAATCCTGGACTAGCACTCCCAGATCCCTTTGTACTTCGGCTTTATGAATTTTCTCACTGTTCAGAAAATAGTCCATGCCTGTATTCTTTTTTCCAAGGTGCAAGACCTCGCATTGCTCACGTTGAATTTCATCAGCCATTTCCTGGACCACTCTCCTAAACTGTTTAAATCATTCTGCAGCCTCCCCACCTCCCCCGTACTACCTGCCTGTCCACCTAACTTTGTATCATTGGCAAACTTCGCCAGAATGCCCCCAGTCCCTTCATCCAGATCATTAATATATAAAGTGAACAGCTGCGGCCCCAACACTGAACCCTGCGGGACACCACTTGTCACCGGTTGCCATTCCGAAAAAGAGCCTTTTATCCCAACTCTCTGCCTTCTGTCAGACAGCCAATCCTCAATCCATGCCAGTAACTCACCTCGAACACCATGGGCCCTCACCTTACTCAGCAGCCTCCCATGAGGCACCTTATCAAAGGCCTTTTGGAAGTCTAGATAGTTAACATCCACTGGGTTTCCCTGGTCTAACCTACTTGTTACCTCTTCAAAGAATTCTAACAGGTTTGTCAGGCACGGCCTCCCCCTACTAAATCCATGCTGACTTGTTCTAATCCGACCCTGCACTTCCAAGAATTTAGAAATCTCATCCTTAATGATGGATTCTAGAATTTTACCAACAACCGAGGTTAGGCTAATCGGCCTATAATTTTCCATCTTTTGTCTTGATCCTTTCTTAAACAAGGGGATTACAACAGCGATTTTCCAATCATCTGGGACTTCCCCTGACTCCAGTGGCTTTTGAAAGATCACAACAAACGCCTCTGCTATTTCCTCAGCCACCTCCCTCAGAACTCTAGGATGTAGCCCATCGGGGCCAGGAGATTTATCAATTTTTAGACCTTTTAGCTTTTCTAGCACTTTCGCTTTTGTAATGCCTACTATACTCAACACTGCCCCCTTTTGATAGAGGACAAATTAAAATTACTGAATATGCCAGAAATCTTAGAAAAAGCTGGTGAAACACAGCAGGTTAGTCAGCATCTGTGGAAAGAGCAGAAAAGTTTTTCTTTTGGTCCAAACAATAACCTGCATTTGTAGAGCATTGTTAACACAAAAAGCTTTACACAAATGTAAATTTATCTGCTCTCTTCACTGTGTAACTGACTTGGCATGCATTTCCAACATGTGTTTTCGTTCCGTTTAAGTCACTGAACGTAGAGCAAAGCAGGTTGGCTTCGAGAGTCTACCTCAAGGACGCTGAATAAAATATTAATGTACACTGCCTTGATTAGTTGAATAATCAGTGGACCATGGATCCATTGCAATTTTTTTTAAATCGACCTGTTCAGACATGTTATTGGCACAACTTTGCAACAAGTGGGACCGTAACTACTGTGCCACAACTACCTCCTCACCCAGAGATAGTAGGAACTGCAGATGCTGGAGAATCTGAGATAACAAGGTGTGGAGCCCTAAAGTTGTTGAACTTGATATTGAGTCCAGAAGGCTGCAGGGCCCCCAAATGGAGAATGAAGCATTGTTCTTCCAGCTTGAGCTGAGCTTCGCTGGAACACTTCAGCAAGCCGGAGACAGAGATGTTGGCCAGGGAACAGGATGGTGTGTTGAAGTAGAGAGAGATAATAGGTACTGCAGATGCTGGAGAATCCAAGATAACAAGGTGCGGAGCTGGATGAACACAGCAGGCCAAGCAGCATCAGAGAAACAGGAAAGCTGATGTTTCGGGCCTAGACCCTTCTTCAGAAATGGGGGAGGGGAAGGGGGTTCTGAAATAAATAAGGAGAGAGGGGGAGGCGGATAGAAGATGGATAGAGAAGATAGTTGGAGAGGAGATGGACAGGTCAAAGAGGCAGGGATGGAGCCAGTAAAGGTGAGTGTAGGTGGGGAGTTAGGGAGGAGATAGGTCAGTCCAGGGAGGAAGGACAGGTCAAGGGGGCAGGATGAGGCTAGTAGGTAGGAGATGGGGGTGGGGCTTGAGTTGGAAGTGGGGATAGGTGGGAGGAAGGACCGGTTAGGGAGGCGGGGACAAGCTGGTCTGGTTTTGGGATGCGGTAGGGGGAGGGGAGATTTTGAAGCTTGTGAAGTCCACATTGATACCATTGGGCTGCAGGTTTCCCATGCGGAATATGAGGTGATGTTCCTTCAAGCTTCGGGTGGCATCGTTGTGGCACTGCAGGAGGCCCAGGATGGACGTGTCTTCTGTGGAATAGGAGGGGGAGTTGAAATGGTTTGCAACTGGGGGGTGCAGTTGTTTAGTGCGAACTGTCCTTCCTCCCACCTATCCCCTCCTCCCACCTCAAGCCCCATCCCCATCTCCTACATACTAGCCTCATGCTGCCCCCTTGACCTGTCCTTCCTCCCTGGACTGACCTATCTCCTCCCCAACTCCCCACCTACACTCACCTTTACTGGCTCCATCCCCATCTCTTTGACCTGTCTGTCTCCTCTATCCATCTTCTATCCGCCTCCCCCACTCTCCCTATTTATTTCAGAACCCCCTTCCCCTCCCCATTTCTGAAGAAGGATCTCGGCCCGAAACGTCACATCAGCCTTCCTGCTCCTTTGATGCTGCTTGGCCTGCTGTGTTCATCCAGCTCTACACCATGTTATCTCTTACCTCCTCACCCATCCAGCATTATGTGTTTAACTTCCACATGAAGTAACACGTTTACGATTGAAACACCTTCGTAAGTACTACTTTTAAAGTCCTTCAAAATTTGTTGCTTTCGATGTTACCATTCTTGCTTTTGCCAAAAAGACATTACACTCTCTCTAGTCCCACGTTTATTTGGCAGAACACATTGTGTTCAATGTTCAAAACTGGGAACCGGTTTTACTCTGTCAAGCGGGCGAGAATAAAGCAAAAATTCCGACAGCGTTGCTTTTGGCGTGACTGGAAGGGCAGTTATTTGATTCCCATCCTGAAGGAAACTCAGGATTAAAATGAATAAACATCAACTGATCGGCGTTCGAAGTGGGCTGGGTGTCGTTCCTTTTTGCGTCGTACCGATGACTGGAGAAAACTTGCATAAGAAGCGCCGCTTTCGTCTCGAGGCTAGGGAGGCTCAGTCGAAGCTTCTTCCTACAGAGTGCGAGTGCTCCGCCCTCATTTTGTGGACTGTGCGAGAACCGGGGGCTGAGGCTACAACCTCCTGGCAAACGCTTTGTAACTCTCGCGTCGATACTTTGTTGCAGTGCTCTTATCCCTTGCAGCCTCGGATTTGCTTTCGCCTCCTTGTCGTTCCCCGCATAGCTCCCAAACGAAACTGTTGTGTTCCTGCAGCTAATTTCTGAGAAGCTCGGGATTTTTCCTGGTGTGGTGAATTTTCCTATTCTATTCTCCCCTTGGGTCACTGTAAAAGGATTTCAAGGCGGGAAAGAATGGGATTGCAGCCATTGGAATTCAGTGACTGTTACCTGGAGAGACCTTACTTTCGGGAAAGGTTGAAAGCATACGAAGCCGAATTGGAAAAGACCAACAAGTTCATTAAGGAGTTGCTGAAGGATGGGAAAGCGCTCATTACAGCCAGCAAGGGTGAGTGAACTTCGGCTGGCCCAACCCGAGCTCCTAGTGGCGGGTTGGATTGAGGGTGAATTGTGTCAGGGCCGGGCCTGGGGACCTACTGATGGGAGCTGGGAAAATTTGAGTGTTTAAACAAAGTTTTCCCCCGCCCCGCGGCGTGACTTTTCGAACACCTGTGAGTTAAACACTAACAAGTTGTCAAATCATTTAGACAGTGTCGAAAACTTCATTTTAAAGGACATTGTGCACCCTGAAAATATCTGAAGCAGATCTTGGGGAAAGAACGTGTTGAATATGTTTGGTTATTTTTTTCCGACTATCAGCTTTCTTCTTTCTGTACATTCTAACTGTAGGCTGTATATCTCCCATTGATTGGAAATGTTTTCAATGTCAGGGATTTCAGGAAGCCTTTTGGCAGACTGGACTGTAAGTACTGTGAACATTCTTTGGTCAGGGAGAGAAGCATTCATATCCTGGACTTAAATATCTAGAAAGAAAGATTGGTATTTATATAGCTTTTCATGGTGAGTGAATGTCTCGAAGCCCTTTACAACCAATGAAGTGCTGATGTTTTGTGGAAGAAGATTGAATTATAAGGAAAGAGTTGAAAAACCTCAGCCTGGGAAGGAGAGAGAGAGACTCAGCACATTAATAGATGTGTGCAATAAGATTGTTTAAAAGAAAAGTAACTATTCAAAGTGTAATTAAACCACTCGAGATAAATCTCAGCACATTTCTCACTACCATCTTCAAAAAGCACTTTCTGTTTTTGCTTCAGATTTTCAGCAACCACAGTTTTTTTGATGTTTATGTGATGGAATAGTATTCACTTGGCTGGATGAGCACATCCCAAAAAATGCTCCAAAAGCTCAACACCATTCGCGGCAAAGCAGCCTGCATGATTGAAATTCAGTCCATTATGCTTTGTGGCTGTGTTGTTTATCATCTACAAGGTGTAGTGCAGCAACTGTTAAGATATCTGTGATAGCTTCTTCCGAACATGCATGCTGCACTGCCTGGAAGAACAAAGATAACAGATTGTGTTATTCTAATCAATCTGTAAGTTCCCCTTCAAGTCATGTACAACCCTGTCTTGGAACTGTTTAACTGGACATTCTTCGTAGCTGTGCCAAAATCTTAGAATTCTGCATCAACATCACAAGACCAGCAGGAGAAGAAAGCAGCTAACCACCATTATCTCAGATCAACTTGTGATGGCCAATAAATACTGGTCCTGCCAACAATGACCAGATCCCTTGAATAAATTACCAAAGCCAACTGACAGTACTGGACTTAGATTGCAATACCTGTTGGCACACTCAGGATTGTTAAGCAAGTGCTGCGTACTCGTGGAATCACATCCAACATACATTGTTTCTTTTTGTGTTTTGTAAATTCAGGCTGGTTTTATTTGGTCTGTATTCTGCCTGTAATGAACAACCAACAGAATGTGTTGTTTGATCTGATCAGCCATTCGTTGGGACACAGTGCCTAAATAATTTGAAAAACATTTTTTAAACAAACTATTTCACACAGCTATTATACAACAGTTATGTGAGTGATATTTTCCAGCGATTGGACGCTACCATCAGTCCAAAAAGTAGTTTTGTGTATCGCACAATTGAGCCATGTATGAATTTCAGAGCACTTGCTGAACAATCCTGAGTGCACTCAGAACTGCACTAAAGCAATTTATGATAATTAGTTATGCTCCTAACATAGCTAATTTATGATAGCTGGAAGTGGCCTATAGTCATTTGCGGGAACAATTCTCTACAAACAAAGGGAATGTATTCAAGACTTAACTTAGTTCCGTGTTGTTTTCTGTACGGTAATGCCTCTGCCAATCAGCATTGACTTGCCAACTAGTCAATACCCTCTTCTCCTTATAAGTAGTCCTGAACATTTTGGATTCTAGTGTTTATCCCAATGAGTACAAGATAAAAAACTTTGGGAAGATATCTCTCCTTTTTAAAAAAAATTTAAAAATAACTGTTCTCACACAATTACAATTTTGTGCTCTATCCAAACATAATTGTGCAGTTTAGAATAGTAAGACAATGGAATGTGCTGAATATTTGAGAAAGAAGTTTCTAGAAATGATGTTTATGTTAACTGCCGCTTTCTCTCAAATTATTCCGTATCTGCAGTTATTAGGACAGCTTTCCTATATTACTGCAGGAATTATACTTCCAAAGTACTTAATTGGCTGGAAAACTCTTTAAGGTTGTGAAAAGTGCTGTATGAAAAAATGTCATAGAATCTTAGAGGGCAGATAAAGGCCATATGGACCATTGAATTTAAACCGACCCTCCACTCAGACCCAAACTTCCACTGTATTCCATTAAGCCTGCATATATCATGGTTAATCCACCTAACGCACACATCCCTGAATACAAATGGGGCAATGATGTGGAAGTGCCATTGTTGGACTGGGGTGGACAAGGTCAGAAATCACATGATACCAGGCCTGTTGGACTATAACCTGGTGTCGTGTGATTTCTGACTACGGGGCAATATAGTATGGCCAATCCACCTAACTGTTTGTCTTTGGACCATGAGAGGAAACCAGAGCACCCAGTGGAACCCACACAGACGTGGAGAACGTGCAAACCCCACACAGACAGTCGCTTGAGGCTGGATTGAACCTGGGTTCCTGGTGCTGTGAGGCAGCAGTGCTAACTACCGAGCCACCTGTAGCTTTGCAAATCCACACTAAAATACTTGCAAAATTGGCTTTAATTAAAAATTGTTTTTTAACAGGTATACTGGTTAAATGTTTCTCCTATAGTCCCTGTTCTTAGTTATAGTCTTAAGTGTTGCAGTTTTACTAAAGTGAAGTGAAGATGTACATTACTTTGTCTTTTAAACAAACATTTGTAATTGTACAATATATTGTATCATTTAATTATGTATTTTAGAAAGTATTTCAAGTCTCCCAGCTTTTTGTTGTTACAATAGGGTGTGTTTGGCTGGCCGATTTGGAAACAGCTGTTTTAGATGAGCAGCAATATGACTCATTTGAGCACTAATCGTGGGTGTGAGTGTTGCATAAAAACAGTAATTCCAAACGTTGTGTTGGCAGATTGAGTAAAACATGGGTGAGTGTAATGGTGAAGCATGAGCAAATGACTGTGTGAAAGACAGGAATTATGTGGGATTTAATGATACACCAAATTGGGTGTTGTGGCAAAAACACACAAATTTAAGAGAAACTTAATCATCTCGATTTGTGAGCAAAGAAATGGCAGGAAGTATCAGCAAATGTAATTTTGTGAAATTAAGAAGCAGGAAAGTTGAAATGGATTCTGGACTAAATGAAAATATACTTAAGGCATCATTTTATAAACTTTTTTTCAGCAGATAAGTCATTACAACAATCAAGATATTGTCTTGGAGATAGCAAGAATTGCAGATGCTGGAGTCAGGGACAACACAGTGTGGAGCTGGACGGACACAGCAGGCAAGGCAGCATCAGAGGAGTGGGAAAGTTGATGTTTCGGTTGGGACTCTTTTTCAGAAATGGTGAGGGTAAGGGGACCTGAGAAAATAGATAGAGAGGAGAGGTGGGGCTGGGGAAGGAAGGTGTGATGGTGATAGGTGAGTGCAGGTAGTGAATGGTGGGGTTTGGTCCATGGGATGGGTGGGGCGGATAGGTGGGAGAGAAGATGGACATGTTGTGTCAAGTCAAATTCACCTGGACCATCCTCCCTCTCCTTCCTGGACCTCTCCATCTCCATCTCTGGTGACCGCCTCAAAACTGACATTTACTTCAAGCCCACAGACTCTCACAGCTACCTGAACTACGTCTCCTCCCACACACCTTCCTACAAGAAAGCGATTCCCCTACTCCCAATTCCTCCACCTCCATCGCGTCTGCTCCCATGATGAAGGGTTCCACTCCTGAACATCCCTGATGTCCTCTTATTTCAAGGACCATAACTTCCTCTTCTCTGGTAATGAAAAATTCCCTCAACCACATCTTTTGCATTTCCTGCACTTCTGCCCTCACATTCCCTCCCTCTAACAAAAATAAAGACAGAATTCCCCTTGTCCTCACATACCACCCCATCAGCCTCCACATCCAATGTATCATTCTCCACCACTTCAGCCGCGAACAATCTGACCCCACAACCAAAGATATATTTCCCTCCCAGCCCTTGTCTACCTTTCGTAGGGACTGCTCTCTTTGTGACTCCCTCATCTGCTCCACACTCACCACTAACCCCACCGCACCCGGCACCTTTCCCTGAAGTCGCAGGAAGTGCTACACCTGTCCCTACACCTCCACTCTCCCCTCCATTCAAGGCCCAAGAAAAACCTTTCATATCAGACTGAGGTTCACCTGCACATCTGTCAACTTGGCCTACTGTATCTGTTGCTCCCGATGTGGCCTCCTTTGCATCGGTGAGACTAAGCGTCGACTCGGAGGACTCCGTTTCATGGAGCACCTTCCAGTTGCTAATCATTTTAACTCCCCCTCCCACTCTCTGGGTGACATGTCCATCCTGGGCCTCCTCCAGTGTCACATAGACACCACCCATAATCTGGAGGAGCGACACCTCATATTCCACCTTGGGAGCCTACAGCCCGCTGGCCGAAACATGGAATTCACCAGTTTTAGAATTTTTCCACTCCCGGCCTCATCCCATGATCACCCCTCCCTCTAATCCCTGCCTCCTTGACCTGACACAACCTGTCTATCCTCTCTCCCACCTATCCACCTGACCCATCCCATTGACCAATCACCACCACTCCCTACCTGCACTCACCTATCACCATCACACTTATCTTCCCTAGCCCCACCCCACCTATATCTATTTCTTTCCCAGCTCCAGCAACAGAAAGATTCTACATGCCCCGACACACTCATCACACTACCCTACATCAGGAACACGTCAGAACTCACCACAAGACTTCTACGACCGCTGGGCATCAGAATAGCACACAAGCCCACATCAACCCTACGACAAGTGCTCACCCGAACTAAAGACTCACTCCCCGCCATGGACAGGACCAGTGTCATCTACAAGATCCCCTGCAGAGTCTGCGAGGAACACTACATCGGAGAAACAGGAAGGCAACTAACAACAAGAATACATGAACACCAACTGGCTACAAAAAGACACGACCAATACTCACTCATCTCAATCCCCATGGACCAGGCGAACCACGACTTCGACTGGGACAACACCAAGATCCTGGGACCGGCTAGGCAGAGACGAGCATGAGAATTCCTGGAAGCGTGGCACTCCACGAAGCAGGCTATTAATAAACACATTGAACTCAACCCCATATAAATTCCACTATGGAGGAAACCCGGAAGTGAGGCAATCCATCGCAACGGACCCCAGAGTCTAAAAACCAGGCAGAAAAACACACCAACGCTTCATCAGAGGCTGCACTGAGGATGTTACCGAGTACGGTAACAAAACGTCTGCAGAAAAACAAACCAGCTCGGCGAGCCAACCAACCTCAACACCCACAACCTGAGCTACAGATCTACTCCAATCCCTTCCCCATTTCTGAAGAAGGGTCTCGACCCAAAACGTCAACTTTCCTACTCCTCTGATGCTGCCTGGCCAGTTGTGTTCCTCTAGTTCCACAATATGTTGTCCAGGATGTTGTCTTGGTCTGTTTCTCAAACAGCACACAGAGTTCTGAGATGCGTAGTAAGGATTTCAAAAATCCAGAGATGTAATTTTAAAATTACATCTTGCCTTGATAGTTGACCTGCATTTAGAGAACTTGATACAACAAGGGTCTCCCATATTTCAAAAAAGATACTGTTAGAAGGGATACGGAAAGGGACCATGGCTGATTTCAGAGTTTAAAGGAATATTGCATTTGGAGAGAATAAGTACATTGGGTTTTGTGAATAATGAACACAGATGTACTTTTTTTTAGTGTTTACAATTATGAAACGTTTCAGCAAAGTAATTGCAAGTGGCTCTTCATCTGTGTACGAAGGATCATATTTACTAATTTAAGACTGCAATAGGAAATGCCTAAGGAATCTTTTAAGCATACAAAATAGATTAACATTATAGATTGGAGATCAGTATACTTTAATGGATTTTATTAAGGAACTGGACAAGCTATTTCAACAGTTCAGGATTGCACGGTGGGTATTGATAACCAGAGTGTGACAGGAAGGAACAGAGCATGCAAACAAAGCATCAGTGTATTAAAATCAGATTAGAGAAAAATGGTTCATTTTCTGAAGAAGTGTCTAGGCCCAAAACATCAACTTTCCTGCTCCTCTGATGCTGCTTGGCCTGCTGTGTTCATCCAGCTCTACACCTTGTTATCTCAGATTCTCCACCATCTGCAGGTCCTACTATCTCAGGACAATTGATAATGTAGAAGAGTAGAATTAAAGGAAAGAGAGACAGAGTGACGATATTAATTTGAGGCTGGGATCATTACAGGTGCAAGAAATGATATTGATTGAAAGGATCAACTATAAGATTGGTTTGGGTGAATCATTTCTCTTTGTTCCCCTTACTTTGGTTTTTATTTTTGCCTTGAGCCTGCTATATTGATCCTGGTTCTCAGTTATATTTTCCACCTGACATCTGTTTTTCAGCTTCACCTTGCTCTCTACCTGTGTATGAAAGGAGCTCTGGCTTAGTTTGTATTGTCTTCCTCCTCCTAAGGATGTACCCCAACTCCATTTGAACCGTCTTCTCTTTAGCTGCAGTCCATTGTTTGATTACAGTTTTGCCTGGCCAAACTGTGCTTCTAATTTGAATGAGCAATGTCTGTTCTCACCTCATCGAAATTTGCCCTTCTCCCATTTAACGTGTTTCTTCTGGATTGTTCCTTGTACTTTTCCATTGCAAAACTAAATCTTCTATCAGAAACTCTCAGTAAATCATAAGAAATTTTGAGGAAGTGGATAAAATTTACAGAGCACAGCAGATTAATGAGCCAGAGAACATTCAGAAGTGTTGAAATATTTGCAAGATTTAACAGTATAACTTATGAAATATTTTCTTCTTTGACTGGAGTATCAATACTGTTATTTGAGCGAACCTTACTAATTCTCATCCTGTTATATGGATTCTTGACTGTTACTCATCATAAAATAAATTTGTAGCCACCATCTTCTTTCGGGATAGAGATCTACAGTGCTTGCTTGGCCTGATGTGGCTGAAGGACACTAATTTGCTGTCAAATGAGGAGTCTTTGTCTTAAACAGGGTGTTGTTAATTGCATGATAACAATTAGGCATATGTTACAGTTATGAGATAGACTTTGTTGGAGGAAGCAAGAACCAGATGATAGATCAAGAACCAAGTCTAATGATGTCCTCACAGATCTCAGTATCAACCCTTTCAGACCCTTGCACCTGTATATAACAAAAGGGGATAAGCTTGAATTATCATGTCTCCATGTCAGCATTAACACAAAGTTAGGCGCAATATTTGAGAGAAAGACTTAAAGAAAATTATTTAAGACCACATATAAAGGGCAGAGAGATGGGATGAAATGGATGCTTCTGGGAAGCACTGACACAAGCTCAGGGATGATCGGCTGAGTAGCCTCCTATTTAGTAATTATTTGCATTTTCTTTTCATATTTTGTATCCCTGTGTATGTTATTCTATTGGATTTTCAATGTCATAATGAAAGGGGAAAAAAATTCTGGCTGGGGAAGAGGATGATTAACTCATACGGAAAGACAAAATGGGTTTCATCTACAATATACAATTAACAGTCTTTTGGAAAGTGCAATTGTCAGCCAGAATTAAGTGTATTATGAATTCCAGATATACATCACTTAGATTTCTGTGAATTGGACCTTTGTGTAAAGAGTATCCAAATGTATCTGGGCTTCGTGCCTCTCCCAGTAGACGAGTAAAATGAATCAAACCTGAGCAGAACCAGATTACCTTTTCATTAATGTAATATACATGTTTTTCTGTATTAGTAAAGTGAAACTTTAATTTTTTCAGATAAATAATATAAACCAATTTGAATTTCAGTTATTATTTATATAAAAAAGAAATGTAATTTCAAACTAAACATAAAAAATGGTTTCAACTATAATATATTCTGGAATGAATACATATACCAGTTTTTTTTTTAAATAAATGCTAATCTAAGGGGTGGTAATTAGCACTGACATCTGGAGTGATCTGGCAAAATGTACTGTAAGTCCTGTACTGATTTTAATGATAAACTTGACCCCGTTCATTAATGATTTTTTTTTTTGTAGAAGAAAAGGGAAAAGAAGAAATGAGGGGTGCTGAATGTGCAGGAAACAGCAACTTGCACGTTTGATTTAGCACAATTAATGCAACTTTGGCTGGCAGTGTCAATTGATAAAATGTATTAACGTTGCTTGTAATTTTTGTAATTGTTTATCTTTGTATTTAGTTTTTTGCTTTGCACATTTACACACACAAATCTACTCACCGTATGCATGTTGTATTTTTAGCTGTCAGAAACAGAATAAAAGTTTACATTGTTAGGCTGGACCGCGAGCCAGTGAAGACATGAAACTTGGAATTTAATTGGTGTGGCTTTGTGTCGCTAGGGGGAGGGAAATATGTTTTGAGTGGTTTTAGCTGAGAATATTTAAATTGTGATGTGATTCCTCCTGTTTTCCTTGATTTCAGTGCAACACAAGAACCTAGATTCCAGCCTTGAGCGACTGTGTGGAGTTTGCACATTCTCCCCGTGTCCATTTGGGTTTCCGATGAGTGTGCTGGTTTCAACCCGCAGTCCACAGATGTGCAAATTAGGTGGATTGGCCATGCTAAATTGTCCATTGTGTTCAGGGATGTATAGGTTGGTGCGTTAGCTGTGGGAAATGCAGGAATAGGATAGGGGGATGGGTGTGGGTGGGATGCTGTTCAGAAAGTCTGTGTGGACTTGTTGGACCAAATGGCCTGTTTCCACATTGTGGGGATTCTATGATGATCATACAGCTGAATGCTTTATGATTGTAACTGAACTTGTGTGGTGACAAATTGCACCCACCTAGTAAATAAGCTTTGTGTATTTTTTTTTAATATTACATGGTTCTCATCAGGGATTTATTTGATGAGTATTTTTTAAATCATGTTTAGGGCTGGCATTTCTGAAACTTTTTAAGGAATGTTTGTGTTTTCTTAAATCTGTGCTGTACGAAATTTAGGTGATGTTCTGAACTGTAATCTAACCAATGGCTCTCTTACATTCTAGGCACTTGTTTAAAATTGGTGTGGTGCAGTGCAATGGCACTATTAATAACTTTAGGATGTTGAATTAAGTATTGGCTCTTCAGGGAATGAGACTGGGAAATTAATCATGAAAACAAGGAAATGGCAGAGACTTTGAACAAATATTTCGTATTTGACTTTGCTAATGGCATTAAAATCTATCAGGTACTAGAACATTAGCGGTGAAAGGGAGCCAGGAACTTCAAACAATATTTATTAATAAAGTACCAGGCAAACTAAGGGAGTAAAGGGTGACAAGACCCTTGAACTTGATGGTCTGCATCCTCTATCCTTAAATGGGTGAAGAGATGGTTGATACATTTGCTACAATCTTCCAAAAGGTTGTGGATTCTCGAAGGATCTCAGTGATTGGAAATCTATAAATTTAACATGGAGGGGATCTTCACCTTTTGAAAAGGCTGCAAGCTGCTGTACAAAGTGGAGTAATAGGCAACATGTTAGCATGGAGAAAGGACTGTTTAGCTAATAGGGAGCAGATAGCAAGGATATTGGACCTCTCTGGTTGCCAGGATGTGACTTGTGGAGTGTTTCAGGGATGAGTACTGGGTCCCTGATTTATCAAAAAGCTGCTGCTGAAGGAGCTTTGTTGAACTGTGCCAGTGCATCTTGCAACCCTGTAATCACAAAATGATTTGGATGAGGGGATTGAATGCGTGGTGGTTAAATGTGTTGAAAGCAGCAAGATAGGTATGCAAGTGACTTAAGAAAAGGAGGTAGAGAGCCTGCAGAAGAATGTGGGCTGGTTAAGTGAATGGATGAAATTTTGACACATGGAGACCAATGTGGAAAAATGTGAACTTCCCATTTTAGCAGGAAGAATAGCCAAGCTGTGTGCTATTTAACTGGAGAGTGATTGAAGAGGAATTTTGAATCTCCTTGTGAATTACAAAAAGATACAGTTGCAGGTTTGCAAAAAGATGCAGGTGCAGTAAGTGATTAGAAATGCAGATGTATTGCTGGTATTTGTTGCAAGGAGAATGGACCATTAAAAGCACAGCTATTGCCTCTGTACAAGGCCTTGTTCATCTGGAGTATTGTATATAACTTTGATCTTCTTATTTGACAAATAGTATATTTGCATTTGAAATGGCTCAGAAAAGGTGTACCCGATTTATTTATTGGAATCTTATCACTTTACGAAGAAGGGTTAAGCAGATTGGAGATGTACTTGTTGAAGTTTAGAAGAAGGAGAGGTGATTTTCTTGAAACATATACAATCAGGTGGATTCTGGGAAGATGTTATTCTTGTGGGAGAAACTGGAACTAGGTGACACCATTTAAAAACAACCAGAGTCCCTTTTAAGCTCAAGATGAAATTTTTTTTTCAGGGTCGTTAATCTTTAGAATTGTCTTTCTCCAAAATCAGTAGAGGCTGGGTCACTGAGTTTATTCAAAGCTTAATTAGATAGGGTTTTGCTCGACAAGGGAGTCAAGGGCTAAGGGGGTGGGACTGAAAGGGAACTGAAGTTGAGACCACAATCCATCAGCCAAGATCTTGCTGAATGGTAGAGTAGATATCTGCTGAAAAGGCCAAATTACCGACTCCATCTCCAGAATTCTGTGTTCAACTGTGAAAATCCGTGGTGTTGGTTATTTGTTGGTTTTTAACATCTGTGAAGACATTGAATTGGGATAGGACATAATTTTAAAATTCTCAGATGACACAAAACATTCGAGTGTGATGAATGCTTTGAGGCTGCTGTGATAGGTTGATAAAGCTTATAAGATCATTTACTTTTTGAAAGGAGAGATAGAATATAAAGACAAGCAAGCTATGATAAACCCATATAAAATACCAACATGGTTCCAGCTGAAGTATTATGTCCAGTATTCACTCTTGCCTTAAATATTCGCTCCTTTCTCCACCAACACACAGTGACATCAGAGAGTACTAGTTGCAAGAAGCACTGGCACAGTTCAACAAGGCTCCTTCAGCAGCACCTTGCAAACCAGTGACCTTTACCACGAAGAAGCCTATGAGCAACAGATGAATGGGAATACCACTTTCTTGAGGGCACAAATATTGGCCTTGACAGCGATGTTCTTATCCCAGTAATGTATTACAATAAAATCCAGTCATTTCCAGACAATATTCTGCAATGGTTTCACTTTCTGTATCTGCATTGGTGACCTTCAAGGCTTTATTGAAGGCTATCCTGTCATGTCATTAAGATCACTTTTTCTGTCTCTTTAATATTGCCTGACTTCAGCCCTTTGCCTCAACTTATGTGCTGCTGAAAACCTCATTAATGATTGTTGTCTCCAGATTTTAACTGTTCCAACACACTCCTGGCTGGCCTCCTACTTTGCCGCTTCCATAAGCTTGACTTTATCAAAAACTCTGGAGTGTGTCCTCACTTATACCAAATCCTGCCTAACCTATTGCTGCAGTGATGAGGGTCAGGGTGCACTTGCTGGGCTGACCTAGTGACAAGTCCTGTTTAACAGGAATGCCATGTATCAGGAAGCATACAACAATATTGCAAAATTAATAAGCAGCAAAAGAGGAGGAAGAAAACCCTTGAAGCAATTGTGCAGTGAGTAGGTGGTTGGTAGAGGATAGACCTGAAATGGTGCCAGTATTTCCAACAGGTGATACTTAGCCTTAGAGCATGGAAGTGACATATGGTGAACTATCCACATATCATCCTGACTTGGAACTATGTCAACATTGCTTTATTGTCACTGAGTTAAAATCCTAGCACTCCCTTCCTTTGAGCACTATGCATGCTCCTACATCCCATGGCCTGCGGTGGTACAAGAAGGCAGTTTCACCAGGGCACTTAGGGATGGATAAAAATGCTGGCCTAGCCAGTGACCACAAGAACAAACAAAATATGTTGCTAAACATGTAGCTTTGCCTTTTATCTGTAGGGAGGACCTATCACAAACCAATCATATCAATCTTCACTCTAGTGTTTTTGCGAAGATTTGTGGCTCTTCACTTTGTTGATAATCCTGGGAGAGTGTCAAACCTTTCATAGAACACTGATGAAGTTGATACTCAGAATTGTAAAGTTGTAAGGAGTTTACAGCATTTTTACTGAGATAGTTTGCCTGTAATTACTAATTTATTAAAAAAAGGAGTCCTTAAACTAAGTAAATTTTAAAACCATTGTTTCCTTCTCTCCACACGGTTAAAGTCTCCCATCACTTGTACAGTTCTGTAGTTTGTGCAGGTTTAGTATAGCTTTCATGGTTTTGTTCTCAACAGCTCTATTTATAAAGCTATGTGTCTTGTTTGCTTTTTTTAACTCCCTTATCAAATTGTTATACCATCTTCAAAGATATGTTTATATGACCCCTCCCTGTCTCTGTCTGTGCACCTCTTTTGCCATTTAGTTGAAAATACCTTACCTTGTTATTCCTTTCAAATTGACACATCTCTTATATTAGAACATGGGCCAAAGTACAGTGCTGTACTGTTCTATGATGTTGTGTCGACCTATAATGCTATTCTAAGATCAAACTGCTCTGCATACCGTACATTTTACTATCATCCATGTGTCTATCCAAGAGCCGCTTGAATGTTCCTAATGCATCTGACTCCACTACCACTGCTGGCTGCGCATTCCATGCACCCACCACTCTCTGTGTAAAGAACCTACCTCTGACATCTGCCCATACCTTCCTCCAATCACCTTAAAATTATGCCCCCTCGTAGTAGTCGTTTCCACCCTGGGAAAAAGTCTCTGGCTATCCACTCTATCTATGCCACTCATCATCTTTGTACACCTCTATCAAGTCACCTCTCATCCTTCTTCGCTCCAATGAGAAAAGCCCTAGCTCTCTCAACCTTTCCTCATAAGACCTGCCCTCCATTCTAGGCAGTATCCTGATAAATCTCCTCTGCACCCTCTCTAAAGTTTCCACATCCTTCCTATAATGAGGCGACCAGAACTGAACATAATATTTCAAGTGTGGTCTAACAAGGATTTTATAGACCTGCAGCATAATCTTGCGGCTCTTAAACTCAATTCCCCTGCCAATGAAAGCCAACACACCATACACCTTCCTAACAAGCCTATCAACTTGGGTAGCAACTTTTGAGAGCTCCATGGACCTGGACCCTAAGATCCCTCTTCTTCCACACGCCAAGAAACCTGCCATTAACCCTGTATTCTGAATCCAAATTTGACCTTTCAAAATGAATCACTTTACACTTTTAAATTTAAATATTAAATTTCATATTAAATATATCAGGTCATTTCACTAATCTGTGATGATCATCTTGAAGTCTGTTACTTTAGTCTGTTCCTACAGCATTGCTTACTGCATTTTCAAGCTTTAGGTCATCTGTGAACTTTTTAAAATGATGTCTCATAGCCAAGTTCGGTTCATGAAGATGCACGTAAAGAAGCTGCAGGCCCAACACAAACTCCTGTAGGACATTCTGTTTGCTTCCGTCCAGATTGATGAACTGTTTACTGTACTTACTGTTTTCTGTTTTATTTCTAGCCCATTTTATTTCCACATATAAACTGCCCCTTTTATCCAATAATTTACAGTTTTGCTGTTCTTTCATGAGGCACTTTATCAAACTTCTGAAAATCAATATATACATCTACTGTACCACCCTGATTAACCCTCTCCTTATAACATTTGAAGAACTTTATCAAACTTTGCAGACATTACATTGTTAAGTCCACATTTGGAGTACTGCGTGCAATTCTGGTCACCCTGCTCTCGGAAGGATGTAATTAAACTGGAAAGAGTGCAAAAAAGATTTACAAGGATGTTACCGGAACTGGAAAATTTGAGTTATAAGGAGAGAATGGATTCGCTGGGACATATCGCCCTGGAGCATGGGAGGCTGAGAGGTCTCTAAAATGAGGATCATTAAATCAGGTGAATATCCAAGGACTTCTCCCCAAGGTAGGGAAGTCCCAAACTAGAGGGCGTAGGTTTATGGTGAGAGGGGAAAGATTTTAAAGGGACCTGAGGGGCAGTTTTTTCCACACAGAGGGTGGTGTGTCTGTGCAATGTGCTGCCAGAGGAAGTGGCACAATGGAAGAGGTGGGTACGTTACAACATTTAAAAGTTATTGGGATAGGTACATGGGTAGGAAAAGTTTGGAGGGACATGGGCCAAATGCAGGCAAATGGGACTAGTTCAGTTTAGGAAACCTGGTTGGCATGGATGAAATGGGCTGAAGGATCTGTTTCCGTGCTGCATGTCTCTGTGACTCTATGACACTGACTCTATTTTTGCTTTTGACAAATCCGCGTAACAGTTAATATTTTCCTGGATTATGATCTAACAACTCTAAAACTGTCCCACAACTACCCTGTCTGTCTGTCCAATACTACCAATTGACATTAGGCTAATTGATTTGGTTTAAATTTTCTCCTCATTTAGTAGGGGTGTAATATTTGAAATCCTGCAGTGTTCACCCAGCTCTCTCATACTCAAAGATAAAAGGTACTGCAAATGCTGGAGAATCCGAGATAACAAGGTGTGGGGCTGGATGAACACAGCAGGCCAAGCAGCATCATAGGAGCAGGAAAGCTTGACGTTTC
>JAHRHZ010000097.1:4549479-4692204 GCA_024137785.1 Ginglymostoma cirratum | reverse complement strand
GAAACGTCAAGCTTTCCTGCTCCTATGATGCTGCTTGGCCTGCTGTGTTCATCCAGCCCCACACCTTGTTATCTCTCATACTCAAGGAGGGCTGTAAGGTTATGACCAAAACCTCTGCTGTTTCATCCCACTTGCCTCAGTAGCCTAGGGGACATTCTACCTGAAGCAGGTGACTTTTCTGCTTTACACGCTGCTAGTCTTTTAGAAACTATCTTTAGACAAATAGTAAACATGTTCTAAATTCTCGTGGTTAACACCAGGGCGTGATCGAGTTGCAGCAGGTCAAAAAACCAGACAAGGTGAATGGAACTATCCTGTTTTGGATTTATTGTGAAATTTTGTGTTCATCAAAGAAAGCTTTGTACCATTTGGCATTCCCTTTCCAGATCTAGTATACTACGGCTAAACACACAGCATATCTGCTAAGTTCTGTACCAACAATGTGCCTTTGTATCACCTTACCTGCCTTTCGTTGACTAATAATCCAAACAACGTCCTAATATTGAAAGGCCATTTGTTGTTCTCTTGACTTAAGTGTATTATAAGAATGGTTCAGAATGTACAAGACCTTTTATTATTGTGGCAAAAAACATGTTTACTTTCCTCATTGGACAGAATTTTGAGGAAAATTAAAGGACATTATACCCAGTATTTGAAGTGTACACTCTAGCCCAAACTCCTATTTATCTGAAAATCACAGTGCCGTTATGTCTTGTGATATATGGTACTTTATTTTAAGTGACACATTTGTCTGGATTTACTTCCTCTGTTCTTAATGCAGCTAGAATTATAATCAGGTCAGGTTGTTCCATTCCTTTATGAAACCCAATGCAATTCCTATTTTCTAACCCTGTTCATCAAGATACTTTTTCCTTTATTTTTTTCCCTTTTTCTCCTCTGAACTGCTTGTTTTTGAAATAAAAAATGAAAGAAATGTGAATGCTATAAATCAGAAACAAAAGCAGAAATTACTGGAAAAGCTGATCCTTCCATTCTGAGGAAGGGTCACTGGACCCGAAATGTTAACTCTGATTTCTCTTCACAGATGCTGCCAGGCCTGTTGAACTTTGTCGGCAATATCTGTTTTCGTTTGTGCTTGTTTTACAATTTGCATAATTGAAACTCACCTGATAAGTTTTGTTCCATCCATTTAAAAACACTTGCATTCCATGAGTGGCTTAGTGCCATACTTAGATGTTTTTGTTTTAAAAACAAGAATCTTAAATTGCAGGGGAAATTTCAACAAATTTACAGAATAATTTCTTAGAAAATCCATGATGTGGAGATGCTGGTGATGGACTAGGATGGACAAAGTCAAAAGTCACACGACACCAGGTGATAATCCAACAGATTTATTTAAAATCACAAGCTTTCAAGTGCTGCTCCTTCATAAGGTTAAAAAAATAACATTCAGTGCCTGTGTGCCTCCCTTCTCTTCACTTGACAAAGGAGCAGTGCCCTGAAAGCTTGTGACTTTAAATAAATCTGTTGGATTATCACCTGGTGTTGTTTGACTTTTTTGATTTAGCAAATCCATGATCTTTAGATTGAGAAAATGAAATGAACCTATCCAAAAGCTTCTATTATATTGCTTTTGGTATATCAGTGGTAAAGTGTCTTGACGGTAGTTGCACCCACAAGCAGCAAAACCTGAAAGAGTATTTTCCAAAGTGAGTTACTGTCACAAGAAGGACATTTACTGACAATTCTTAATATCTTATGTTTCAATGATTAGTAACTATGCTTTTGGACCATGGGCTTTCACAGACGATAAATTGTGGATAACCTTCAATGCACCAAGTCTGTTTGTAATTTAAATCACAGGGTACACAGGTTGGTATGCAGCACAGCAGTGAGAGAACCGGCTTTTATGGAAAAGAGAGTTTGTTATCCAGCATCTGTGATAGCAGAGAAGCTGCTATCTCTGTGGAATTGAATGTGCATATGGCTTGATCTGAGGCACATTTTTTTTTTCTATTGATTGTAGATGCTGGGTAAAGTAGTCCCTATGAACATCATATCTCCATCCACAAGTGTCAGCTGTGGCTCAATGAACAAAGCTCTGAGTCAGGAAGTTCAAATGCCACTGCAGAAACCTGAGCACCAAAGTCAGCATTGATACTTCAGTGCTGTACTGAAAAAGATGCTCTCTTTCAGATGACGTTTTAGACCAAAGTTTTACTTGCCATGTCAAGTGGATGGAAGAGTTCCCAACCTACTATTTTTGACAAAGAGCAGGGGAATTCTCCTTGGTGTCCCTACTTATATTGACTCTGGAATCAACGTCATGAAAAAAACAAAAGACTGTTTAGTAATTATCACCGCTGTTTGCAGGAGGTTAATGGTGTTACTGTACTTTGTTGCAACATTTGCTTCATTCCAAAATGACACGCTTCAAAAATTTATCATTGATTGTAAACCACCTTAGTACATCCAAAAGTGATGAAAAATGCTTTTTTGTGTTTATATACACACACCGTATATTAGGAACTGATGAGATGCGTTCCACTCTCAAATACTTGAGACATTTATCGTTGCAGTTCACAAAAGTCGAGGGTTCTGGACTGCAGGGCACAACTCCCTCAGAATGTGATGGGAATTTCCAGCAACTCTGGTCTTTCTGCAGCCTTCCTGCCCTGTGCAGGCTGCCAAATTGACAGATGCCAGGAACACAATGTACCTCCGTCAATTAAAACGATTCCTGGCATTGAGTTGAACTTGGAAATCCAATCGATGTAAAGAGGATATACCACAGGGGGACCTTCTATCCTGAAACACTTGGCTAATCTGGTTCACTGTGCAGACAAGAACCATTTGAAAGTAATAACACTGATGCTTACCTATGAATTGCCCCTAATTTACAGGTTTCGCTGTATAGTCAGTTAAGAATTTGGGAATGTTGAGAGATTTCTTTTTCTCCTCCCTAGAGTTCCAAGTTGTCCTTCAATGCTATAATTTGTTTTGCAGCTTTATGCAAAATTGCAAAGAAATATGTTTATTGAGATCTGATATAGGAAATGCTTTTGACTCCGTTGGGACCATTTAAAACTCAGCGTCCGTATTGCCTTTCATAGTTGTCAGTTTAACTGTCAAGCATTGTGCTGCATTTGGACAACTGTGGTTTCCATATAGTATATCCTGCGGTTAAGATGTACTGAAACGTTAAATTAGGAGAAAAAGAAAAACAAAAAGTTATGTACTTTTTAGTGCATTTCCTGAAATTTCATTGAAAAATGTGAATACTGTACCTAAGAAATAACTAAATACATTTTTGCAGGATAAGTATTACTTGTAAATGTTATGATATATTGTAGAGTTTTAATTCAAGTAGAAGTTCTGCAAACGTGAAATTGAGGAATATGTGTACAACTTGTCCATACTATGAGTTGACAAATGACAAGTGACAAATTTAAGTTTCATCACAGATGCAATGCAAGTTGCTGGATGTTTCCAGCATTTCAGTTTTATAGCAGGTATGGTGCTTTTTTTGTGTCTGGGGATTTTTAGCTTCACTCTGAGAATAAAGTACGATGTAGTAGTCTTGTTAGGAAAAGTGAAGCAAGCTAGATTAAAGAGGTAACAAGGTGTAGAGCTAGATGAACACGGCAGGCCGAGGAGCAGGCAGGCTGACGTTTCGGGCCTAGACCCTCCTTCAGAAGAAGGGTCTAGGCCCAAAATGTCAGCCTTCTTGCTCCTCTACTGCTTGGCCTGCTGTGTTCATCCAGCTCTACACTTTGTTATCTCAGATTCTCCAGCATCTGCAGGTCCTACTATCTTTGGATTAAAGAGGCATGGATACTAAATTGGCTACAAGAGAAACAGCAGATGTTGAATACTTCTTTATTAACTGCAGGAAAGTATACAATTGTGACCCCTGGAATCAGCATTAGGTACATAATTATTTTTGCATAAATGGGCTAGACTTTTTTCATTCCTGGGGTTCAGAGTGCCATTAACATTTATGTACAGCCACTTATTGCCTTTCCAAATTCCCGTCAAGAAAGTGGTAATCAGCTGCCTTCTTGAACTGCTACAATCTGATTGATTTAGATCTCCTCAGTGTTGTTAGAAAGTGAGTTTCAGGATTTTAAACCATCGACGTTGAAGGAATGGTGCTCTATTGCCAAGTCAGGATGCTGACTATATATTGGACCCAAAGTTTGGGTTGTATAGTGGAGAGCGTTGTCCGTTCTTACTTTGGGTCCAATATGCAGATGACACCTTTTGTGATTATTAAACACACAAAACTAGAAGAAACCCACCGACATGTAAACAACATCCTCACTGGGATAAAATTCACGAATGAAGAAAAGAATAAGGACGGACTACCCTTCCTGGACATAATGGTAGAACACAAAATTAACGGGGAACTCCAGACTAGCGTATATAGAAAGACCACACATATGGACCAAGTACTCAATTACACTAGCAACCATCCCAAAGCCCACAAACAGAGCTGCATCAGGACACTACTTAAATGAGCCACAACACATTGCAGCAACCCGGAACTACGCAAAGCAGAACAGGAACGCTTATACGGAGTCTTCAAAAGAAAAGGATACCCAAAAAGCACAATCTGCTGTTACCTCGGAGGAAGACACAGCATGATCAGACTCACTAATCGCCCTACCGTACATCAAGGGCATTTCAGAGATGACTACAAGACTACTCAGACCCCTAGGTATCAGGGTAGCCCACAAACTGACAACCACTTTATTACAGCTACTGACGAACGTAAAGATCCCATATCCAAAACCAGCAAAACTGGAGTTATATACGAAATACCATAGAAGGACTGTGAGACGAACTAAATAGGCCAAACCGGAAGAAAATTGACTATACGGATACATGAACACCAGCTAGCCACCAAGAGACACGACTAATTCCCACTTGTCTCACTACACATGGATATGCACATTAAACTAGACCCTGTGTACAAACCACTGAGAGAAACAAAACCAGAAGTAATACCAAACACCCCAGCAAACCGAGGCATATAAATAACAAGCGGGACAGAACACTGACGCTTCACCGGAGGCACACTGATGTTACGTAGCAGGGCGACGAAATGTTTACAACCAAACCCACTGGCTTGGCAAGCATGTCTACAACCTCATTTCCAACATGTATTTCAAATTTCCAGCAGATGTAATATTTTCTTGTCAGTAAATAAAGTTGATTATAGGTCCACTCAAGTCATTTTGGAAGGTAGTAGACATTGTTTCAGTAAACAAATGCAGTTTTGTAACTGTTTTGGATCCCAATCAACTTGAAGTCCGGAATTTGGGTTTTTCCCTTCAGATAGCCAATTCAGCCAAATTTTTTTTTTCTTTGGAATTAAACATTTGACACCATTGTGCTGAAAATCTGCACGAACCAATTGTTAGTCTGACTGATAAAGCAATAATTATATTTTCAATGCACATTGCAACCCAAAGTTAAAACTTATTTACAGCACAACTGTACTTAGCTAACCAACATCATCCAGAACAGGATCTGTTCTGCAGACCAGAATCTCTGATTTAAAAAAAGTTTGATGAGTAGATTAATATTTGATTTAAGGAATTCTTCCTCTCAAAAAAGGAGGTAATCAGTTACTGTATTTGTACAATTTTGACTTTACACACAGCAGATGAGATGAAAACAAAAACAAAAGCAACATCCACTGATGAACCCAGTTTGATGCTGCCTTGATTTTGTAGTCTCAAGTTCCACTCCAGAAACTTGAGCACAATGTCCAGGGGAACACTCCAGCTCAGCACTGGAGGAGTACTGCATTGCTGGATGGCTCCTCCTTTGGGTGAGGTGATAAACCAAGTTCCTGTCAGCCCTCCTAGAAAAAATATGAAAGATCCTACAGCATTCTTTGGAGAAAACAGGAGAGTTTTCTTCCTTGGTTAATATTTTCCCTTCTACCAACATCACTAAAATATATTAGGTAGTTACTATCATTTTGCTGTTTGTGCAAATTGCCACGCCCAAATTGTTGCTGCATTTCCCGACCTTCCAACAGTGACTAGCTTCAAAGGTAATTAATTAACTTTGATCTGCTTTGGGTCACCTGTAACCTCTTCCATCCCTCAGTGATATCTCCAGTTCTGGCCATTTGCCAAATCCAATTTTAAATACTTCACCACTATCAGTTGTGCTTTCTGTTGCCAAGGACCCATACTCTGGATTTCAACCCCCATACACATTACTGCCTCAATATTGATTGACTTATTGTTATTTCATTTACCAAGGTACAGTGAAAAGTGTTGTTTTGCGAGCTCTACAGCTCTACCAAAAAAAGTACATTGAGGTAGCAGAAAAGAATGCTGAATACATCTCATTATCCTTCTTTAATCCTTCCTTAACGCCAGGTATTTTGTATTGTCCTTGATATCCCCTTAACTAGAGTGGTGTAAAATTTTGTTTGAGAATGCTGTTGTGAAGCACCTTCAACTGCTTTGGTACAAGAAAGGCATTTTAGCAGTACAAGATTTGGTGTTGCCCTGTGGTCATGGAAGAGACTAATACAACTTCAAATTTCAGGCCGTTCATTTTCATTACTTCCAAAATAATTAAGGCAGAGATGTATTAAAGTATTGAGCTCCTGTTTATTTTCCTGTTGTTCCATAGAATGCTGGAATAAACATATAATCTTTTCCTGCATTATGTCTGATAGACATTAATCATCTTCTACAATGACACAATAACTTGAGTAAAACTCAAATTTTGGACAGTGTACTGAAAATACATTATAACCTAACACTATACCATAAGTTATTTTAGACATCAGTGGCAATTTATGCCATTTTATTAAATATAAAGCTGTTTAATTAAAATCTAATTAAAGACAATTCTTAACCCAGATAATCAACACTCAAAAGCAACCAACCTGCAACTGCTTGCTGTTTATTATAGAATTTTAGAGAACAAATGAAGCCATTCAGCTTTTTGTACCTTTGTCAGCTCCGTGAAAGAATGAGCCCCTTAACCTTATTCCTCTGGCCTTTCTCCATATGACATTAAATCCTGCCGTTATAAAATTTTACAAGCATTCTGCTTCTAACAGCATTCTAGTTGGACATTCATGTCCTAACAACTGTGCACAGTAATACTGTCCTAACTTTCTTAACACTCCCTTCATGCTTGTAATCATAAGCCACAGTATTTAATGTGGCCACATCAAGCTCTGCTTGATATGGGTTAAATCTCTATTCTTCTCATTATTTATTCACTGTATAATTTGACAAGCTAAGTGCAGTCTTCTCAAGTATTTTGACTAAAGTATAGTATTTATTCAACCTATAAAAGGTACAATAAGTAAACTCAGGAGTACTGAGTATCTAAACTGACTACTTCCTACTGTGATAACAAGGTGTGGAGCTGGATGAACACAGCAGGCCAAGCAGCATCATAGGAGCAGGAAAGCTTGACGTTGCGGGCCTAGACCCTTTAGCTGCTGGGATTCTCGTTTTAGAAACTGGTGGATATTTTTCAAACTGTTCACCACAGAGTTCTATAAAAACAAAAGTTTGCCTTTTAGACATTGACAGATAGTGTGCCCTGGATTCAAAACCATCCTAAAGTTAGATAGTTACCCACGAGGTCAGAAACCAGATGCCCAATATTCAAACTTGCAAACCTTCCAGTAGCTGTCCAAAGCAGCAGCTCACATATGGTGGCATTTGCCATACGTGGAGCTCGGGACTTGATAATGTTATAAAAAAATACAATATCATGATAAAGACCCTTAAAAGCCCAGAAGGACCACTTTTGAGCTGCCAATGATTTCTGGCAGGCAGCTCAGTAAAAATATCACAGTTTGAACATCTTTATTAAATCTCCCCATAAAGTTCCCAGCTTCTCTAGTATCTCCAGATAACATATCCATCCCTAGTATCACTCTAGGAAGCCTGCCCTACACCTTCTCTAAGGCCTCATCATCCTCCAGGAAGTATGGCACCCAGAAATAGGCATCACTTCACTCTCAAACTAACTAGGATTTTATAAAGGTTTTGCATAACTTTTCTGCTTTTGCACAACTTTCTTGCTGCTGTACCCCATGCATCTGTTTATAAAACCAAGGGTCTTATATACTTTTTTGCCAGCTACTAACTGTCCAGATTTGTGCGTGTAAACCCCCAGGTCACACTGTTCCGTCACAATTGCAAGATTTATAAAGAAAAGAAAAGAAATAGTTGTATTTATGCAATAAACATCATAATTTCAGCTCATCCCAAATGGCTTTACAACGAGTGAAATTAATTGAGTTTATATTACAGCTGCTGAGGATTGTTTTGGAACACGAATCACTTCATTGCATTAAATTTAACCGATGGTATGTTTGTCCATAATGTTGATTCCTTTATGTCCTCTTGTGGTCTGATACCATCCTCCTCACTGTTTGACACTTCGAATCTCAGCTGATTTGATTTGATTTATTGCCATGTATACCTAAGTACTTTGAAAAGCTTTGTTTACAAGCAGTACAGGCAGGTCACAGTAAGCAAGGTCATATAGATCGTAGCGTGGAAAAAAAGCTTGGATAGAGCCATACAGGTTACATTGCAAAGGGAATATGCTACACAGATCAACATCAGCAAGATCAGCATTATTTGAAGTTAGAGAGCCCATTCATCATAATGGCAGGAAAGAAGCTGTTCTTCAATCTGCTGGTGCATAGTGTTCAATCTTCTGTATCTTCTGCCTAACGGAAGAGGTTGTAGGAAAGCATTACTAGGGTATGATGGGTCTTTGATGTTGGCAGCCTTTCTGCAGCAACAAGCCATGTAAATGCAGTCCATGGTTGGAAGGTTGGCTTCCGTGACGGTCTGGGCTGTGCACACCACCTTCTGTAGTTTCTTACAGTCCTGGGCAGAGCAGTTGCCATACCAGGCTGCTATGCACCGGGACAGTATGCATTCAGTGGTGCACCTGTAAAAATTGGTGCCAAATTTCCTGAGCCTCCTGAGGAAGAAGAGATGTTGTTGTGCCTTTGTGACCATCGCATCCACATGACAAGTCCAGAAAACTTTGATTATTTTCCCTCCAATCTTATTATTTCGCCAACCCCTTACAAACCCATGTTTGATGCTGCCTCGTCCACAATCTGAGCTACAAATCTTCTCAAACACTTTAAACATGTTGGAAATATTTAGTAAGTTAGGTAGCATCAGTGGAGAGAGAAACAATCGATGGTTCCCGTGGTGTAAGTTCTAATGGAACATCATCGATCTGACATTAATGATATTTCTCTCTCCACAGATGCTATTTGACCTGCTGCGTATTTTAAGCTTTTTCAGTTTTATTTAATTTTGTTTATCAAGCCTAAATGTGCGCGCACATTTTTTTTCAATTAAATGTTTACCCATATGATTTTAACTTCTGCCATTGTAAAGTTTGCAAGTAATCATTTGATACTTATACAGTGATGTTTGCCATTATGTAAAGATTTAATGTAGAATATTGTTCTCAAAGAAATGCTGATCCAATGTGGAATTTGAGATATAGTTTTATTGAAGAGATGATATTTAAAAAACAAACTTTTTAAGACCTCTGGGTGCATTTAGGGTGGGAATTCTGAAAATAGAGCCAAAATGGCTTAAAATCTTATTATCAATTTATTGGACCAGAAAAGGCAAGAAGTGAAAAGGAGCATATGCCAGAGACTGTGGCAGAATTGAAGTTTGTGAAGCAATGGAGGGAGTTGAAGATTTTAACCTTGGTCAACAGGTAATTAGACCCATTACTGAGGATATCAGAGACGGGTGAGCAAAGGTTGATTTAGATCACAACGTGTAAGACTGCATTTTCAACAAGCTTAATTTTGTGGCAATTGATTGAAAGGATGGTGAGGAGGCACTTGGTGAAATTGCATAAATAGCTGTGGAATAAATATGACCTTGACAATTTGTAGGTGGTGACCTTAAGCTGACAGTTGCCTAGGAATAATATCATGCAGGTATTGTACATTAAAGAGAAGAAGCCATGGCTGGATCTTCGTCTGACTCTGAAGGTGATCCTGGGCAATGGGAGAATTGTGACTTTGACCAGAGCATGCTTGGCACTCTGAGAAAGTAGGAAGATTTTAGAGCAACAGCAGATTATAAAGCTTTGAGCCAAAATCAGATGTCTCCCTTGTCAGTGTGAGTTTCCTCCAGGTGCTCCGGTTTCCTCTCTCAGTCCAAAGATTAGGCCATGCTAAATTGCTCATAGTATCCAGGAATGTGCAGATATCCATGGGAGATGCAGGGTTATGGGGATAGGGTGGAGGCTGAGTCTGGGTGGGATGCTGTTTGGAGAGGTGGTGTGGACTGGATGAGCTGAATGTCCTGCTTCCACACTGTAGGGATTCTACGATTCTATTAACATAGCAAGTGAGACATAGTACTCCATACCTGGCAAAGCCAGATTTGATGAAAGTTACAAATCTTCAGCTCTGTGCTCCCATTTAGCTTTTAGACCTACAGCACAAAATCACTCAGTTTGCTTCAGTTGTGTGGCATTCCATATGGAAGGCTGCTTTTCAGAGAGCCTGGCTACTAGCATTGATCTAGAGCTATAATTGGAAAATTTGAAGTTGCAGCATGTTACCTAACAAAAGTTTGAGATTTGTATGTGGAAAAGCAAACGCCAACGATTTTTACCCATAAAAGAAGAAACCTTTTATCTACAGGTATAAGGAAATGGGGGAGGGTCTTAGTTTAACTTATTTATCTACAATCTACAATTTACCATTTACCTTCTCGACTACAGGAAAACTGAAGAAAAGCTGATTTGAGTTTCAGAATGTTAAGCAGCTTGAAAAGGCCATTTCTTTGTATCAATTTGTCTGAACTAAACCTGGGCCCTGGGTGTGAAGAATATTTTCACTTGCAGATTAACTTCCTAATTTCTAGAATCGTTTGATGTTTACTGGCTGCTCCTAATAGTGACAAGTTACTTAAAATAAAAAAAAATTATATAATTGATATGATATTATTTAGTTTGCTTTGCTATATCTTTCTGGACTGTGCAACAGTTTAAATCTGACCTTCAGCTTGTCGCCATAGGAATTCTATCAGAAATGAAAATTAGCAGGAGTGAGGTAACTTGGATTATGTAACAGAAATGTAAAAGGACACATAGCGTCATTCTTTGATAAAACAAGGAAATGTGTTTGCTGAAGATCTGAAACAAAAACAGAAATTGCTGGACAAACTCAGCAAGTCTAGCAGCATCAGTGGAGAGAAAACAGAGTTAACCTTCTTCAGAGAGGGGTCACTGGACTTGAAAATTTAACTCTGCTTTCCCTACACACACCCTCCTGGTAAAATGCCTTTCACCTCAGGACATCTCGAGGTTCTGAGCAATAATGATGAGCTTCTTGAAGTGCCATCACTCTTTGCAATGTAGAGACAGTTGGCAGCTGCATTGCAAAAACAAAACTAGCTCTCCCACATGGCAATGAGATGAGTGATCACACATTCTGTTTTAGTGATGTTGGTGGTTGAAGATTAATGTTAGTTGTTTGGTGAGGACATTAGGAAGAATTCCCCTATGACCCTGGGAAAGTGCATTGCTTTCATTTAGTCAAATTCTTTTCCTGCAGCTGATGAATTGGTATCCAAGAACGTGGTCACAGTGTACTGGAGCAGTTGCAGAAGTTGCTTTAGTTCAGTGATTTACATTATGGAGTGTGGATTACTGTGACGAGCTGTTAACTCTGTGGAACCTACATTATTGAAAATAAGCTGGTTCCATGTTGAGCTATCGATTCACATCACTGAGAACTTGCAATCAGTGTCTCTTAATGATGACTTCCTTGTTGTATATGTTCTACAAATAACTGCAATTCAAGCAACTGTTTTGAGCCAAAGCAAATTTCATCTTTGAGCACCTTCTTCAGTCACAAGAAGTGCTTATTTTCATTTCGACTAGGCTGAGTTCCAACAGATGTCCCAGATGTGAACATTCAATCTCGATGTGTGTTTTGATTCAACTTGCTGAACTGTGTATGGAACTTCCATAGCTTATTTTGATGTGCAGTAGTTTGGCCTTGACATTTTTAACATTCTAATGCTTAAGATATTTTTAAAGCAAGTACAATGAACTTCTGTTTAATGCGGACAGTACTTAGTGAATGATGGCATCATTTTCTTGCATTAAGAAGAGAATTATTGCTTGAAATTAATTTGTATCTAAAATACCACTTCTGTTACAGTAGGTACCTGTTATAAGTTTTTCCACTTTAACATTGGTGTCTTAATAGGAGCCCACTTTCTCCTTCAATAGCAAAATTTCATTTTAAACTTGCTACCCACGTGGTATGACAAATGCACCGTGATCTGTCAGGTGCCATTTTGGATTCGTTTATGCTGCTCCTTCGTTCACCCTGACCACCTCTCCATCTTGCAGCTAACCTCCTGCAAGTGTGCAGTTGTTCTTTCAGCTTCTCATGGTTCATCTCTGGAGCCTTTGCTAACAGCAAGAGTTCGGGAGAGGTAGAGAGTGTAAGGGTTTACAGTGACTGTGAGGGTCGGGAGCAGGATGTATGGTATGGCCTGTTAGATGGGTTGGATCAGCAAGAAAAAAAGTGAGATAGTGTGTTGGAGATAAGGATAAAGTGGGTATATTTCTCTTAAATTTTGAAATTTGTTTAATTTTAAAAATTACTAATTTACCAAGGCTTATATTCTAAGAATCTTGGAACTTGATGGTATTGTGACCTCGAAGGTTGGGTTCAAATCCCATCTGTCCTGGAGATGTGTCATAACATGTCAAACCGTTTGATTAAGAAGTTTAATGTCTTTTTGTTTTTAATGACTATAATCTTTCAGAATCTAACTGCAGTTTCTACATTTGTTATAGTAGGAAGGTATGATTCACTTAACATTGTTTCATTTAAAGTTGTCTTTTCCAGGAACGTAACTACAACTTCAAATAGAGATGTTTATTGTTACTTTTCTTGAAATTGCATGCTGTCATAGATGAAGGATCAAAAGAACAATACGTGACTCTCATGTACTACTTAACTGTTAGTCATTTTATTGTTGCCTTGAGAACTGTTGCAGAAAAGAAACATATCCTGTTTGGAGATGTGCCTGCGTAAATTCGGTAATCTCTACTGCAGCTGTTCAATGACTTCCTTTCACTACAGTAGGATGTGAATGAAAATGTTTTGTGAATTTAAGTTACATGTTCTCATAACATAATCTTGATGTGCAATTTAACATGAAATACAACCATTATAATTGGAAGTTTCAAAATGTTTAAGAAAGTTTCATATTTATGTATCCTGAAACCTATGCTGTTGAGAAATGCTGTCAATAATTGTGTATTTTTCACAGGATACGTTTGCAGCATTGTACGGCGCTGACAACTGCTTTCTGCCTATTTTATTTTGGCCAACCTCCTGATTGATCTTGGTAACACTTCAAAATTTCTTTTGTGGTGGCAAAATCTTTCCACAAAAATCTTAGGCCACACACAGTAAGCCACAGCTATCTTTGGAACAGAATATGGTCTTGCAACATTCGTCTTAGAAACATTTGGAATGAAGGACAGCTGTTAGCACTTCCTGGTAACAAAAACCTATCGGAGCTTAATAACAAAAATTATTTAGGTACCTTATCGTATTTGTATCTGACAGATTATTGTCATGAATAACTTGTTAAGTTTTTATTTTTTTAATTTATATGATATTGGGCTAGGAATGATAAAAACATTATCAGCTATTTGTCTGAGTTTGCTATCCGTGTGATCTACTTCATAGGATGACCTTTCCTCATCAAAATCTGACACATTGGGAAGCCAAAGAGTTTGGTTAGTAAACCTGAGAGATCACATTGAAAATGACCAAAGTGATTAAAATATTTAATTTTCAATTTGCAAGGATGGTATATGTAAATTCTTAAATCTCTTAAACTTGGAAAGCTTTTGCAATACGTAAAGGTTAAACAGGTTGGGACTCCACTCATCGGAATTTAGAAGAATGAGAGGCACTCTCACTGAAACGTGTAAGAGGTTTGATAAGGTAAATGCTGAGAGGATGTTTCTCCTCATTAGTGCGTCTAGGATCGGAGGGCACAATTTTGGACAAGCTGGAGTAGCCTAACAATTAAGGGGTGTTAATTTAAGACTGAGATGTAGAGGCATTTCTTTACAGAGTTTTAGATCTGTAGAACTACTTGCCTCAGAGAGCTGTGGGAGAAGAGTCCTTGTGTTTGTTTAAAGCTGAAATACATTCTTGATTCATAGGGGAAACGAGTTATGGGGAAAGGCAGGAAAACGGATCTGAGGAATATCAGAGCAGTCGTGAATGGCTAAGCAGCCTACACCAATTCCTCAGAGATTGCAAGAATTGCAGATGCTGGAGTCAGAGATAACAGTGTGGAGCTGGAAGAACACGGCAGGCCAGGCAGCATCAGAGGAGCAGGAAAGCTGATGTTTCAGGTTGGGATCCTTCTTCAGAAATGGGGAGGGAGAAGGGAGCTGGGAAATAAATTTAATAGAGGATGGGTGGGGCTGGAGAAGGTTGGTGTGGTGGTGATGAGTGCAGGTACGGAGTGATGGTGATTGGTCAGTGGGAAGCTGATAGGTGGGAGAGAAGATGGGCAGGTTGTGTCAGGTCAAGGAGGCGGGGATAAGAGGGAGGCCGGTGGAGGGGGGGGGAGCGGGGGGAGATTTTAAAACTGGTGAATTCCATGTTTAGGCCAGTGGGCTGTAGGCTCCCAAGGTGGAATATGAGGTGTTGCACCTCCAGTTTGTGGGTGGTGTCATTGTGACACTGGAGGAAGCCCAGGATGGACGTGTCACCCAGGGAGTGGGAGGGGGAGTTAAAATGGTTGGCGACCGGAAGGTGGTGGTGTTTGAAGGGTACAAAGCACAGATGCTCTATGAAATGGTCTCCAAGTCTCCGCTTGGCCTCACTGATGTAGAGGAGGCCATGTCTGGAGCAGTGGATACATTACATCAAGTTGACGGATGTGCAGGTGAACCCCTGTCTGATATGGAAAGTTTGTTTTATGGCTTAAATGGAGGTGAGGGTGGAGGTGTAGGGGCAGGTGTAGCACTTCCTGTGGTTGCACAGAAAGGTGCCGGGTGTGGTGGGGTTAGTGGGAAGTGTGAAGTGGTTGAGGGAGTCACAAAGAGAGCAGGCCCTGTGAAAGGCAGAAAGCGGTGGGGAGGGAAATATCTCTTCAGTTGTGGGGTCGGATTGTAGGCGGCGGAAGTGTCAGAATGATACATTGGATGCAGAAGTTGGTGGGATGATATGTGAGGTCAAGGGGCATTCTGTGTCTTTATTTTTGTTGGGGGAGAGGGTGTGAGGGCAGAAATGCAGGAAATGCGGTTGAGGGCATTTTTTGATCACCGGAGGGGGGAAGTTACGGTTCTTGAAATAGGAGGACATCTGGGATGTTTGGGATTGGAACGCCCCATCTTGGGAGCAGATGCAGCAGAGGGGAGCAAAACCTCACTCTGCCTCGGGAGCCACAGCCCAATGGCCTAAACATGGAATTCACCAGTTTTAAAATCTCCCCATCCCCATTCTCATTCCAGGTCCAACCCTCCCTCTCATCCCCGCCTCCTTGACCTGACACAACCTGTCCATCTTCTGTCCCATCTATCTGTCCCACCCATCCCACTGACCAATCCCCACCACTTCCTACCTGCACTCACCTATCACCATCCCACCTACCTGCCCCAACCCCCAACCCTCCTCTATCAATATATTTCCCAGCTCCCTTTCTCCTCCATTTCTGAAGAAGGGTCCCAACCCAAAACATCAACTTTCCTGCTCTTCTGATGGTGCCTGGCCTGCTGTGTTCCTCCAGCTCCACACTACTCCTGTTCCTGTCTCCTTTGATACGATAGGAATGCAACTGCGCTGAATGCTGAATAGCTGACATATTGCGAAATGAAATGATTGCAGTTTGCTTCCTGGCTCATGTATTCATGTGCTCCTCATGATTCACTGCTATTCATGATAGCTACAGAATTATAAGTTGCTTTTAGTTTTGTTTAGCATTAATCTATCCATAACCATTTAGAGGTGGAAGATTTGAATATAAATATTTTTCTCCATAAATGTGTACCTTTTATGTAGGTGGGAAATTCATTTCCATTGAGTAACTCAATAAAGCCTATTGCAACAATTTAAAATTACTTTTATCTAGTAATTCAAGTGTAGCAAAATGTCCCAAAGCACTTCACGGAAGTCTAATCAGACATCAATCGATAGTTTGATGTAGGAGATATGGGGAGGGTTGAACAGTGGCCCTCTTGTTGTGCAGAGGTAGTGTCCCTAATCCCTGAATCGGGAGGCCTGGGTTCAAGCCCACCTGCTTCAGAGGTGTGTAATAACATCTTTGAACAGGCTGATTCGAAAAATAGGTGAAATAAAAGGGCACTTGTAGCTCAGTGGTAATGTCCCTATCCCTGGACTGAGAGACCCAGGTTCAAGTCCCATCTGCTCCAGAAGTGTGCAATAAGATGTCTGAACAGGTTGATTAGGAAAGTAGGTTTAATACAAAAAACAAGGATGGGATGAGTGCCTGCTTGGTCAAAGAGTTATTTTAGGGATGGCCCACATAGGCAAGCGAAGTGGAGAGTTAGAAATGCTTTAGGAGGGAATTCTAATACTTAGGACCCAGATTGTTGAAGGCACATTTGCCAATTGATGGTAAAAATAATGGAGTTGATGCATAAGAGGCTAGAACTCCAGAGGTTTCTAAGGTTTTGGAGTAGATTTGTAGCTCGGGTTGTGGGTGTTGAGGTTGGTTGGCTCGCCGAGCTGGTTTGTTGTTCCGCAGACGTTTCATTACCGTGCTTGGTAACATCCTCAGTGCAGCCTCTGATGAAGCGTCGGTGTGTTTGCCCACCTGCCTTTTAAACTCTGGGGTCCGTTGCGATGGATTGCCTCACTGCCGGGTTTCCTCCGTAGTGGAATGTATATGGGGTCGAGTTCAATATGTGTATTAATAGCATGCTTCATGGAGTGCCATGCTTCTAGGAATTCTCATGCTCGTCTCTGCTTAGCCTGTCCCAGGATCTTGGTGTTGTCTCAGTCGAAGTCGTGGTTCGCCTTGTCCATGGGAATTGAGTATTGGTGAGTATTGGTCATGTCTTTTTGTAGCCAGTTGGTGTTCATGTATTCTTGTTGTTAGTTTCCTCCCTGTTTGTCCGATGTAGTGTTTCTTGCAGTCTCTGCAGGTGATCTTGTAGATGACATTGGTCATGTCCATGGCGGGGAGTGGGTCTTTAGTTCAGGTGAGCACTTGTCGTAGGGTTGATGTGGGCTTGTGTGCCAGTCTGATGCCCAGCAGTCGTAGCAGTCTTGTGGTGAGTTCTGACGTGTTCCTGATGTAGAGTAGTGTGGTGAGTGTGTCAGGGCGTGTAGAATCTTTCTGACACTGTTCCTGTAGGCATCTCCTGACTCAGTTCTTTGGATATCCATTATCTTTGAACACTTGGGAGAGGTATTCCTCCTCCTCTTGGCGTACTTCCATGTTGCTGCAGTGTATTGTTGCCCTCTTAAATAGTATTCGCACGCAGCTTTGTTTGTGTGTGCTGGGATGGTTACTATTGAAGTTCAGTACCTGGTCTGTGTGTGTGGCTTTTCGGTGTACTTTCGTTTGCAGTTCTCCACTTGCCTTGAGCTCTACCATGACGTCCAGGAATGGGAGTTGTTTGTTGTTCTCCTCCTCTTCGGTGAATTTTATTCCGGTGAGGGTGTTGTTTAATGAGTTTGTGTGTCTCTTCTAATTTGGTCCATTTAATGATGACAAAGGTGTAGTCTACGTAGCGTATCCATAGTTTAGGTTGGATTTGTGGAAGGGCAGTCCTTTCCAATATTTGCATCACTGTTGAGACCATGACATTGTTTGATGTCACCGCCCTATTCACGTCAATAGACATACCACTAGCAAGGGAAACAATGACAACACTACTTGAACAAGAACATGACCCCAGTGAAACCATCTCCAAGGACAAAATGCTTGAACTACTGGACCTATGCCTGACGACCCACTTCACCTTCAACGGCCAAACATACAAGCAAATGAACGGGACACCCATGGGATCGCCTATCTCCGGACTCATAGCAGAAGCAGTGATGCAATGACTGGAAAGGACTGCCCTTCTGCAAATCCAACCTAAACTATGGATACACTATGTAGATGACACCTTTGTCATCATTAAACGGACCAAATTAGAAGAGACACACAAACTCATTAAACAACACCCTCACCGGAACAAAATTCACCGAAGAGGAGGAGAAGAACAAACAACTCCCATTCCTGAAGGTCATGGTGGAGCGCAAGCCAAATGAGGAACTGCAAACAAAAGTACACTGAAAAGCCACACACACAGACCAGTATAGGAACACGTCAGAACTCACCACAAGACTGCTACCTCTGCACAACAAGAGGGCCACTGTTCAACCCTCCCCATATCTCCTACATCAAACTATCGATTGATGTCTGATTAGACTTCCGTGAAGTGCTTTGGGATATTTTGCTACACTTGAATTACTAGATAAAAGTAATTTTAAATTGTTGCAATAGGCTTTATTGAGTTACTCAATTGAAATGAATTTCCCACCTACATAAAAGGTACACATTTATGGAGAAAAATATTTATATTCAAATCTTCCACCTCTAAATGGTTATGGATAGATTAATGCTAAACAAAACTAAAAGCAACTTATAATTCTGTAGCTATCAGGTATTTGGCCGTTGAAGGTGAAGTGGGTCGTCAGGTATTGAACTTCAATAGTAACCATCCCAGCACACACAAATGAAACTGTGTGCGAACGCTATTTAAAAGGGCAACAACACACTGCAGCAATGTGGAGCTACGCCAAGAGGAGGAGGAATACCTCTCCCAAGTGTTCAAAGATAATAGATATCCAAAGAACTGGGTCAGGAGATGCCTATAGGAACAGCATCAGAAAGATTCTACACCCCCCGACACACTCATCACACCACCCTACATCAGGAACACGTCAGAACTCACCACAAGACTTCTACAATTGCTGGGCATCAGAGTGGCACACAAGCCCACATCAACCCTATGACAAGTGCTCACCCGAACTAAAGACCCACTCCCCGCCATGGACATGACCAATGTCATCTACAAGATCCCCTGCAGAGACTGCAAGAAACACTACATAGGACAAACAGGAAGGCAACTAACAACGAGAATACATGAACACCAACTGGCTACAAAAAGACATGACCAATACTCACTCATCTCAATCCCCATGGACAAGGCGAACCACGACTTTGACTGGGACAACACCAAGATCCTGGGACAGGCTAAGCAGAGACGAGCATGAGAATTCCTAGAAGCATGGCACTCCATGAAGCATGCTATTAATAAACACATTGAACTTGACCCTATATACATTCCACTACGGAGGAAACCCGGCAGTGAGGCAATCCATCGCAACGGACCCCAGCTTGGTGGGCAAACACACCGACGCTTCACCAGAGGCTGCACTGAGGATGTTACCAAGCACGGTAACGAAACATCTGCAGAACAACAAACCAGCTCGGCTGCCAACCAACCTCAAAACTCCAGAGGTTTATAAATCTAGAGAAGGCTACAAAGCAGCGTAGAGCTGAGGCCACGAAGGAATTTTATATACCAAATTGAAAATGTTAAACTGCAATAATCAAAATACAGGCAGTCAATAGACAACTGTGTGTGCAGTGGTGGGTGAAAAGGCCTTGGTGTAGATTAAGACGTGGACAGCAGAGCATTGAATAAGCTGAAGTTTGTAGAAAAGGAGAGGCAAGAGCATTGAGCATGACAAAGGCATGCCTAGTTTCAGAAACAGAAGAGCTGAGATAAATTATGCTGCAGGAAGGAAATGGACAGTCTTTTTGATAGAGAGAGAATTGAATCAGCATCAAATAGAATGTCAAGTGCCTGCTTCATTTTTCTTGGTAGTGGGGAGTACTTTGACTTGATTCAGTTAAACATTGAACAGATTAAAGTTATGATCTACCTAGGACGGGAAGCCAGATAAACAGGCCAAATGGCACAAGAGCATTGAAGGGGCAGAGAGAGGGATGGAGTTAAACAGCTGCCATAGTTAGACACATGGATGTCGAAGTCCTGAGGAACAGCATGTAGATGAGAAACAGCAAGGGACAAAGGATAAATTCTTGAGTGATGCCACAACATTGCCTCTAGAGTCCTAAGAAAAGCTGTTGTTAGAGATTCTCTGGTTGCAGCTGGAGAAGTAAAAATGGATCCAAGTGAAAGCAATCCCATTCACTTAGACAGTGGTGAAGAGCAGTTGCGTGCTTGACCCTGACAGACTGGAAAGGTCACAAAAGGTTGGGGAAAGTTGTACGCCATAGTCACAGTCACAGTGAGTTGTCATTCATAACCTTCATTTGGGCTGCTTTGGTGCTGTGGCAGGTCAGAAGCCTGATCAGAGAAATTTAATTTGTAAGGCAACAGCATGTTCAAGGACTCTGAGGACAACAAAAAAGTGAGGTTTGGAAGATAGGATGGGTTTTATCATGAGAGGATGTGAAAGCTGCCATAGAGTCATGGAGGGATACAGCATAGAAACAGTCCCTTCAACCCAACTCGTCCATGTTAACCAGATTTTCTAACCTGTACTAGTGCTATTTACTTGTGTTTGGCCATATCCCTCTAAACCTTTCCTACCCATGTACCTGTCCCAATATCTTTTAAATATTGTAATTGTACCTGCCTGCATCACTTCCTCTGGCAGCTCGTTCCATATATGCACCACCCCCTGTTTGAAAAGGTTGTCCCTCAGGCCCCATCTTGAAATCAAGGGGATAAAATTAAGATGATTATATAAAAATTACAACAGGGAAACAGATCATTCAACACAATTGATCAATGCTAGTATTGTTTCTCCAAGGAGTCTCCTGTCATGTTGCTTCATTTTACCTTACTATAATAATTTTGTATTACTTTCACCTTGTTATACATAATTAGCTTTTCCTGACATCCAGCTAGGATGCTCAACCCATCTCCATTTGTCTGATTTTTTTCCTGAAATGCATCTATGCAGTTTGGTTCATTGAACCTTGTGTGGCAGCAAGTTCCACATTTTAACCAATCTCTAGGTTAAAAAAAATCCCCGATTTTTCTAATTGTTTTTATTCATGATTATCTTATGTTTATAATCCTTTGTTTTTGGACTCCCCTACAAATGTTCCCTGCATCTACTCTGCTGAACCTCTTCATAATTTTATAAATCCCAAACCAGCATTCATTTATTCGACAGCAAAAAACCCCAACCTATTAAACTCTTTCCTGGTTATTATAATCTCTCAATTTCAATGTCATCCTTGTAAATGATTATATTGCAACATCTTCTGCACCTGTTTAGCCTTTTTTTTCATATTTGCCAGAACTGTGCATGGCATTCTAAATATAATCGGGATTCTGTCCCCACTGTAGGGATTCTATGATTCTATACATGTTGAACATAATTTCCCTGCTTTTAATTATATCCCTCTTAAAAACCAATCACAGTGCTTAGCTTGCATGTTCTGGTGGCCTTGTTAGGCTGAGTTGAAACCCATTTATGAGACCAGCTGGTATAGCGCCTGGGAAGGGGATAAACTAATCTTGTCTTCAACGTGAGTCCAACATTTGACTGCAGGGTGGAACAGATTGATTTTTGGTGCGGGGACTGTTTTCAATTCTAAGGACTGCATTTTGGGAAAGTGTGAATAAAAGGAATGGAAGAGATTTAGTCAAATAATTGTTCTCCTTTGA
Source organism: Ginglymostoma cirratum (assembly GCA_024137785.1). Lineage (NCBI taxonomy): Eukaryota > Metazoa > Chordata > Chondrichthyes > Orectolobiformes > Ginglymostomatidae > Ginglymostoma > Ginglymostoma cirratum. The sequence continues at coordinate 4,670,460 of JAHRHZ010000097.1, read as the reverse complement.
ACAGAAGTGACTTGAGAGAAGTTTAAAATCATTAGGTAAAGTCATTCAGGAAAACATGTTTCCGATGACTGAAGAGTCAATAGCCAGAAGGTACAGTTTTAAGGAGATAGACATTAAGAACAAGAAATTGTGGGAAAATAAACTTCATTTAATGCAGCAAGTGGCTATGATTTAAAAACACTGCATAATAGGGTGGTGCATATAACAAGTGCAGGGATATGGGGAAAGAGCAAACTGCCTTTTTGAAAGAGATGGTGCAGGCTCAATTGTCTGAAAGCCTCTTTGTGCTATGATTTTTTTGTGCTTTAAACCACTTGGAGATTTGCTGGCCAATAGTTGAATGGGAATGAAGTCCAGAGAGCAAGTGATGGGCCTTGGGGAGGGCATGTCTTGAGATGGAAGGGACACTGGATACAAAATTAGTACAGCTATGATCCTTAGATGAAGTTTGGCTTGTTGGGCAATGGAAAGTACATAATGTGGCAAAGGAGTTTCACAGATGGTCTCACATTTAGTGATCAAAAGTTTATGAACTCCTTGCACTTTTTTGAGGTGATATGGAAGTGGCAGAGAAAAGGCATTAAAGCAGACAATTGATAGTGGAAAAACGTGTTGATAGATAAATTTGCTGGCCTGGAGCCTGAACAAAATTGAAAACTTAGGGCTCATTAAAGTTGTGAATACTCAGAAAATTTATTCACAAAATAGCAGTCATCTTGTTAGCAATCCCAAAACATTTTGGATTCTCTAACTGGGTTAATTTGGCCAACAGAGAGTTTTTGTTTTCTAGTTTAATGAATTTGTTTGCAAACATCTTTGAGTGATCGGAAAATAGAATAGAAAGAAGCTGGTACAGTTTATTGCGGCTGATTAGTTTATTGTACTTATTGTTTGGTAAAGCTATTCGATAGATCCCATTTCCTGCTTTTCCTTATAGCCCTGTAAATATTTCCTCTTCAATTATTTATCTAATTCTCTTTGCATGTTACTGTTATATCTGCTATACTATGGTTTCAGGCATTGCATTCCAAATTTCAACTCTTTTGTGCAAAAAAAAGTTTCCTCAAGTCACTTCTGGTTCTTTTGTCAATCACCTTTAAAGCAGTGTCCTCTGACCTACTCTTCTGTCTCTGAAAACAGTTTCTTGTATATATGCTAATAAAACCATTCATGATTTTTAAACAACTTCATTCAATTTCCTCTTAACCTTCTTGATCCAAGGGAAATAATTCCAATTTCTCCAGTACATCTACATAACCGAAGTCTCATTTGTATCTAATGAATCTGTCCTGTGCCATAAAATTAAACACAATATTTATTCACAATATTGAACATAATGGAGCCTATACAATGTTTTATATGCGTTTAATATACCTTCCTTGCTTTTGCAACTTGTCCTGTATAAGAAAGCCAAAGATCCCACATGTAGTTCAGTAGCTCTCAGGATTTGTCCATGATGCTTCAAAGATTGTATATTCACCTCCACGTCGTTTTCTTCCTGCATCCCTTTTAAACTTCTAATGTTTATCGTGCAAACATTTGTCACTTTACACTTCGATTGTTGTTCATCTGCCATAAGTCTGTTCGTTTTGCCGATCTGTGTCCTGCCAAAGTCTGTTTACTAATCTCAATTTTTACTACCTTTCCAATTTTTATATCATCTGCAACCTTGAAATTAAATCCTAGGTCCTCAAGTGTTGCTCATTTAACGTATATCAGACAGAGCAGTTGTCCTAATACTGACTCTCTAATCTGAAAAACAATCATTTATCACTGCTAATTAGTTTCTGACTCTTGGCCAATTTTGTATTCATAATGTCACAGCTCTTCTACTTCTCTGTTTTAATATCCTAACAAGACTATTTTGCATTATTTTGGCATGTGCCTTTTGAAAGTCCCTGTGCACAATACCAGAGGCATAACCATCACCAAACCTCTCAATTACTTTATCAAAAAACTCAAATCAAAATAAGAGTCATGATTAACTCTCAACAAATTTACATTGACTTTTATCGATCATACTTTTGCCAATGGCAGTTCATTTTGGTCAATATTTGTGTCTCAAAAGTTCCTTCATCACAGATACCAAGGTTTTGCATGCCAAGTTTATTTCTCATTGGTGTTTGAGTTTTCTTTTTAAATAATGCAGTCCTTTGGCACTTCATGAATGTATAAAGAATTGGAAGATTGTGAAATTTGCTCCCTATATTGCTGAGTCATGTAGAGTGCATCTCATCCTGGCTGGCTAACCTTTCTACTTTGAGGACTGCCAACCTTTTAAGTACAAAGTGAATACATGATTATGACTAATATCCTTGCCAATGTTTTTATTCAAATGGCTGGTTCGGTATAATAAAAGATAAGAAAGTAGCTGCTTTGTTATTATCTCATATCTGTCAATACCTTCTGGTGCTAGACAGAGTTGAGATTGTGGACCATTTTGAAGCAGCAATTTATATTCTTCCTCTAAAAATTCATAGTGGGGTGTAATTTCAAAGACTCGACATCTCAGGAGGAACAATCCTGAGGTTGCTATTTGAAGAAGAATACTGGTCATCAGAGGGCGTATGACCTGTTCTTTTATTTGATCATCTTGATTTGAGATTCTCCTGATGTGAAATGAGTGACATACCTATGTGGTGGTCTGAATGTTTTATTTGCTCAGCAAGCTGATTGTTCTGTCTCATCATGATCTTGAATCTTGAAGAAAAACAGTTCCACCACATATACAGTTTTTGGTTTTCATTCATTTTGGGAGGAACACATTGTCCATATAATTTTATGGTTACAGGTTATGGTACGAAATGTTAACATGAATGTGGCAGCTCTGTTCCAGCCTGCAGTCAGATGACATTTCTGCTTAGATGATAGCTTCACTTTCAGTACTTGTACAGACTGGTCGCATTCAGAAGTTTTAAGATTGGGTTATAATAATAATTAGAATTAAGATAAATGGTTCTATAAAGCTTTAACAATCCTGGTCTCCAACTGTGAAAGTCTGTAACCTTCATTTTAATCAATGTTTAATTTAATTTTTAATATAAAATAAAAGCAAAATACTGGAGCAACTCAGCAGGTCTGGCAGTTTCTGTGGGGAGAGAAACAGAATGAATGTTTCATGTTCAATGACTCTTCTTCTGAACATTTTATTCCTTGATTAATGTTTGCCTGCCAATCATTTCAAAATTATTCGGGCCAGACTTATTCTCTAATTATTGAAGTAAGCCCTGCTCTAGTTTATTATTTTTACTTTGGATTCCTCTTTGTCTTCTCCACAGCCAAAATAAACCTGTTCCGTAGCTACTGTAGCTACTTTGTAAGTTGTGCACCTCTATGTAAATTTCTAAAGTTCTCCATCTCTTTTTCCTACCCTTTGGTTGGAGAACTCAGAATGCTCTGAGCAATGTAATCTTTTTGCCACAATGTCATATTTTTAACATGGTTCAGCTAATCGAAGCTGGAACCTATTCAGCCATGTAATTTAAAACTATAATTCAAACTGCTTATTATGGTAAAAGATTAAAGATAAACCCCAGAGGCAAATTAAATAATTCACAATGTTTGAAATTTTTAGGTTGTCAAAGCACACGTGGTACATTAAGTCTTCACTTAAAGTTGTAGTTTAGTTCCTGGAAAATGTAACTTTTTAAGTAAAAACAACTTAAGTGAATCAGATATTCCCACTAAAACCAATGTTAAATTTGTAACTTGGTGACATATGCCTTTCCCATCAGAAAAATAATTCAAATATTATGAACTAAGAGGTGAAGTATTCTACGTTGCTAAGTTCCTATATAAGTAAATGAAATAACATTGGCATTTTAAAATTTATTTTATTGTATGAGAAATATGCTAACTTTTACTTGTTGAACCTCCCGCTTGCCACTCCATCTCATTCCCTAATCCTGCCAGTCACTGCAAACCTTCCTGTTAGAACCCTCTGGTCTGGGGACTCTGCCACTCCGTGTACTTCTATCTTGTCACAACATCTCAGTCTCTCCTGCTCCCAGTTAATGGTCCATTAAGGCTGCTGCCACTGGTATTTTTCCAGTGGGATGAATGCCCATGCTAAATGGTGAGGCTTCCAGATATACTTCAGTTGTCTAGCTGCAAGCTTAGGAAGGGGTCTCTTCTGCTTCACTGCTCTGCATTTACACCTCTAGAGTTGTTAGTTCAGTTGACTGATGGCTGATTTGCAATGCAGAGTGATGCCAATATCTTGTGTTCAGTTCTTACACAAGCTGAGGTTACCTTGAAGGATTGTCCTTCTCAACCTCTCCTGAGGCATGGTGACTTTCATGTTAAACCACCACTAATCGTCTCCCTCTAATGCAAGAGCATCCCTGTGTTCAGGTAAGCTGATGGTGACTTTACCTTTACCTTTTACTTGCATGCTTGTTCCATTTACCATCTTCCATCACTTTACTGATGGTCAAGAGTAAACTGATGGAGTGCTAATTAGTCTGATTGGTTTTGTATTGCCATTTTGTGTACAGGACATACCTGGGCAATTTTCCACATTGTTGATGGATGCCAGTGTTGTAATTGTACTGGAACAGCTTGTCCGAATGTTGCCAGAGCCATTGACTTTGCAGTATTCAACGTTTTCAACCATTTTTAGATGATATGGAAATGAATAAATTTGGTTGAAAATTGGCACTTGTGATGCTGCAGACTGCTGAAAGAGGCTGACATGGCTCATCCATTTGGCATCTCTGGCTGAAGATGGATACAAGTGCATCAGCCTTATCTTTTCACTGATCTATTTGGCTCCCACATCATTGTGGATAGGAAAATTTAGGGAGCCTCCACCTCCTAGCAGCTATTTAGTTGTCCACCACTTTTCATAATGGATATGGAAGGACTTTAGAGCTTAGATTTGATCGAGGATCACTTTCCCCTGTTATTTGTGTGCTGTTTCCTCTGTATGGCATGCAAGTAGTCCTGTTCTGCAGCTTCACCAGTTAGCACCTCGTTTTTGGGGTGTTTGGTGACGCTCCTATCATGCTCTCATGCAGTTTCTATTGAACCAGTGTTTATCTCCAGCCTTGATGATAATAATAATGAGAGATGTGCTAAGCCATGAAATTACAGATTACAGCCGAATACAGTTCTGTTCCTGCTGGTGATTGCACATAGCCTCTCATGAATTGCTAGTTTTAAATTGTTGGATCTGTTTGAAGTCTGACCTATTTAGTACAGTGATAATGCGTCTCAACTTGAGATAGCATCCTCGACATGAAGATTGAGGAGGCAGCTGCAGCTTTGGCTGTCTGGCGGGCCTGGATTGGGACTCCTAGTGATGTCGATGAGGTGGCAGCAGCAGAGCCAGGGACTCCTGGGGCATTGGCTGGACCCTGAATGGGAACTCATTGCACCCGGGAGACCAGAACACTTTACAGAAACCCCAGTCTCAAGAAGGACTGTAAAGTTGCATATTATTTCTTATTTTTCTGCCTTTATATTTTTCAGTCAATTGAACAGAAAATTAAGCTCTATTTAAGCAATTTCTTTTTATTTATTTTGTAATACAAAATGGCATTGGCTTATGGCGATAAAACGCTTCTCACTGTATTTTCCCAAATACATGTGACAATAAAATCATTTGTTCAAGATAGGACTTCAGCTCCACAGGACTATGCGGTGAGCACTCTTACCAATACTGTCTTGAATACTTGCAACTGTGAAAGTTAGTTTGGTCATGATAAAATTAAGTATGTTTTTCCATCTTTTTGATTACCTAATCACGTACTGCAGACCTTTAGGACCCAACCAGCTCGACCTTGCTGAGCCACTCACGGTGGTTGACCCTTGAAGTCCCCCATCCAGAGGACATTCTCAGCCACCCTCCATGCTTCCTCCAAGGCTTGATCAATGTGTATAAGCACTGATTCATCAGCTGAGAGGGTAGCAGCAGGTGATGATCGACAGAGGGTTTCCTTGCCCATGTTTAAGCTGATGTCATGAGATTTCACAAGATCCAAAGCCAATGTTACAGCTTCCTGGGAAAACTCCTCCACTATATAGCACTGTGCTGCTACCTCTGCCTGATTTGTCTTTCTCCTGCTCCTTTCATTTCAACTTCCCCAACTCTTCCTCTACACCTCTCCATTCCCCACTCTTCCTCTTTGTTACACCCCTGTTCTTCTTACACACCCTATCCTCTTATCCCTTTCTCATCCTCTTCCTGTCCATTCCTCCCTGTACCCCTCACTCCTCTATCTAGTACCTGCCTTGTCTTCCCTGATGGTCTTTGGTTAATAATCCACGTGCTATTTGTTGCAATTTTTCTTCTCATATTCAATGCCTTGGGGAAATTTACAATTAATTTTCATATTAGGAAATTATGTTGTGAGATCTTAAACCTGTTTTCTTTCCCAAAGATAAATTGTGTATCCCAAAATAGCTGCAGCCAGTATTCTGTTTAAAGAGAAAGTGGGCCAGGTTCCAATGTTTTGATTCTGTGTCGACAAGATTAGCTATCTTGCATTGTGTTGAAATTCTTCTGTGTTGTTCGGTTAACTGCCACAGTCAATTTCATTTCTCCAAGTTGTTTAGGAAAATGTCTCAAAGTGATCAGGATATCTCATTTTGAAAGGTGTCACACATGTACGTTTTATTACTCGCATCTGAGCACAGCTCCATTTCCTAGCTCACGTTTTGCACCTCCCCGAAGAAGGCGTGCATGTCCTGTAAGACAGACAAAATCCTAATAAATGTTCAATCTTGTACAAAATTATTGCTCCCTTTTCACCCTACTAAAGCTGGACTACTTAACGGGTTGAAGCTATAACCATAGAGTGTTCCTGCAGTTGAATACTAAGAGATTCGCGGGGACTTTATATGATGCGTTTTCTCTAAATTCTAAAAAAAGATAAATATGAAAAATCTGTTTTTCTGTGATAAATTCACAATTTTCCTTGTTTTTTTCTTGGCAGCGCTTTCATCAGCACAGCAGAAATTTGCTCGATCACTTGGGGAATTTTCCTTTGAGTTTATTGGAGATGCTGAGACAGATGATGAGCGGTGCATTGGTAAGGGGTCTCATTATTTTTAATGGAGATTTAAATTTCATTTTCTGGCTTTTCATACACCAGAAATTGCAGCACAGCTGAGTATGATGCCTGCTTTTAAAAATGTAGTGAATGACAGATGTAATATACTACATTTGGAGAAACCTTTTGAAAAAGTATTAAACATTATGAACTTGGGGGTTATAAATCTGTCTTTAATAAAGTACTTTGCAAATACTTCTCTAGGCTTTAAAGGTTAGATCATAAGTTGCTCCTATGTTCTGTCTTAGCTCAAAACCACATTTTAAAAGTGCCTAGGAGCATTAACCTTTTTAATTACTTCTGTATATGTATATTTACACTATAGTCCCTCTGGCCTATCTATATAACTCTTCAGCTATGGAAGAGTATCCATGCATCGACAATACAGGTTGAGACCAAAGTAACTCCTGCATCATATAACTTGTTTTTGCACTTGATGTGGTTGTAATGACTCAGTATATTCAGTATATAAGAGGTTCAAAATGAACAAATTCTTAGCAGGTCAGCTTTAATGGTGTCAGGTAGAACACCTGCATTTGAAAGCCAGTGATAAGATTACATAGGGATAAGACTGAGTTCACAATTAATCATACCTAAAATATGTGATCTTCACACTTATTTTGTTAAGTCCCATTCCATCATTTTACAGAAGATAGTCGATAAGTTTTTAACTGCATGGAATTGTTTTACATATGGCTCCCATATGAATTGGGTTTGCCAGCTCTTAATATACTCCCTGCAGTCTGAACACTTGATATTTGACTATATGATATTTACAGTTCAACATGTAATTGCTTTTGAATTTCTAGATGTTGTGTCCCTGTAGTTAAATGTCTTTGCTTGAACAAAAATCAATAAATGCAAAAATAATCAAAAGTTACCCTTGTTTAAAGTTTTCAAGAAGATTTGTAGCTTCGGTTATGGATGAGGTGGTGGACATGCTCGCCGAGCTGGCGGGTTTGGTTGCGTGCGTTTCGTCACCCTGCTCGGTAACATAGTCAGTGCGCCTCTGGTGAAGCGTCGGTGTTCTGTCCTGCTTGTTATTTATATGCCTCGGTTTGCTGGAGTGGTTGGTGTTACTTCCAGTTCTGTTTCTCTGTTTCTCACTCCAGCAAGCCTATAAATAACAAGCAGGACAGAACACAGACGCTTCACCGGAGGCGCACTGATGATGTTACCGAACAGGGCAATGAAACATTTGCAAACAAACCTACTAGCTCAGCGAGCATGTCTACAACCTCAGAAAGCCTTCTTGTGTAAAAATAAAATTTCATGTATTTTGCATTTTTTAACATAATCATCTTATCTCTTTTTAAAACCAAACAAATGGATTAAGAGGTACACAGATTTTTAGCCTGGTTGTTTCAGGAACTTATTAGCCCAAGTGCTACATACAGGAAGGGGAGAGGAGTTGAATTATTTAATTTTTTATCTGTCTTCAAACCGAGAATTTTTAAGAGTTTTCTAATTTCCTTTCTCAAAGAGGGTTGTGGTGTGTTCCCCCAGTTAAATTGTACTCCAGCGCAATCTGCAACCTCCTGGCCCGGCATATCCCCCACTCAACAATTACCATCAAGCCAGGAGATCAACTTTTTTTACTGGAGAGTGCAGGAGGGCATGTAGGAGCAGCACCAGATGAACCTATGAAGAGATGTCAACCTGGTGAAGGTATCAAACATGCTAATCAGCATGTGATAGGTGGAGTTAAGTGATCCTATAGCCAACGGATCCAGTCTATGCTCTGCAGTCCTGCCACATTCAGTCGTGAATGGTGGTGGACAATTAAACAGCAGGTTCCTAAAATATCCCCATTTTCAATGATGGAAGAGTCAGATACATTGGTGAAAAAGATAAGGCCAAAGCATTTGCAGCAGTCTTCAGCGAAAACTGCCAAGTGGATGATCCATCTCGGCCTCCTCCAGTGGTCCCCAGCATTTACAGACACCAGTTCAGCCAATTCGATTGACCCTACGTGATATCAAGAAACATTTAGAGGCACTGAATACTGCAAAGGCCATGGACCCTGTCAACATTCTGGCAATTGTACTGAAGACTTGTGGTCCAGAACTTACTAACCCCCAGCCAAGTTGTTTCTGTTCAGTTACAACACTGGCATCTACCTGACTTTGTGGAAAATGCTCAGGTATGTCTTGTACACAAAAAAGCAGGACAAATCCAACCCAGCCAAATACCACCCCATCAGTCTCCTATTGATCATCTGTAAAATGATGAAAGATGCCATCAACAGTGCTATGAACAACATCTGCTCAGCAACAACCTGCCCAGTTTGGGTTCGTCAGGGCCGATCAGTTCCTGACAGTTCAAACATAGACAAAAAATAAACAGAAGAGATGAGGTGAGAGTGACAGCCCTTAACATCAAGGCTGCATTTGATTGAGTATGGCATCAATGAGCCTTAACAAAAGTAGAATTAGTGGGTGTCAGGGCAAACTCTCTACCAGTTGGATCCATACCTCTGCAACCATCTTCGTACGTGCACTGTTGGAGGTCAGTCATCTCAACTCCAAGACAGCTGTGCAGGAGTTGCTCAGGGTAATGTGTTAGGTCCAGCCATCTTCAGCTGCTTCATCAATGACCTTCTCTCCATCATAAGGTCAGAAATGGGAATGTTCACCAATGATTGCCCAGTGTTCAGTACCATTTGCGACACCTCAGTTTCTGAAGCAGCCCATGTTCAAATGCAACAAGATCTGGATTATTTTCAGGCTTGGACTGACAGGTGTCAAGTAGTGTGCTTGGCATTTGTGGGGCATGAAATGCCATTTCCAATAAGAGACAATATATTCACCACCCCTTAACATTCAGAGGTGTTACCGTCACTGAATCCCTGAATATCAACATCCTGGGGGTTACCATCAACAAGAAACTCAACTGGACTCACCATATAAACACAGTGGCTACAAGGACAGGTTGAAGGCTTGGAATACTGCATCGAGTAATTCACCACCTGGCTCCCTAAAGCCTGTCCACCATCTACAAGGCACAAATCAGGAATATGATGGAATATTCCCCACTTGCCTGGATGGGTGCAGTACCAACAACACCTTGAAGCTTGACACCATCCAGGGCAAAGCAACTGGCTTGATTGGCACCACATCCACTAGCATCCACTCTCTTCACTGACGCTCAGTAGCAGCAGTGTGTACTATTTGAAAGATACACTGCAGAAATTCACTAGAGATCCTAAGACAGAACCTTCCAAACCCATGACCACTTTCATTTAGAAGGACATGGGCAGCAGATACATGGTAACACCACTGACTACACGTTCCCCTCCAAAGTCCTCACTGTCCTGACTCAGAAATGTATTGTCGTTCCTTTACTGTCACTGGGTCAAAATCCTGGAGTTCCCTTCCTTAGGGCATTGCAGGTCAACCTATACCAGGCGTACTGCAATGGTTCAAGAAGGCAGATAACCACCACCTTCTCAGGGCACTGTGGATGGGCAATAAATGCTGACCAGCCAGTATTGCCAATGTCCCATGAGCAAATTTTTTAAAAAAACCCTGTAAACTCCAATGTAAGAATAATGCAGTGCTTCACTGTGGTAGTATGCTGGAAATTGAGCCCAGCTATTCCCAGTGTCGTCATAAAAATGTAAGTTTTTAGAAAAAATACACAAACATCCTCAGGCTGCGTGATTTTCAGACCCAGTTAGAAAGCAGAGACTGGGTTTTTGTATTTAATAAGAATTATTGTTTATTACAGATAATTAGATTCTAGCTACAGGTAAACAATTAAACTAAATTAAGTAAACTCTACAAATTAAATCTCTTGACTCCTTATAGACTCCTCCTCACACATACATGCAGACAAACAAGCAGGGCAAAAACGGCTGGGCAAAGGGAAAACTGGGAAGACAGTTCCATAGTCTGTGTTCACAGGATTTGTTAGTTCTTGCTGTTCCAAAGGTTTGTCTTTGACCTTCCGTTTTCTGGCTACTTCTGTTTGTTTGCAAGAGGCACTGGATGCTTGGTTCACTAATGAAGGTCCCTGACTTATCCACTTCAAAGTCACAAATTACAGCATTTGCTATAGTAATAATCAGCTGGTTTTCTTCTGGTTTAAAGTGGCTTACTGCAGAGAATTGAGAGAGGGTCTTTTGGCTGCTACAGATCTGCTGGTTTCACTTATGGTCAGACTAGTTTGTTTCTGTTTATTTGCAACTCAGGCTCTTCAGCTACCAATCACATAGCTGTTGGCAGGCAGAGGACCTTTGATATTGATAACTGGTGACGAGCCCACATCAATCAGCTTCACTTGTAAACGAACCTAAGCCTTGTTCATCTGCATGTTGCTGGAACCCACAACTACACAAGCAAAGTTCACAATATGTATCAAAGCCTTCCTTTCAAAACTTGTAAATCCGTGGTTTTAAAACATTTCTTCATCATTTTAGTCCACAGGTTTAAAAAAAAGGCGTAAAAATAAAAAAGCATCATCTTTACAATTACCCAGAACAAACTCCTTAAAGCAGAAGTACAGTGTATTCATGTATTCATATCTGGGACTTGGTTGTGAGGCAGTACTCTAGAGTAGAGATAGTAGGAACTGCAGATGCTGGAGAAGCAGAGAGAACAAGGTGTAGAGCTGGATGAACACAGCAGGCCGAGCAGGAAAACTGACGTTTTGGACCTAGACCCTTCTTCAGAAATGGGGGGGGAGTGCGGGGAAGGGGGTTCTGAAATAAATAGGGAGAGAGGGGGAGACGGATAGAAGATGGATAGAGGAGAAGATAGGTGGAGAGGTGACAGACAGGTCAAAGAGGCGGGGATGGAGCCAGTAAAGGTGAGCGTAGGTGGGAGTTAGGGAGGAGATAGGTCAGTCCAGGGAGGACGGACAGGTCAAGGGGGCGGGATGAGGCTAGTAGGTAGAAGATGGGGATGGGGCTTGAGGTGGGAGGAGGGGATAGGTGGGAGGAAGAACAGGTTAGGGAGGCGGGGACAACCTGGGCTTGTTTTGGGATGTGGTAGGGAGAGGGGAGATTTTGAAGCTTGTGAAGTCCACGTTGATACCATTGGGCTGCAGGGTTCCCAAGCGGAATATGAAGTGCTGATCCTGCAACCTTCGGGTGGCATCGTTGTGGCACTGCAGGAGGCCCAGGATGGACGTGTCATCTGAGGAATGGGAGGGGGCTGTTGAAATGGTTCATGACCAGGAGGTGCAGTTGTTTAGTGCGAACCGAGCGTAGGTGTTCTGCAAAGCTGGCTGCAAGCCTCCGCTTGATTTCCCCGATGTAGAGGAGGCCACAACGGGAACAACGGATACAGTATACCACATTAGTAGATGTACAGGTGAACATCTGCATGATGTGGAATGTCTTCTTGGGGCCTTGGATGGGGATGAGGGGGGGAGGTGTAGGAGCAGGTGTAGCGCTTCCTGCAGTTGCAGGGAAAAGTGCCGTGTGTGGTGGGGCTGGAGGGCAGTGTGGAGAGGACAAGGGAGTCCCAGAGAGAGTGGTCCCTCTGGAAAGCAGATAAGGGTGGGGAGGGAAAAATGTCTTTAGTGGTGGGGTCGGATTGCAGAAGGCGGAAGTGTCGGAGGATGATGCGTTGGATCCGGAGGTTGGTGGGGTGGTACGTGAGGACGAGGGGGATTCTGTTTTGATTGTTATTGCGGGGAGGGGGTGTGCAGGAAATGCGGGAGATACGGTCGAGGGAATTCTTGACCACTAAGAGGGGGAAGTTGCGGTCCTTGGAAAAATGAGGACATCTGAGATGTACGGGAGTGGAATGCCTCATCCTGGGAGCAGATGTGGCGGAGGCGGAGGCGGAGGAATTGGGAATAGGGGATGGCATTTTTGCAGGAAAGTGGGTGGGAGGAGGTGTATTCTAGGTAGCTGTGGGAGTCGGTGGGCTTGAAATGGATATCAGTTTCCAGATGGTTGCCAGAGATGGAAACAGAGAGGTCCAGGAAGTAGAGAGAGGTATCAGAGATGGTCCAGGTGAACTTCAGGTTGGGGTGGAAGGTGTTGGTGAAGTGGATGAACTGTTCGAGCTCCTGGTGGGAGCACGAGGCGCCGCCGATACAGTCATCAATGTAACGGAGGAAGAGGTGGGGTTTAGGGCCAGTGTAGCTACGGAAGAGGGATTGTTCCACGTATCCTACAAAGAGGCAGGCATAACTTGCGCCCATGCGGGTACCCATGGCCACCCCCTTTGTCTGTCGGAAGTGGGAGGAATTGAAAGAGAAGTTGTTGAGGGTGAGGACGAGTTCAGCTAAGCAGATGAGTCTGTCAGTGGAGGGGGACTGGTCGGGCCTGCGGAACAGGAAGAAGCGGAGGGCCTTTAAGCCATCTGCATGGGAAATGCAGGTGTATAGGGACTGGACGTCCATGGTAAAGATGAGGTGTTGGGGACCGGGGAATCGGAAGTTTTGGAGGAGGTGGAGGGCGTGGGTGGTATTACGGACGTAGGTAGGGAGTTCCTGGTGGAGAAAATGGTGTCGAGATAGGTGGAGACAAGTTCAGTGGGGCAGGAGCAGGTGGAGACAATGGGTCGACCAGAACAGTCAGGTTTGTGGATTTTGGGAAGGAGATAGAAGCGGGCTGCATGGGGTTTGGGAACGATGAGGTTGGAGGCTGTGGGTGGGAGGTCACCTGAAGTGATGAGGTTGTGGATGGTTTGGGAGATGATGATTTGATGGTCGGGGGCAGGGTCATGATCAAGGGGGCGATAGGAGGAGGTGTCGGAGCATTGTCGCCTGGCCTCGGTGATGTAGAGGTCAGTGCACCATACTATAACTGCGCCTCCCTTGTCCGCGGGTTTTATGGTGCGGTTGAGGTTGGAGCGGAGGGCTGCATGTTCTGCGGGGGAGAGGTTGGAGTGGTGAGATGGGTGGAGGGGTTGAGGCGATTGATGTCACAACCACAGTTGGAGATGAAGAGATCGAGGGAGGGTAGGAGGCCTCGGGGTGGTGTCCAGGAGGAGGGGGTGTGTTGGAGGTGGGAGAAGGGATCAGTAGAGGGAGGGTTAGGCTCACGATTAAAGAAGTAAGCGCGGAGGCAGCAGCAAAACTGTTCAACGTCCAAGCATGAAGGGTATTCGTTGATGTGTGGGTGGAGGGGGACAAAGGTGAGCCCTTTACTGACGACTGACTGTTCGTCCTCAGCAAGGAGGAGGTCTGGCGGGATGATGAAGACTCGGCAGGGCTGGGTGCTATTGTCTCCTCTGGAGCTGTTGGCTGTGGAGGCGATGGGTGGAATGACGTTGGCAGTGGGCAGAGCGAAATCGGCGTTGGTGGTGGGTGGAGCAATGTCGGCATCGGTGGGCGCAGTGATGTTGGCATTGGCAGTGGGTGGAGTTGCATCGGTGGTGGGCATCCTTTGGGGATGACTGCAGTCTACATTTAGGCCTTCCCAATTTGGCCCCAACTGCGACAATGTCTACATTCAGAGCATTGAGATCCTTCAAAAACGTTTTTCCCTGCGACTCCTGAAACACACACTCGCAGCGATGCGCCGGCATCTCCTGGCACTACTACCAAGCTTACCCCAGCTCAGAGCCTCCCTCTCCCAGACCTGCAAAGGACCTCTCCTGTTTTTTTTATTCTTCGTAGAATCCACAACCTGAACTCACAATTCTCCTCAGCTTTATTGGACACTAAAAACCGTAACTACAGTAAACGTACTGGTGCCTACCACCCAAAACAGGCCTACTCCACCTCCCAAATCCCCAACCCTACCCAGGACCTTCCCCACAATGTGCCCGCCACCATCGGCCATGTGGCCACTGATGGAGAACCCACAGATGACGTACCCAGCGGCGGCGGATGCGACACCACTTCCGGGACAGCGAGAGCCATCGACACCGCTGCTGATGCCACCGCCTCCATTTCTGAGGCCAACACCACGGACACACCAGCCAACACTGCTGCTACCGCCACCGACGTCGCTCCGCCCACCTCCGACGTCACTCCACCCACTGCCTCCACAGCCAATAGCTCCAGAGGAGACTATAGCACCCAGCCCTGCCGAGTCTTCACCATCCTCCCAGACCTCCCCTTTACTGAGGACGAAAGGTTAGTACTCAGTAAAGGGCTCACCTTTGTCCCTCCCCAACCCACACATCAACGAATACCAGTCACGTTTGGACATTGAGCAGTTTTCCCGCTGCCTCCGCCTCCATGCTTACTTCTTTAATCGTGAGCCTAACCCTCCCTCTACTGACCCCTTCTCCCACTTCCAACACACCCCCTCCTCCTGGACACCACCCCAAGGCCTCCTACCCTCCCACGACCTCTTCATTTCCAACTGCCCTCCAACTCTCCACTCCTCTCACCCACTCCAACCTCTCCCCCGCAGAACGTGCAGCCCTCCGCTCCCTCTGCTCCAATCCCAACATCACCATAAAACCAGCGGACAAGGGAGGCGCAGTTGTAGTATGGCGCACTGACCTCTACATCACTGAGGCCAGACGCCAACTCTCCAACGCCAACTCTCCAACACCACCTCTTACCACCCCCTTGATCATGACCCCGCCCCCGACCACCAAACCATCATCTCTCAAACCATCCACAACCTCATCACCTCAGGTGACCTCCCACCCACAGCCTCCAACCTCATCGTTCCCAAACCCCATGCAGCCCGCTTCTATCTCCTTCGCAAAATCCACAAACCTGACTGCCCTGGTCGACCCATTGTCTCTGCCTGCTCCTGCCCCACCGAAATTATCTCCACCTATCTCGACTCCATTTTCTCCCCCTTGGTCCAAGAACTCCCTACCTACGTCTGTGACACCACCCACGCTCTCCATCTCCTCCAAAACTTCCAATTGCCCGGTCCCCAACACCTCATTTTTACTATGGACGTCCAGTCCCTATACACCTGCATTCCCCATGCAGATGGCCTAAAGGCCCTCCGCTTCTTCCTGTTCCGCAGGCCCGACCAGTCCCCCTCCACTGACAGACTCATCTGCTTAGCCGAATTCGTTTTCACCCTCAACAACTTCTCTTTCAATTCCTCCCATTTCCGACAGACAAAGGGGGTGGCCTTGGGTACCCGCATGGGCCCAAGCAATGCCTGCCTCTTTGTAGGATACGTGGAACAATCCCTCTTCCGTAGCTACACTGGCCCTAAACCCCACCTCTTCCTCCGTTATATTGATGACTATATCAGCGCCGCTTCATGGCCCCACGAGGAGCTCGAACAGTTCATCCACTTCACCAACACCTTCCACCCCAACCTTAAGTTTACCTGTACCATCTCTGATACCTCTCTGTCCTTCCTGGACCTTTCTGTTTCCATCTCTGGCAACCACCTGGAAACCGATATCCATTTCAAGCCCACCGACTCCCACAGCTACCTAGAATACACCTCCTCCCACCGACCTTCCTACAAAAATGCCATCCCCTATTCCCAATTCCTTCGCCTCCACCGTATCTGCTCCCAGGATGAGGCATTCCACTCCCGTACATCTCAGATGTCCTTGTTTTCCAAGGTCCGCAACTTCCCCCTCTTAGTGGTCGAGAAAGCCCTTGACCGTATCTCCCGCATTTCCCGCAACTCATCCCTCATACCCCCTCCCCGCAATAACAACCAAAACAGAATCCCCCTCGTCCTCACGTACTCCAGATCGAACGCATCATCCTCCGACACTTCCGCCATCTGCAATCCGACCCCACCTCTAAAGACATTTTTCCCTCCCCACCCTTATCTGCTTTCCAGAGGGACCACTCTCTCCGTGACTCCCTCGTCCTCTCCACACTCCCCTCCAGCCCCACACACCCAGCACTTCTCCCTGCAACTGCAGGAAGTGCTACACCTGCCCCTACACCTCACCCCCATCCCAGGCCCCAAGAAGACATTCCACATCAAGCAGATGTTTACCTGCACATCTGCTAATGTGGTATACTGTATCCGCTGTACCCGTTATGGCCTCCTCTACATCGGGGAAACCAAGCGGAGGCTTGGAGTCAGCTTTGCAGAACACCTACGCTCGGTTCGCACTAAACCACTGCACCTCCCGGTCGCGAACCATTTCAACTGCCCCCTCCCATTCCTCAGACGACACGTCCATCCTGGGCCTCCTGCAGTGCCACAACGATGCCACCCGAAGGTTGCAGGATCAGCACTTCATATTCCGCTTGGGAACCCTGCAGCCCAATGGTATCAACGTGGACTTCACAAGCTTCAAAATCTCCGTTCTCCCTACTGCATCCCAAAACCAGCCCAGCTTATCCCCACCTCCCTATCCTGTCCTTCCTCCCATCTCAAGCCCCACCCCCATCTCCTACCTACTAGCCTCATCCCACCTCCTTGACATGTCCGTCCTCCCTGGACTGACCTGTCTCCTCCCTAACTCCCCACCTACACTCACCTTTACTGGCTCCATCCCCGCCTCTTTGACCTGTCTGTCACCTCTCCACCTATCTTCTCCTCTATCCATCTTCTATCCACCTCCCCCTCTCTCCCTATTTATTTCAGTACCCCCTTCCCCTCCCCCATTTCTGAAGAAGGGTCTCGGCCCGAAACGTCAGCTTTCCTGCTCCTCTGATACTGCTCGGCCTGCTGTGTTTATCCAGCTCTACAACTTGTTATTTCAGTATTCTAGTCTACTTGTTGTTGTTGTTGTTGTTGTACTAAACAAGCCAGCAATCTATGACTGGAAACATTTATGGAAAAAGCATTTCCAAGAGTTTCTCAGTGATGATATTCAACTATGCCTGTTAATGGAGGAGGGACTTATTGCAAGGTTTACGATGGATCACTCAGGACAGTTCAGAAAGTCATGGGTCAGGAGTTTGAAGGAGACCAACAGAGTGTGAAAAGAAGTCAATAGTATGTGAAGGAGACAGATATTAGATTCCCTGTTTTAACGTGTTCATTTTTAGCTGTATTGCAGGGAACACAATGAACGATAAAGGGTCTGTGTAGAGGACATAGCAAGTTATGTCCCAAGAACACTCAAATATCTCTGTGCTGCTAAACTCAGACTAAGTTCTTAGAGTTTTTGGACAGCTAAGTGTTGCCCTCAGGACTTGGGAAAAGTCCTGATAGTTGCTGTGGCTTACAGCTAGGTGGGTGACATTAAAAAGCCAGTATGACTGACATTGTGGGTTGAGAAGCTTTAAGCTGTTTCTGCTTGATGCAGCTGAGCAAGCTGGTAGCTCAGGGAAAAGCAAAAAGAAAGATTATTGCTTGGTGAAGCTAGTTGTCAATGAAAACCTGGAGTGGTACCATGAATAGTGACTGAGTACAGCCTTTGAAGTCTGGGACAGGATGATGATTAACCAGAACAGTGTTGTTGAGGCCTTCTATAATAGAATGGCTCTCGAGAGGGAGTTTCAAGGCCAGATTGGCAAAAATGAAGAATTGTAATACCTTACGATGTTTAATAAGATTTGATGAACCTTTTGGGGACATTGCTAAGAAAGTTAAGATTTGTCTTGTTTGCTTTTGCTAGTTTTGTCTGCTGTGGGATGTTGGATCACAGTGTATTACCCATGTTTACCGCATGTTAAATTTGGGAATTAGAAATAAGTTTTGAATGTATTATAGACTGTATTAATGATTCAACTTGTAGAGAATGTCTGTCTGTTTGTTCAAAATCATGTAATCTTCCAGCTTTATCCTCCTTTCTATATCCACTGGATCCTACACCACTGAATTACGCACCCGCTCTGAAAACCAACAAAATAGAACTGATGCTTACATTCCATTATTCTGAGCTGGAGTACTCAAGTGCTTGAAACTAAAACAGACATTGCTGGAGAAACTTAGCAGGTCTGACAGCACCTGTGGAGAGAAAGCAGAGTTAACATTTTGGGTCCAGTGACCCTTCTTCAGAATGGCATAGAGTATCAGCTTAGACCATCAAAGGAGCACTGAGAGGCAAGGACTGGGGAAGACAGTAGCTTGCCTCACGGTGGACATCCAGCTCAGTTCCTAGATCCAATTATGAGCTTTTTAACAGCAGCAGTTTTAATATCTGCCGTTGAAACTGGAATTACCCCGTGGCTGTTGGGACCAGGCTTGTATTCCTTGTTAGAGGATTTAAAGTGTACTCATTCCACCTACAGGTCTTTGCTTGTTCTGTTATTTTCTGTCACTGCCTCCCTGAGTCAGGACTGAGTAATTTGTGTGCCTGTTCCCTTCTATGGATGTGTTAGGAGTTTCTCAAGCTCCATCTCCAGAATTAAACCCTGCTTCCTCATCACCACGAAAGACAGGAGTAAATTTTGAATGTTGATTGAGCAGCCATTTGGATAAATTGTCGCTATCACAAGGATGTGGGATCAGCCTGAGGTTATGTAGTGACCAGGTGAGCCCACATTGGATTTGGTCTGTTAAATGGACTCATCCCCAAGTGGGTCAGTACTTGTTTTAATGAGTCATTTGCAGTTTCAGTGTACCTGTCTTGTGCAGTTTATTCTGCATGACTTACCCCTTGAGATAAGCGATTGCTACTGGCAGGATTGCCTGGCTAACAAGTCTGGGGGAACGGCCCGCAGGCATAATAATTCATAGTAGATCCCCCGTAATCTCAGTTGGGAGGACACCATGTCTCACATTCTTTTGTATGTGTTCAATACAACATCCACAAAATGCAAGCATGTGAAATTACAGGAAGATGGCCTAAGCTCTGATAAAAGTAAATTATGGCAGATGCTGGAAGTCTTATGTGAAAAGAGAAAATGTAGGAGAAATTCAGCAGGTCTAGCAGTATCTGTGCAGAAAAATTGAGTTCATGTTTCAAATCCAATATGACTCCTCTTTCTCTCTATTCCAGATGAGTCACTTCAGGAGTTTGCAACATTTTTACATAGCCTTGTGGAGCAAAGAGAAATGATGGTAGGTAGAACAGTGTTATAGGGGCATAGGAAAGAATTTGTGTTGGCATGCTGCAGCTATGTAGTCTGGGAACAGTCTTGCCTGTTTGCTTAATTCATATACACAGCAGGATCCTGAACTGATCAATTTGTCAAAAGTGAAATTCGTATCAACAGTAATTTGATTGGACTATGCTCTAGCATGTACAATTTGTTCTTTATATGTATACTCTTATTCTTTCTTTCCTAAATCCCCTAGACCAAAAGGTCATAATAAGTTCTGGCATTTGTTCCAGTCTGCTTTTTACAGTTCCCACATCCAACTTTTCACTCAGCTGTTGTTCTCCAAATGCATTGTGACCTTCATTCTGTTTCTAGCTGGTTCCAAAAGTGACATTTGCTTTACAGTTTGAATTCTTTTTGTTGAAAATCTGTTAATGTATGGTAATTTAAAACCTTGACTGCTTTTCATCTCTTTACAGTTTTGTCAATTTTCTTGATGAAATTTTGTTGTTCTGAGATGACTTGTCTCTGAATGATTCCAGTTTAATGGTTACATTGGCATCCTGTGACTGCCATTTGAATTTAGGACAGTTGTTGCTTTGCAAATTCTGTTTTACTTGTGTACTTATTGTTTCTTGGCAATTATTTATGGCAAATTGTTCATAACTTCACATTTTTACAAAGGTTACATTTATGATCAGAAGGGGAAGAAAGGTCAAAATTTTAACCTGGTTTATGTCTCAAGTTTGATCTGTTTATACCGTTATACAGACATTGTTGCACATATGCCTGCTTTGAGAAGAAAAGTCAGGGTTAGGAAGTGGGGAGAGTAGAACACACACAAGAACAAAGAACAATACAGCACAGGAACAGGCCGTTCGTCCTGCCAAGTGGTGCCGACACGTTTTGCCCTTCTTTACTAAAACTGCCCTCACTTACAGGATCCATATCCCTCTATCCCCTTCCTATTCATGTATTCATTCAGGTGCTACTATTCTGCTTGCTTCCACCAACATTATTGGCAGCGCATTCCAGGCACTCATCACCCTTTGTGTGAAAAATTTGCCTTGCTCAGCTCTTTTAAATGTGCCCCTGCCCACACCTTGCACATGTGTTCCCTAGTAATTAACGCCTCCACCCTGGGAAAAAGCGTCATATTTTCCACTCTATCCATGCCATTCACAAAATTATAGACTTCCATCAGGTCGCACCTCAACATCCTGCATTCCAGTTAAAATAAACCCAGTCTATCCAACCTTTCCTCATAGCTGAAATCCCCCATACCAGGCCACATCCTCGTAAACCTTTTTTGTATCCTCTCCAAAGCTGAAGAATCTTCTGGTAGTGAGAGTAGTCACTAGGTGGGGGACTGCTGCATCTGGGTGGGATGCTGTTTGGAGGGTGGTGCAGACTTATTTGGTTGAATGACTTCATTCTGCGCTGAACGAATTCTGTGATTCTATCTCCTGACCACGCACAGATCAGCTAGCTTGGGCCTACCCACCTCAGCTGCTTGAGTATTCTACTATAGGATGGGTGTGGCATGTTCATTTTAATTATGACTTGTGTTTTGGGCCAGTTTAGGAGCTTCCTCCAGAACTGTCCCAACTTGTGAAATATGGAGATGGCGCAGAGTTTTCTAGGATAGGTTCCCAGACTAATTGAAGACTTTATCCTCTGCTAAAACTTTGTTGTTCAATCTAGACCTTGCTGAATTCTTTTCTGCATTCTGTTTACTGATCTTAAGCATTTTGGCAGCAATTCTGATCATATCTAGGAAGCTTTTTTTTTAATTCCTCAATGGTTCCCATAATTGTGTTTCTTTTAAATGTAGCACTTTAATTCTGATTGCATTTGATTTAGTTAAATTACAATTCAGCTTTTTTTTTAAAGCAACTTTTCCATTGCCAACATTTTGCACCTAAAGGCGTTGATTCTTGCTGGGGCATAATTACATTGGTACCGGTAATCCTTGGGTGCTTTAAGCATCTGTTGGGGGGTGCATTTAAAATGAAGGTAGTCATTTGTCCTCCTCTGTCCTGCTGTGTCCCAATGGTAACATGCGCTTTCAATCAAATGTTGGTATTTTTATTTTCATTTTTAAAGATCCAGAGCATGTCCTCAATAATATCTTTGGGCCTTGACTGCAATGTTAACCTGAAGCCTGAGTAGGTAAACAGTGATGGTGTCCCAGTCACACCAGGAGATGGGCAAGAAGGGGCCAGGAAGGTAATATTTAATATTATGTTTCCTTGCAACAGCAAGAGGAGCATATCAGGTAAAGAGGAAATTAATCTTAATGAAATTTGGAGTGGCCTCCACGTTGCTGGGTTTACAGTCCGCTTTTGTGATTTGGCAGACTGTTCCTTGGCTGATCTAATCTCCCCAAATGCTCCCTTCTACGGAGCTGCATTGCTTCTAGTGTCTCACTGGCTGAGCTCAACTAACAAAGGGATGAAGCCTAAACAGACTTAGTGGAGCTCAGCTGTAGACAGCAGAAATATTATTTAAATTACAGGACAGCTCCTTTTAAATAAAGCATCTCTGAAATTTCTCATTGCATGGCCTGTTGCGTTTTGGTTGTTTTGAGGATTACTTTTTGTTTTGTTTCAACAGCTGTTCATTAGGTTTTTATCCCTAAAATAACTTAACAGCAATAAACTATTGTCATATGGCAGCTCCCTGCTCTTTTATGGTAGTTATTATCTCACTTAGTTGCTGTGAACAGTGCTATCATTTTGGTTACCAAATTAGTGTGGGTGTGGCTGTGCAACATTGATTAGCCTTTCTGGGTAAAATGTATGCTGTAAATTTACTGTATGTGAAATCTCAGCTGGCTCCACAGTATGAGTTTTAGAATACAAGTTTGGACCTTCTTAATGCCACCAGCTTTATCAAGTTAATAGTTAACAGATAAGTGTCAGGTGTGGCTCAATTGGTAGTTGACTTGATTGAGTCAAATGATCATGGGTGTAAGACTGATTGCAGGACAGTGAGCACAAACATCAAAACTGACCCTTTAATGTTGTGTTCGAGATGCCTTCTTTCAGATGGACACTTAAACCAAGACCCTAAATGGATATAAAAGATCCCACAGCATCATTTCAAAGAAGAAATATCCCAAATGTTCCATCACAGTGGCTCAGTGGTTAGCACAGCTGCCTCACGGTGCCAGGGACCCGGGTTCGATTCCACCCTCGGGTGACTGTCTGTGTGGAGTTTGCACATTCTCCTTGTGGCTGCGTGTGTTTCCTTCGGGTGCTCCGGTTTCCTCCTACAGTCCAAAGATGTGCTGGCTAGGTGGATTGGCTGTGCTAAATTGCCTGTAGTGTTTGGGGATGTGTAGATTAGGTGGGTTATAGGGGGATGGGTCTGAGTGGGATGCTTTGAGGATCAGTGTGGACTTGTTAGGCCAAAGGGCCTGTTTCCACACTATAGGTAGTCTATGATATTTTATGATCAGTGAAATAGATGATCTAATCATTGTCACATGTTGTTTGTGGAAACTTGCAGTCTGCAAATTGACTGCTGTGTTTCCTACATAACAACGGTGAGAGAAATTCCTAAGTACTTCATTAGCTGCGAAGTACTTTGGGAATTCCAATAGCCAAGAAAGACACTGTATAGATATCTTTTTAATGTAATGATCAATTGTTTTGGACAGATTAAATGTGTAGTGGATGAATATCCAACCAAGGCATTCAAAGACATATTGGATGGTTATTTGAAAAGGTACAGGGAGCACAGTTTCCAGGAGAAAGCAGGCAAATGATGGTATGTGAGCTGCTCATTTGGAGAGCCAGTGCACATATCGTGTGGTGAAATGGCTCTTGTGCTGTAACAGTTCTGTGATTATGTTCTAATTCATTGACGTGCATTAAACTCTAAATGACAAGCTAACTTCAGTTATAATGGACATGCAACTACCAAGTTTGATCTTTGACTTAAATCCATGAGATTTTTCTGCTTTGTAAGATTTGCAAGTAGAATTTATGTTGGTAATTCATGCCAGCATAAGTACAGCATAATGAGCATTAGTGAGGCTTTACTGTGGGGAAACTGAAACATCACACTGGTACAAGTAGAATGTCTCTTATGAGATTTAAGATGATTTGTGAACTTAGAAACACTGTCAAAAGAAATTGCCCAAACTAGAGAGAACTCCTGGTTTCTGCACAATTTATGCCACTCAGTATTTGCTTCTCAATAAAAGCTGTCAACCCATCACAATTCCATATAGTGGTTACATTTGCACATTAATGACTAATGAAATTTACTACAACAAACTAAAGCTTTTCTGAATTACCTAAGAACTTGAGTCTATAAATGCCTGTTGATTTCACTATGCCAGTGCTGTGGCTAATTTGTCAATTTTCCAACTAATCGGTATCATTTTCTCCTGTGATATAAATTGTTGTGATTATTTGAAATTTGACATCCTGGTGATTATCCTGAGCAGTGCAAGAGTCAAGCTTTGTCAGCATTTTTATCCTTTCAATAATATTCAAAGTTACAGCTGCTAATTGATAGTATAAAATTACTTTAAACGGGGTAATTGTTTTTCCTGCAATGCCAATCAACTTCTCTAACCCAGCAAGAGAAATATATCAATTAGTGTACTTCATCCTTTTAGGTAGTAAATTATTATTTGGACATTTTTATAATTTAACATGAATAAATTTCTTTTCTGTTATCCTTTGCTTGTTTACTTCCATTTTTGTCTGCCTTCCCTTTACTTCTCTTTCTATATATGATGGGACACTCTTTCAGCCCTTCTTTGCCATTTTTCCTCCATGTTTTTCAAGCCATTAATCTCATTGGTTCAGAAGATACACTTTGTTCACTAGGATTCCAGCTGCTTCATTGATGTCATCCTTTCTGAAACATTGAATAAAATTATTTTGAGCTGCAAGATTAAAAAGCACTAGAATGTCTGTGGTGCTATATACACCCCGTTTCAACATCTAAAGTTGTTTTACAGCAGATCAAGAACTTTGAAATTTACTCATTCTTGTAATGAAAGGAAATACAACAGCTTGGCACACATCAAGCTCCAACAAACAGCAATGTAATAATGACCAATTAATGTGGTTTTATGATGATGTTTGAGTGCTACATATTGGTCACAATACACAAAGTAAGTCACAGGAGTAGGCAGTTGGATCCTCCTTTTAATAAAACCATGGCCTAACTTTTGCGGCCTTAATCCCACCATTCTGCCTACCCATAAACTTTGACTTCTATTTAAAATCAAAAATCTGTCCAATTCCGAGAGGGAATAAATCCCAGTTTCTTTTTTGCATTTGTGCCATGAGATCATTTATATTCATTCGAACACCCAGTTGGAGCCTAGGCATAACATCTCATCCCTTCTGACAATGCAGCACTCAGTACTGCACTGGAGTGCCAGCCTTGATTTTTTTTTTTAAAAGCTCAAGCCCTGAAGTAGGACTTGAACCCAGAATCTTGTAACATAGATCAGAGTGCTACTGAGTCCTGACTGATACTACAAGAAAGCCAACAGCCAACTAATGTGCTGAAAATTCCTGTACTGTATTGAAGTCAAGCTTTGTGCTGCTGCTAACATTGAACTCCTTGAAATCTGTGGGAATTAAGCTTAGTACAGAATAGTTAAGGAATTACCAAAATAACTACCTTAGCTAAACATGGGAAATATCCTCATGTGTTTTTCTGAATCCCATAAATATTCCCATGTGAAACTTGCGCGAAATAACGTGTTTTTGTAGAGTAACCCAATGAGGACGAGTTTTATTGTTGCTGCCCACATTGGTTAGGGAGGAAAAATCAGCTTTGAGCAGGAAAATTATGAGAAGGGGTAATTTCATCAAAGGAATTTCCTTAATGATTTCCATTACTGTGTGGCTTTGTCACCAGATCTCTCAAATTCCCCAAATTCTGTTGGATCTAAATATCTCACCTCATTAGACATGATCTTTCAAAGGTATAATGGAGAGAGAGGTACTTTAATGCATAAACTGAAATGTGTTGAATTATGTGAGCCTGAAATGTCCACTGTGTCTGTTTGAAACCAGTCCCAGACCAAATCTTGAGTAACAGCTCGTCAGCATGTAGACCAGACATTTCCACCTGACACCCAGTCTCCCCACTCCTGAAATGACCAAACCCATTTTGTAAATGAAACATTTAAGGTGAGGTTTTTCCCTCCAAACTCATTAGAATACACACAGACCTTAGATATGAATGAATCAGCATATACAACTAGTGCTCACGGAATTTAGTTACGTAATGCAATTATAGAAGGTGTGCAAGCAACCAAACACTGTCATTTTGGTTTTCCATATGATTATTATCCTGACTGACGTTGAGTGTATGTATGTCTTACTGTGAATTTTTTTGCAATTCTGAGACGAGTCTGCCAAATGCTTCAGCTTACAAAGTGACACACGAAATGGATGCCATCTTCCTCCTCGTATTGGAAAGTTCCATTTTTTTTTTCCTTCTTAGTCACCTGTTAGACTGAGTATGATACAGGTCTATAAACTTCACAGGAAATAATTGAAGTACAAATTGCCATATTCTAAAAATGCTTGGAATAGTGGAAGTTTCAGTTCTGAAAATGTATTTCAAAAACTCTGTAGAGACATTCTGTTACTTTGTGTATCTTGGGGGGCGGATGAGCATTCTTAGTAATGACCATGCTCGAGTGAATTCCTTTTTCCAAAAATAACCAGTCAGTTTCTTTGCTATTTTACTGAAAGGGTTAAATCATAACTGAATATCTTAATTGAAATAGCATGCTATTTAACAAGAAGTTAAAGCATAATTAGTGTTCACAGCATTCATAATGTCAGCTGCTTGTCGTAGGAGGACTTCTGAGTGAATACCTATTAATTTATGTCTTCAATGTTTTAATCAATCTGCCCAAGTATGTTATTACACACCTTGGAGCATTGAGACTTGGACCCAGTCCTCCCGGCCCAGAAGTAGGGACACTATCTCTGTGCCAAAAGACCCTTTGATTTGCTTGTTTATATTCATCAAAATATGTGTTGGCAATCCATTGGATTTTGTGGATTTTTATCAAAGCTCTTTTAAATACAGTTTGTTGCAATCTCTATATTTTGTTTGTCTGTAGAATCCAACACCAAAATCTGGTTAATAATAAATGACTCACTTGAGCTTTGTGGTCCTGACAACGTGGGCTTATAGTCAAGTATGACCTACAAACTCTAGGATATTTAGACATCCAAATTATCATCCTTTAAATGTCAAAGTCCAATTACGCAATATTCCAATGTACCTTGCACTTCATAAATTACTGCATTATTCAGTTACAGAGCTGTTTATAATCCCACGACTTAAAGGATCTGTTAGAGAAAGGTGTGGGACTCTGGAAACTCACCAATGATTGGACTTTCCTCCTTTGTATCTTTCCCCAAATATGACTCCACTGCTGGTTTGGTTTCAGACTCAATAACAGATAATGTTATAAAACTGTAATCATTTTACCTATTGTCCCAATCTGCATTGCAACAAAAGTCCACTCTTTGACTTGGAGTAAATAGGGTGTTTCCGGGAGATGATGAAAGCATGACTGGGTGTGATGGAGCTGGGTATTGAGGAACATGCTTGCACAACCCACTATGACTTAATTATCCTAGGGCTGGCTTTCACCCAAACTAGGGACGGTAAGACAGGGAGGAGCTCAAATTTGTATGACAGTAGACTGCTGCCAGGGACTTCACAAAATGGCGATCGGTTTAGACCTATGTCATTAGTCAGTGCTGGGGAGACAGTCAGCGTGTGATCCCAGTCAGGGGAGGAAGGGAGGTCCAAGGGCAGGAAAGAATTCCTTGTGGATCCGAGAAGAGTGCTCCTTTTGCCCCTTGACAATGAAGAAATGTTTAAAAAATAAAATTTCCTTAACTGTTTTCCCCTATAGTTGAAGCCTTTTGGGCAAGGTGTATGATTTAAACTGTTCTTGAGTTACTGAGTGAGGAATATTTAGAGATAGTTGTTTTTGATGAGAAAGGAAAAGAACACTGTTTTAAAAAGACAAAGTTAAAAGGAAAGCTGCAGAAAATGTTTGAAATGTTCATGATTCAAGATGAAGATGACCACATTCATCACCTATGGCGTGTGGTAGGTTTTTAGTGGATATGTAAGTAACTGCTCAGGCTCATCTGTGTCGAGAAAGTTCTGCTTCAAGTAGAACAGTTGAGGGGCCACATTATTGGAAAGAACTGAATGTATTGGAGAGTGCAGAAGAGATTTACAAGAATGGCTCCAGGAATGAGAAATTTCAGTTATTGAAGAAGTTGTGACTATTCACTTTGGAGAGAAGAAACGTGAGAGAAGATTTAGTAGAAGTTTGTAACATCATGAGCAGGCTGGATGGAGTAGATAGGCAGAAGCTGTCCCTGCTTGTAAAAGAAAAAAGGTGGGCATAGATCTAAAACAATACACAAATGAAGCAAGGGTTACGTGAGAAAAAGATTCTATCACACAGCAAATGGTTAGGGTGTGGAATGCACTGTTTGAAAATGTGGTGGATCCAGTTTCAATTGAAGCATTCATGAGGACAGTGGACGATCATTTGGCTAGAAATGGTGTTCAGGGATATGGGGAAAACGTGGAGATTGATACTAGTTAATAGAGCCAGGGCTTTGTTACAGGAGGAGGCTAGCCTCCTCCTGTAATGAACCTGTTATTGATCAGGATACCACAGAGAACTGAGTTTTGAATGAATGGCTGCCTCTAGATTTGCTCTCCATGCGTTTTCTGTCTGCCTCTTGTATACATTTGCTTTTGCAGGAGGCTGTACCATTTTTGGTTACATCAGGTGGAGCAATTTGGGGTGAGCATCCCCCAGAACTCCAGGACTCTATTACAATTCTGAATTGAAGCCTTTACGCTGTCCGTGTGGCATATCTTCTAGCTGCTATAGCAGTTTAGCTCTGACTCGGACTCCTTGTTGAAGATTCACTTTGGCACGTGATTGTGAGACGTTCTGACTACATGTTGTGCCTGCCTCATTATGCTGTGGGTGCTTGGCCTGCTCCCCTTTGCATGAGTACCTCAGCGTCTGGTATTTTGTCCTGCCATCTCATCTTCATAAAAGTCCAAAACCTCCCATGTATAAAGGAAAATGGACGAGACTTTGTCTTTCCAAAGCAGACTTGGTGCTTTTTATTCCCATATTGATGTTTGAAGTCTACCAAAAGCTACTTGTTTTGTCAGTTTTTGAATGTGTCCATTGCCAATATGAGTTAGTTTTGCGACCAAGATAATTGAGCCTGTCCACTGCTGAGAGATTTTGGTATTTTATAGTCATTAATCCTCATGTTGGAACAGCACATAGTACTACACAATTATAAATGGTGTGTTTCTAGCTATGCCTGAGCTTTTCCTGAATAAGATATCACTTTTTCTGTGTAGTTAGAGGCACTTTTAGTTTAAACATTTGTTCATTGTGAACTGGGTTGATACTTTGAGTTCATTTCACTTAACACATTTGAATACTGATTAAAAATAGGAAACTTACATTCCATAAAATCTAAGAGCAGAAGTAGGTTACTTTTGCATCGATGCTACTCTATCACTCAGTGAGATCATGGCTTATATGATCATCCTCAACTCCACTTCCTTGCCTTTATTCCTTAACCCTTTGTCCCTTGCTGATTAAAAATCTTTTCCATCTCAGCCTTGAGTATGCATAATGACCCAGCCTCCACAGTTGTGCATGGTAAAGAATTCCACAGGTTTACTACCCTCTGTCAGAATAAATTCCTTCCCATCTCTGCCTTATATGGGCAGCCCCTTATTCTGGGATTATGCCCTGTGGACCTAGATTCACCCATGAGGGGAAACAGCCTTTCCGCATCTACCTTGTCAAGTTCTCTAAGAATCTTTTATATTTCAGTAAGGTCTCATTCTTTTAAACTTCACTAAGTAAAACCCCAACCTCTCCTCATGAGACAGTCCCTTCATACCCTGGATCAACTGAATGAACCTTCTGTGGTTTGGATGTGTACCATATTGATGAGATTCTAGGTTTCAGAGGTAAATAGTTCTCCTTTTCTTCCAAATTGTATTTGTCTCCATTGCTTCTTCTGTGCTCCTCATTCCATACACTGTCCAGTCACAAGTAACTGTTCTCCCAGCCAGTGATGTGAGGTCATTTATCTCGACTGCTACTCCTCTTTTGTTACAGATTTTCATTTTCTGCAAGATCTTGATCCTTCATTTTATTGTTGCCTTTTTCAGCAATAGCACTGAAATTAAGAATAAAGTTATGGTAAATTGTGGATATGAATTTGTGTTTAACCATTGTTTAAAAATTGCTTTCATATGAAATGAATATTGAGACATAAGACAATACAAAGACCATCTGTTACTGATTATGCAGCTTCATGATGTGCTTGATATCTAAAAGAAATGACTATCTAACTGAAGATCCATATTTCCGCACATTATTTTAAGGTAACAAAATTTTGTCATAAACCTCAATGAACAGTAAAACTGCCATTTTCAAGATTAGGTAACAAGCTACTACAGATTTGTTCCAAATCCTAAAGGTGTATCTTCAAATCAAATTAAGGACCCAGGCGAAAAGCTTGCATCTTTCTAACATTAAGTTCTTAATCATAAGTAAATTTGTTAAGGACGTTTTCCTGTATATTTGTTATTTTCAATCCTAGTTATGTTTCTTGAGTTGAGCTCGTTCTAACCCCTTTGTTAGATTTAATATAGCAAATATTATTTTTGTTCAATATTTGGTCTTGAGTCTAATGCAAGAAGGAGCAAGCTATCTGTGAAGGCATGGGCAGGTGCTGGTGTGGTGATTTCAAATGATCATGATCTACCAGTATAAGTAAACATTTCATATTGTGTGAAAGCATTACATGCTTTTTTTCTGTTGGAACAAAATGCTTCTTGTGTGAATATTCACATTTTCTTTCAGACGCTTAACATCTTTGAAACATTTATCAAACCACTGGAGAAATTCAGAAAGGATCAAATTGGAGCAGCAAAGGTAAAAAAAAAACATTCAGAATAAATTACTACAAAAAAGTTCAGTTCTGAAAAGATTACAATTCATTTTGCATGTGGACTTTGACGTTAAAAAAATTCTAAATTCTGCACATTCATAGTTGGTTCAATTAAGGATGCATACTAGCAACAATTATTTCCATTCACATAACTGCTTTTAAATGCTGAAATGTGCTAAGGCTTAGAAGTATTATCAAATCAAACTCAACACCCAACCACAAAGAGATAGTAGGGAATGTGTCCAAAAGCTTGTTCAAATAAAGGTTTAAGGCGAAGGAGAGTTAGAGAGGTTTAGAGAGAGAATCTGAACTTAGGGCCTTATGCAACTGAAGATAAATGACCAACAATTGCGGATGGTGAAAATTGGCAATGAATATGAAATCCTGTAAGGGGGAAGAGTTGGAGGAGATTGTAAAGATAGGGTGATGCATCTACATTTTAAAATATTGAGCAGCATATTCATTATGCAGAAATCCTCGGGCCAGTGTTTAAGTGACTATTTTATTGTGGTGTTTATATTGTTTGCCAATGAGCAACCTAAACATTTGCTGGTGTTTTCTTGGTCTCTGGCCATTCTTTAATGAGAGAACTGTGGAACGTGCTGAGAAATAGCATGAACTGCAGATTATTCTATTTTCCTGGAGTATTTACTATTTTTACAATTGTGCACCCAACCCAGTTGGGAGATTGCTGCATTATCAGAGGTGTTGTCTTCATGAAAATATTACATTTTCAAATTGGTCATAGGATGTGAGCTTCACTGATAAGGCCAGTGCTTATTACCAATCCCTGGCTTCCGTTGAGAAGGTGATGGTGAAACACCTTCTTAAACTGTTGCAATCTGAGTTATGCATCCACAATGCTGTTAGGGAGGGAAAGTCAGGATCTTGCCCAAGCAACAGTGAATTAATAGAGTTGTAATTCCCAGTTGCGATGTTATGTGGAGGAGAAATTGCAATTTGTGGTGTTCCCGTGTGTCTGTTGCTCATGTCTGATGTCCTTCTAGGTCATTGAAGTTGCACGTTTGGAAGGCGCTTTGCTCGAAGGGACAAGTCACTGCACTGCTTCTTGTGATGAAGCTATGGCTTTAAGATGTGTATTTTGTCCATTTTTTATGGAGGAGGAGAAGTAAAGGAGTAAAGATAAAAATGTTGAAGTTCAATTATCAGAAACTACATTTGATCAAATGTTTGGGAAAACACAAGAACAGGTAGAGGACAAAGTGGATATTTTTAGTTTGGAGAAGCTGGCTGAATTACAACAGAAAGATGAACAGCTAGCGCAGTTGTATCAAAAAGCATACATAGAAGGAGAATCTGAGTGTATCCTAGAACGTTGCTAAATTAAAAATTAAAAATTAAGCCTTGATGAGGAAATCAAGATCATGACTTATTCCGGCAGATGAAAAATGGGCAGAAATTCATCAAGTTGTATTACCAGTGAATTATAGAAAAGAGGTATTGAGTGTAGCACATGAATTACCAGTAGGAGGTCATTTGGTAGTAAGGAAAACTTGAGCCAAAATAAAAAAACTTTTTTTTTGGCTTGGACTACGTAAGGATGTAGTTGATTTTTGCCAGGCATGTCATGTGTGTCACCTAATAGGAAAACCTCATACTGTGATGAAACTAGCACTCTTAATATCCATACCCACGTTTGAGGAACCTTCTATAAGAGTTAATTGATTGTGTAGGACCTCTCCCAAAAACCAAAAGGTGGGAATCAATATTTGTTGATTTAGAATGGATGTGTCTACTGAATTTCCAGAGGCCATTTCATTGTACAGTATCGTGGTTAAAAAGATTGTGGAAGAGTTACTCAATGTTTTTATTAAATACAGACTACCCATAAAAATACAATCTGATCAAAGGTCAAAATTTACATCAAAATTATTCAAGGAAGTTTTGAATGGCTTAGGAATAAAATAATTCAAATTCACTGCATATCATCCAGAATCGTTGGGAACATTAGAACAGTGGCATCAAAGTTTAAAAGTCAGGATCCCTGACTTTTGAGGGTTTATAGTCAAGACAATCCAGAGGGTAGTCCATTTGTACTTTTTGCAATTAGGGATGCAATTAATTGACTAGTTTTTGGGCATGAGGTGAGAGGACCACTGAAGTTAATTAAGGAAAAATTGGTAAGCCACAGTTCAGAGACCACATATTTGGACTATGTGTCAAATTTTAGGGAAAGATTAAATAGAGCGGGTGAGTTGGTTAGACAGTATTTAAAAGTGGCACAACATATGATGAAACAGGAAGCAGACAAGAAACCGAAAATTCTCAATTTTGCTGGTGGAGATAAAATGTTACTGTTACGAGTGATAGGTAAACCTTTGAAGGCAAAGTTTAATGGGCCTTATAAAACTGAAAGGAAATTGAGGTGAATTATTTAATAAGAACACCAGGCAGGAAAAAATCTGTGTCATGTGAATATGCTCAAATGTATTTTGATAGGGAAGGAAAGCAAAAGGAGAATGTTACTGGTTACAACACAGAGTGAAGAACTAAGTTCAAATGATTCTAAATTGGACAGTTCTCAAATTAAATTAGATAATGAGAAAGTTCTCAGAAAATAGGATAAATTATGCAGTTACTTTCCAGAGGAAATCAATGACCTGAAAGAGTTAATACTATCACGTGGGAAGATACGTGGGAATAAACTGGGAAGTACAAATCAGATTACGCATGATGTAGATATAGGAAATGCTGTTCCAGATGAGCGACATCCTTATAGACTTAACCCTCTAAAGGTTCAAAAAGAGATTGAAAGCATATTCGGAGATGACATAATTGATGTGAGTTGCAGCAAATAGAGCTCACCCACTGTAATGGTGCCAAAACTAGATGGTACCCAACTATTATATGTGGACTACAGCAAAGTCAATGCAGTTACACAATCTGATTCATATCCTGTTCCATATTTGGAAGACTGTTTTGAGAAGGTGGGGCAAGCAGTTTATATTTCTAAGTTGGACTTACTTAGACGATACTGGCAGGTATCTTTATTCAAAACAGTGAAGAAAATTTCAGCTTTCAGGGCACCAAATGGACTGTACCAGCTTAAAGTCATGCCATTTGGTATGAAAAATGTACCAGCCACATTTCAAAGAGGTTATTTTGAGATTACCCAATTGTGTAATGTACATAGAAAATCTGGTGATTTTTGGTTACACATGGAAGGAACATTTGGAGAATCTAGCAGAATTATTCGATTGACTTCAGGAGGTGGGCTTGTTGATAAACCTGGCTAAGAGCAAGTTTGCAAAATCCCAAATCACATTTCTGGGCCATGTTGTTGGACATGGACAGATGGCTCCATGGGATGTAAGGACAAAGGTTATGAGGGAGTATCCCATACCATCAACAAAAAGGGAAGTACTATGAGTCCTGGGACTGTGTTTTTTATTGGAAGTTTGTACTGCATTTTAGCAGGGTGGTTGCTCCATTGACTGACCTTTTTGAGAAATGCAAAAGACTTCAATGGACAGAATAATGTCAGAAAGCATTTAACAACCTGAAAGTTGCATTGACCACTGCTCCAACGTTAGCAACCCCAACTATACAAAACCACTCAAAGTGGCTATTGATGAGAGTGATGTGGGTATTGGTGCTCTACAAGAAGACTTGTGAGAATGCGAAGACCTATCGGGTATTTTTCCAGAAAGTTGAATATTCATCAACAGAAATATTCCACAACTGAGAAGGACACCTTAAGTTTGGTGTTGGGCATTGCAACGTTTCAACACTTATGTCGCCAGTAATGTATCTGAGACAATTGTATTTACTAATCATAATAACCTGTTGAAGTTTTTGGAAAAATTTAACAATAAAAAAATTCCAGGCTATTTGGATGGAGCTTATGGTTGGTGACATTCAATTTAAAAATTATGCACAAGGCAGGACATAATTGCTGACAGGTTGTCATGACTTTGAGTGAAGACAAAGTCATTCAGTACCAGGAGAAATGAACTGAAATGGACTATGTATTAGTGAATGTTTGCATGCTACGAGTCAATATAATGCATATTTATTGTCGTGTCCTAATAGTATAAGACAAACTGGTTTCAAAAATGAAGTCATCTTCATGTATTGATGATTTTTTTTAAGGCGGAAGGTTGACGATACTTTGGCTTTAAGAGGTGTATTTTGTCCCTTTTTTTTTAATGAAGGAGTTGAGACAGAGGTGCAGAGTGATCTGTTCCAAACCAATAAAGTAAACAGTCTGTGAGGCCTTGGTTTTTTTTAAAGTTGGAACAGTAGAAGCAGCTTGAGGATGGGATCAAGCTCCCGCAGAACCAAGATTTTAGTCTAGCTTTTAGTAGCTGTTGGGACTTGGAAGCTGCTGTACATCTGTCCTTGCTATAGCATGATGCTGGAGTTCGCTCTCTTTGCCGGAACTTTCGCTTGATTTTCTTTCCTCCTAGACTGGAGAAACATTGCTGTGAGACAGTCTATTTTTATGAATTTGACTTTGCCAAGGGTCTGTTTATGGGGTGTGACTATCTTGGAACAGCAAATCAGCAGTAGTTGACATATATTATCTCGTTAAGCATTACGATAGAGTTACAGTTAAGCTAATTCCATTTTTTAAATTCTTGTCTGTATTTTAACTGTAGTGTAAAGATAAAGTATATTTTACTTCAAACCTGGTATTTGGACCATTGAATTGCATCTGGAACACTGTGCACTTGTCTGTAAAATAAGAAAAAGTTGGGGTCTAAGCTGAATTCTTAAAATGTTATGCGGAGGTTTTGTCTGGTCCATAACAATCTCGTAGATAGTAGATATTGTTGCTGCTGTTCTGAAGTGGTGAAGGGAGTGAATGTTGAAAGTTTTATTTAGAAATTAATTCAAGGGATGTAGTTGTAGCTGACTGGCCAATATTTAATGCACTTAACTTAATGATCTTGAGAAATGGGGGGTGAGCTCCTTTCTTGAATTGCTGTACTCAACATGCTGTGTTTTTACCCACAATGCCTTTCCGAAGGGAATTCCAGGATTTTGAGCCAGCAACTGTGAATGAATGGTGGTATGTTTCCAACTTGGGATAGTGAGTGGCTTGGAGAGGAACTTGCATGTGGTAGTGGTCTCATGTATGTGTTGCTTTTGTCCTTCTAGGTAGAAGTCATTGTGGGTTTAGAAGGTGCTGTATAAGGAATCATGATGAATTTCTGCAATGCATCTTGTAGATAGGACACACTGCTACTGAACATCAGTGGTGGAGGGAGTGGCTGTTTGTGAATGTGGTGCCAGTCAAGCAGACTGCTTTATCCTGGATGGTATCAAGCTTCTTGTCTGAACCCATCCAGGCAAGCAAGTGGTATTCCATCACACTCCTGACTTGTGCCTAGTAGATGGTGGACAGGCTTTGGGGAGTCAGGAAGTGAGTTACTCACCTCAGTTTTCCATTTGGAGAATCTAGCAGAATTATTCGATTGACTTCAGGAGGTGGGCTTGTTGATAAACCTGGCTAAGAGCAAGTTTGATGACCATGAGACTACTCAGACCCCTAGGTATCAGGGTAGCACCATAAACCAATGACCACCCTGTGACAGCTACTGACGAATGTAAAGGATTCCCACAACCAATAAAACTAACATAATATACAAAATATCATGCAAGGACTGTGAGAAACATTACAACAGCCAAACTGGAAGAAAACTGACGATAAGGATACACAAACCAACTAACCACCAAGAGACACGACCAGTTCTCACTGGTCTTAGTACACACGGACAAAGAAGGACACGAATTCAACTGAGACAACACATCCATAATAGCACAAGCCAAATGGAGACGTGGCCAGGGAATTCCTGGAGGCCTGGCATTCTAACCAGAACTCCATCAACAAATACATTGAACTGGACCCGATATACAAACCACTGAAAACCAAAACGGGAAGTGATGCCAACCACCCCAGCGAACCAAGGCGTATAAATAACAAGCGCGACAGAACACCAACTCTTCACCAGAAGCACACTGATTATGTTACCTAGTAGGGTGACGAAACGTGTGCAGTCAAACACACCAACTCGGCGAGCAAGTCTACGACCTTATCCACAACCTGAGGTACAAATCTTCTCAAAAACTTTAAGGAAAATCAGAGTTAACTTTTCAGGTCCTTCTTGGATTTTCATGGATCCTTCTTCAGTTCCTTGGTCCTGAAACTTTAAGTCTGACTTTTCTTCACAGATGCTGCCAGACCTGCTGAGCTTATCCAGCGACTTCCGTTTTTGTCACTGAGCAGGTTATTTCTGAGCAGGTGCTGCTTGATAGCACTGTGGATGACACCTCTCATCACTTTACTGATCGTCAAGAGTAGACTGATGGGGTGGTAATTAACAGGGTTGGATTTGTCCTGCTTTGAGTACAGGACATACCTGGGCTGTATTCTATGTTTTTAGGGAGATATCAGTGTTGTACCTGTTCTGGAACAGCTTGACCATGGATGCATCAAGTTCTAGAGCACAGGTCTTCATTTACTGTTGCCGGACTGTTGTCATGGCCACGGTTTGCAGGTGGTAAATGAGGTACTGATTGAATCAAGTGGATTATGTTCTTAGAGTTGCAGCCATCCATGCAGGTGGAGAGTATTCCATCACATTCTTGAGATGTGCCTTCAAGATAGTGGACAGTCTTTGGAGTTATCAATTATGTTAATTCTTTGAAGAGGTGACCAAATCAGTGGATGAAGGTAGAGTCGTGGATGTGGTATACATGGATTTCAGTAAGGCGTTTGTTAAGGTTCCCCATGGTAGGCTCATGTAGAAAGTAAGGAGGCATGGGCTGGGGGAAATGTGGCAGATTGGATTCAGAATTGGCTGACCCTTAGACAAAGGGTGGTAGTGGATGGAAAATATTCAACATGGTGCTCAGTTATGAGTGGTGTACCACAAGGATCTGTTTGGGTCCTCTTCTTCTTGCGATTTTTGTAAGTGATTTGGACATAGGACTGGAAGGGTGGATTAGTAAGTTCTCGGCCCAACTTCATATTATCCGTGTTGTGGATAGTGCGGAGGGCTGTTCTAGTTTACCAAGGGACATTGATAGGATGCGGACCTGGGCTGAGAAGTGGCAGATGGAGATTAACCCTGAAAAGTGTGAGGTGATTAATTCTGGAAGAACAAATTTGAAAGCAGAATACAGGATTAATGGAAAGATTCTTTGGCAGTGTGGAGGAGCAGAGGGATCCTGGGGTTCATGTCCACAGTTCTCTGAAAGTTGCCACCCAAGTGGATAGAAATGTTAAGAAGGCTTATGGGGTGTTAGCTTTCATTAATAGAGGGATTGAGTTCAAGGGCCGTGAAGTTATGCTCCAACTATACAAAAGCCTGGTTGGGCCACATCTGGAGTATTGTGTCCAGTTCTGGTCGCCTCATTATAGGAAAGATGTGAAAGCGTTGAAAAAGGTGCAGAGGAGATTTACCCAGGATGTTGCCTGGAATGGAGGGAAGGTCTTACGAGGAAAGGTTCAGAGTGCTAGGGCTTTTCTCTTTAGAACAATGAAGGATGAGAGATGACTTGATAGAGGTGTACAAAATGATCAGAGGTATAAATAGAGTGGACAGCCAGAGACGTTTTCCTAGGGTGGAGGTAGCTATTACAAGGGGGCATAGTTTTAAAGTGAGTGGAGGTAGATATCAGGGTGACGTCAGAGGTAGGTTCTTTACTCAGAGAGTGGTCGGGGCGTGGAATGCATTGCTGGAGAGGGTAGTGGAGTCGGCCTCATTAGGGGCATTTAAGCGGCTGTTAGGTAGGCATATGGATGATAGTATAAGGTAGGGGTGGAGGTTGAAAGACCTTAGGTTTAGGGTAGAAGTTCGGCACAACATCATGGGCCGAAGGGCATGTACTGTGCAGTACTGTTCTATGTTCTATATGTGTTGTTTTGGGAGAAAGAATTAAAAGCATTCTTCATCACTATATTAATATATAGCGTAATGTACAAAGCAGTTGCTATCACTTCAACCTGTTGTACTTTTTTGAAAAGAGAAACATTTATTAACCGGTGGAACTGAGCTTCATTCATTTCACATTGTGAAAGAGAAGCATTTTTTTTTTTGTGTGCATTATAGGAAGGAATGAAAGGCTTCTGAAAGTGAATTGAAAGGCACCAGGAAGTTATAATCCATTGCAGCAAACAGACTGAATACATTGTGCCCCAGACTGCATCCAATCTTCATCCAAGTTGTAATGCTAATTTACAGACAGTGCTTGAATGCTAGTATGCTGGCTGACTTGGATATAACCCAAACTCTGTAATAAATTGAATTTCATTTCCTTAAATATCAAATGTTGGCAGGAGCCTTGCAGCCCAGCTTTGTTTAGGAGGCTAACTAAAACATTTCGATTGTAATCTATGCTATTTGTGTTATTCACTTTTAGGAAGAAAAGAAAAGGTACGACAAAGAAACTGAGAAATACTACAGCTTTTTGGAGAAACATGTCAATTTATCAGCAAAGAAGAAAGAAGCATTGCTAGTTGAGGTAAACTTCATGTATTTCAATTCTGTTAGAAAAAATTAACTTTGCCTAAATAAGTTTGGCTCACTTTAAAATGTCAAATGTAGCGATTTCTTGAGGAAAAGAATTTTGGATTTGGTTACATATGAACTTAAGACAATATTTGTGAAAAGGAATTTATTTAATTGTGCATTTGAGATTCAATTGTATTTTGAGTGTACGACACAGTGCGTTCAACAGAAGGGCTTTATTGAAGTGAAGCTTAAGATACCTGCTACTTGGTGTGTACCTCATGGTAGAGGGCAGTAGACTGGGACACACACCTGTACATGATTGTATTTCAATCCAAAGAGATTGCATGATTATTGCCAGGCACTTTCACCAAAAATCAAGCTCTATAGCACTTGTGTGCAATGCTATGTTTACAACTGGAGAAGTGTCTTTAATTAGAAACATTGAATGGAGTCAATGAAGCTTCATTAATGTGGGAACTGAAAAGAATGCTTGCCGCATCTGAACATAATATTTCATTTGAGAGTGAATTAATGCAGGAATTGATTGTTATTTCTTGTTATTGGCATTACAAATCCTAGAACTCTGTGGGAAGAGAGGGAAGAGATTGCTGGGCACTTGCTGCAATATTCGTGTCATCGATAGCCACAGGTGAGGTGCCGGAAGGTTGGCTAACGTTATGCCACTATTTAAGAAAGGTGATAAGGAAAAGCCAGGGATGAACAGACCGGGGATAGAAAACAGACTTTGGCCAGTGATTAATCCTTGAAACCAAAGGATAAAATGTAGGATGTTCTAGTGTGTGTAACTCTAAAGTTCTGGCATGTATGGTCAAGTTACTAATTGTGCATGGTTGTCTCTGAAGTCTTGCAGACCCAGCTTTTATTAAATTCATTTGTGGGATGTGGGCAACGGTGGCTGGCATTTATTGCCTACCCCTAGTCGCCCTTGAGAACGTGGGACTGAGCTGCCTTCTTGACCAGCTGCAGACTACCTGCTGTGGGTTGACTCACAGTGCCATTATGGAGGGAATTCCAGGATTTTGACCCGGCAACAGTGAAGGAATTGTGATTATATTTCTAAGTCAGGATGATGAGTGGCTTGGAGGGGAACTTGAAGCTGACGGTGTGCCCAAGTATCTGCTGCCCTTGTCCTTTTACATGGTTCTGGTTTTGGAAGGTGCTGTCTGAGGATCTTTGAATTTCTGCAGTGCATCTTTTAGATAGTAGCAGCAGTGTGTACTGAGTGTCGGTGGTGGAGGGAGTGAATGCTTGTGGATGTCATGCCAATCAATTGGGTTGCTTTGTTCTGGACTTTGTCAAGCTCCTGAGTGTTGTTGGAGCTGTGTCATCCAGGCAACTGTGAAGTATTCTATCACACTCCTGGCTTGTGCCTTGTTGATGGTGGGCAGGCTTTACTGCAGTGTTTCTACACTCTGACCTGCTCATGTAGTCAATGTGTGAATGGTGAGTCCAGTTGAATTTCTGATTAATGGTAACCCCCAGGATGCTGATAGTGGAGGATTCAGTGGTAATGTAATTGAATGTCAAGGGGCAGTGCTTAGATCGTCATTGCCTGGCATTCGTGTGGTGTGATTGTTACCTGCCACTTGTCAGTCCAAGCTTGGATATTGTCCAGGTCTTGTTGCATTTGAACATGGGTTGCTTCAGTATCTGAGGCACCGTGAATGGTGCTGAACATTGTGCAAGCATTGGTGAACATTCCAACTTCTGGCCTTATGATAGAGGCAAGGTCATTAATGAAGCAGCTGAAGATAGTTGGGCCTAGGATACTACCCCGAGAAACTGCTGCAGAGATGTCCTGAAACTGAGATGACTGACCCCCAACAACCACGACCATCTTCCAATGTGTCAGGCATGATATCAACCACTGCAGAGTTTGCCCCCCAAAGCCCATTGATTCCAGTTTTGCTAGAAGTCCTTGATGCCACACTTGGTCGAATGTAGTCTTGGTGTCAAGGGCTGTTACTGTCACTTCACCTCTGGAATTCAGCTCTTCTGTTCCTGTTTGAACCAAAGCTGTAATGGGATCAGGAGCTGGTGGAACCCAAACTGGGCATCAATGAGCAGGTAATTGCTGAGCAGGTGCTTCTTGGTATTTACTCAGCAAATTCAGTTTTGAGAGGTTCTTTCAAAAGGACGAATAGATTTCACTGGAAATAGAGGGCTTTTCATTTTCAGAAATGGGAAACATGAGTTCTGTCAAACTCAGATCAGTTGAATTATTGATTTCTTGTTGGAATGTCCTAGCTGTTGGTGGTTCTAATGCATTAACATCTTCTTTTGAGTAGCTGTTTAGCCTATTTGTTGCTCTGAAAGTGTGTCCTAATTCTGCCCATCTCAAATTGACCTATAATTTTACAGTTGTGGTATTTTGTAATAACTGGATGCTACTTGTGGCTGGAAGGTGTCTTTGTTCTGCAGCGCTGACATTGACTCTTAATTTTTGCTTTTTGCTCTTTGCTCTGTTATTTGTATTGGCTCGTCTTATGAGTCTTTACAATGTTGATATTTTTATAAAGTTGTTGGATTGTGTTGCTTTCCTTTGATAAAGTTGTCCTTCTCTTAGGCTTTATTGGCGAGTCTGTCCAGTTCCTTCTCCCAGTATAATTTGAATCACTTTCTGCAAAACAAAATTTTCTTTGAACTTTAATATATCTGACAAAGATTAACCAATAATTTCACAAGCAATTCCATCTCTAATGACTTCAAAGCTCCATGACCATGGTTTTTCACTTATCTATCAAATTCATTAAGGAAATTGTCCATTGGATTGTCCTGGATGCAGAACTTGTATGTTCAGTCCTGCTCTTTTAAGAAGTTTATTTGTTTTCTGATGAAAAGCTTGAAGAGTTCCTTCAAAATTTTCTTTGTCTCCTTTTATGCTTTGGTAATTTATGCTGTCAATAGTCGTAGACCCTATTGAATAGGTTAGTGTATTTTTGTTGACTGAAATTAAGTTTGAGCTAATTCTGCATCTTAGAACTATTTTCTTCAATATGCCCAATGTTTTTCATTTGCTTATCTCTCATATTAAATCTTTGTGACAATATCATTTCTTTGCCATGTGTTCTGATTGTAATTATTTGTGATTCTTCCTTTGAAGCTGTAGTCATGCTGCTGAACCTAAATGCTGCTGTATTTCTGGCTTTAAATTTTTTAAGCTTCCAGTAAAACAATGCTGTTTTCATCTCTTTCATTGGAAGACATTTAGTTCTGTAAATAGTAATGCTGTTATTTTCTTTTTTCATCGTTTTACAAACTTTTAAACTGTGCATGTAGCTTTATTGTACTTTTTTCTAACAAAACTTTAAATTGTGTGAAATAACAATGTTGTGTCTAAATACTGCTTACCAGTGGCTCTTGCCATCTTCTTGCAGTCGAAATAACCATTTCCTGCCTTCTGTGGGAAAGATGGAGATTTTCTGGTTTTTGTAGTGGAGTTGAATATTTTCCGTTTTTAGGCTAAGTGGAGACTTTCACACCTTGCTCAGCTTCAAATGCCATGTACATTCCCTTCCACGATTTTCTGAACAATGTTTTGTAGCTAATACAGAGAATGCTGGAGAAACTCAGCAGAATGCCAGACCAGCAATCTGTATTTGTTTTAGATTTCCAGCATCAGCAGTATTTTGCTTTTATTTGAATATTTTATTGTTACAACCTTAATACATCTTTCTAGCAAATCTCACGGTTTAAATTATTGATCTTCCATCCTTATAACAGCTTTAAAACGCTTTTAACTCTCCTCCTCTGTTAGACTATGAGTTCTTCATCTTTACATTGCCCTTCTATTTGCATTAAATCTGCTACATGATGTTCCAGTTGCTGCTGTCTTGGTATAAATTAAATTTATGACTCTGGACTTTGCAACTGCAGCCGTACCTCATGGTGTGCCCTCATTATGTTAGCAATAGTCATTGTGAGTGGTAATTATTCTTTCCTTAACTTCTGTCTTTCCCAGTCTTTGCATTCTTTGATCCCATGTGTTATTAATTTAAAGTTTTTATTTTGTCCTTTTCCCTAATGGAAATCTTCACCTCAACTTGGAGCCAAAAAAAATGAAATAGGACTGCTGCATCAGATTCTCCTTCTGTAAGGACTTTGTTACTTCCACGTATCAATTCTTTTCAAGCTTTTACTAGATCTGACTGCTTCACCTACACTCTTTACCAGATCTGAATTGAAAGCTTTTGCCTCGAGTGCTGTTTCTGGCTTAGAACAAGGGAGTAAACCCATTTGTCTTCTGAAACTTCTCTTTCCTATGTTCAATGGGTTTAAGGAACAATGCCCACTGCTGATCACCATGTCTATGTTGTGGAATTAACCACAAGTTGGTTAGGTTAGTGTACTGCTGCAAATTCTCCATGCTGTGCTAAGGCTAAAAGCCTATTTGAATTTTAGTAGCAGAGGATGAGCAATTTCTGAGTCTTAATGAGGCATGGCACTTGTCTTATGAAGATGCAGTTTATTGCATGACGGCAGTACATCAAGTTACAATGGTTAGTTAGACATTACAAAAGACTAAGAGGAGGCAGTGGTGGCACAGCTATTTTCATTGGGAACTCAAGCTAGATGCTCTTTTCCCAACTGTCATGACTCAATTAGGAAGAGTGTGCTGATAAGTTGAGCCCCAGAATTCTAAAATCCAGTTAACCCAGTTAAATGACCAAGGTGAACAATTTGCCTTTCTTACTGCTATTCAGGACATTCTCCCACATTCTGTCATTAACAAGAGAATAACTTAAATTATCGTAAGCAAGTGTATTCTTTAACAAATGGTAAAATATTAACAAATGTACTACTACGCAACTTAAGTTCAAACTCCAAACACACAGAGACTCATATATATTCACAAATGAGACAGACAAAGAAAAAATTTGACACATACCATAGGTGTAAGAGTGTTGATCAAAGTTCAGACCACAATGTTTGAATTCTGTCTTGCAGTCTTTGTAGACAAAGTTGTCTACAGATTATAGATATAAAAGGTACTGCAGATGCTGGAGAATCCGAGATCACAAGCGTGGGGCTGGATGAACACAACAGGTCAAGCAGCATCATAGGAGCAGGAAAACTTGATATTTCGGGCCTAGACCCTTGGTCAGTAGCTGATCAGGTGCACCTAAGTATTTTCTTGCATTAGAATTGTTTTTGTCTTTTTCACTCAGAGAAATGGTGATAAATGCTACTTATGTGCAGGCTTCTGGGTTTTTAGGTGCACTGCACTCTCAAACCTGTACCAAACAGCAGCTGGACCAGTCCAAAGGATGTCATTAGGCAGTTTTTCCTTAACTCAAATGATAGCTGGTTCCACTTTCTCATAAAGTATCCAGCTCGATTCTTTGAAAAATAACCTAGTCATGTATAGCTGAAGTGTGCACCATGCAATCCCACAGGCCATTGGTGAAG
Organism: Ginglymostoma cirratum; assembly: GCA_024137785.1. Taxonomy (NCBI): domain Eukaryota; kingdom Metazoa; phylum Chordata; class Chondrichthyes; order Orectolobiformes; family Ginglymostomatidae; genus Ginglymostoma; species Ginglymostoma cirratum. The sequence goes on along the minus strand of JAHRHZ010000097.1, from coordinate 4,625,667 downwards.
CCTTAACTGGAACGTTGTGTACAGTTTTGGTCCCCATAGGAAGGACATTCTTACGACAGAAGGAGTGCAGCGAACCTATGCAAAATTGATTCCTGGGATGGTAAGACAGATGTATGAGGAGAGATTAAGTTGGTTAGGATTGTATTTGCTGGAATTTAGAACAGGGGATATTTAATAAAAACTAAGGAAATTCAAACTGGTCTGGACAGTTTGAGATGTAGGAAAGATGTTCCCAATGGTTGGGGAGTCCAGAAGCAGGGGCCATAGCTCAAGGACAAGGACAAACCCTTTAGGACTGAGGCAGGGAGAATTTTTCTTCGTAGAAATTTCACAGAAAGTGGTGAGGCCAAAATATTGTGTCTTGAGGCAGTGGATGGATGTACAGTATATTCCTCAATATCCGCAAGGATTCTGTTCCTGAGAATCTCAGTGAATAATGACTTTTGCAAGTGTGGAACTTATTTAAATATGTTTAAAAATAAGCTAAAAATCACAGATATGCAATTTTTATTGTTACTTACTTTTTGGCGCAAATAGGTGAATTTGTGATTTTATGGATACAAAGATTTGACGTGGTGCTTTTGGCTAAAGGGATCAAGTGATGGGGGGAGAGTGGGATTAGGCTGTTGAGTTTGATGATCAGTCATGATCATAGAATAAGTGATAGAACATGCTTTAGGGGTTGAAAGATCTATTCCCGCTCCTATCTTCTAATATTATTTCTGTGTTTCAGTTGCAGCTGTGGTTGCAATGTTTCTGTTAGGAGTTCTCCCAGTGCATCATTGCGTCCCTTAGCTCAGTTATATTTAACTTTTCACTTCAGTCTGATGGGAAATGCTTTTAGCATTGTATCAACAGTGTGAAGTCACTCAAAACTTAGGCAAGTTGAACTAGTTTTCCATCTTGGAAAGTTGCATTTTATTTTACATTTCACAAACTATTTAGATTAGCCCACTAATCATTAATGTAATTCATGTAAAATAATTAATAAAAACACTTTCTTAGTTGTGCAATATATTCATGGGCTGAGTAATTATTTATTTATTTTTCCAGTTTATTCCTAAGATGGATGGCACAGTGGCTCAGTTTGTAGCACTGCTGCCTCACAGCACCAGGGACGAGGGTTCAATTCCACCCTTTGGTGACTGTGTGGAGTTGGCATGTTTCTCCTGTGTCTGCTTGGGTTTCCTCCAGGTGCTAAATTGCCCGTAGTGTCCAGGCTAGTTGGATTGACCATGGGAATTGCAGGGTTACAGAGATAGGGTGGGGGGATGGGTCCGGATGGGATGCTGTTTGGAAGATTGGTGGGGACTTGATGGGCCAATGGCCTGTTGCCACACTGTAGGGATTCTATGATTTTGTACCTAGGTACCTTTATCCCTAAGATGGCGCCGTATGTGACGACTTTATAAGCTTTTCGCTGCACTCATGTGAGTACATGTGACAATAAACTTAATTGTAATTATAAAGTGTTATTTATTTATTTGGTTTTAAATCTTGTTTTTAGTTGGTCAGTGAGGAAGCATCTGAGCTTGATATGCATTTTCAACCTGTTTAATCATAATAGTCACCTGTACAAGTGCTCTGTAGGAAGAAACATCAGGTCAGATCCCCTGTCAGAGTTGGAGAGGGTGTGTCTGATACTAAGTGATTTAATCTGCCATTTACCATTTAGGCTGGATCCTTTGCAGCTTCCATAGCTGGCTCCAGCTGTGGTACAGTGTGTAAGAGAGCCGGGAGTCAAATTGTTAGTCATAATTCTAGTGGGGAGTTCCTCCTCTCTTTGTTATAAATTGAAAAAATGTCCCTTGCTGTATCTTCATTGAATTGATTATCACCCATTGATTTAAATGGAGCTCTGAAACTTCATTCCCTCACTCCTCTGACAATGCTAATCTCACTCATGCCAATAGTGTTCACTTGCTCTTGGTAAAAGCGAAATGTCAATGCTGAAAATTCAAAATAAGCACAGTGGGAAAACTGAAGAAGAGCTATACCAGACTCAAAATGTTAGTTCTGCTTTTTCTGTCTTTGTTTGAACCTCTGCCTGTTGTATTTTGACAGTGTTGTGTGTCTCTCTCTCTCACACACACATACCTCCTTAATGGTGTTTACCCTTTCTCTGCCACTTTGACTTTGGTGACCCTGTCTCTCACCCCTCAATGATGTTTATCTTCTCTCAGCCACATCTGCCATCTCTCTCTCACACCCACCTCAATTGCAAGCTCTTGGGTTTGAATGCTATTCAGCGGGAGATTGGGGAGAACGTTGCCTGAGAGTCTCCTCAGAACCAGGAACAACAGGCCTGCTGACTCCAACCGAGGTCACACAACCCCTTCCATGTAACTTGCATTTAAATTATTGTAAAGTATAATAACCTTCTGGACCAAAAATATGCAACTCTAAATGATAATCTTAAAAATGTCACAGATGTAACAATGTATCAAGACAACAGTGATCACAGCATTGACTCCTCCAGTCTGAAAAGTATTCACAGCATTTTAATTAAAAAAAGAAAGACTTGGATTTATATTTCCCCCTTAACAAATGTAGACTTAATATAGGTGGATCTTCAATTAATAAAAGCACTTTGTAAACAATTAAGTAATTTGAAGTCTAGACACTGTTGTGAGCAAGCCAGAATTGTACTGTTGAAAATGTTGATATCTGTTTTCCCTAATTGTCTTTATGCACTGACCTACCTCAAAGCTGGCATCTAGGGTGCCTTGAAATGTCATAGTTCGATTCTGCTTAAACTATGATTCAATTGTGACAGCAGGTTCTGCATGAAATATTTTAAAACCATTTTAATCAAGACTGACATAATGACTGGGTCTGTTTTGAAGTTCAGTCTCCTTTTGATTAATATTTTGAGTAGGAAATTAATCCTAATTTCAATTTTATTGTTGTTTCCAAACTTTAGCCAAGATTTAGTCTTAAATATATTTTTCTCAGTTCAGCAAAGTATTAAATAAAACATTAGAATCTGCAGTTATTGTTGCTTCACTTGTCTAACAGCTCAGAAGGCCGCAGATTTATTTTTTGGCTGTTTTAATTTTCAGCATCAGTCACTATAATCACTAAAGTCACTCTTTCAGGAAACTGCTAATTTCTGAGGCCAATGAAATGCAAGTTTTCCTCAAGTACTGTTTTGATCACTTTTAAGAAAAAAAGTAATTGCTCAGTTATCAGGGCATCCTAATTTGGTATCACAGTAAAATATAACTCTTACCTGACAGCAAAGTATGATCTTATGTAGAGATGGTGCCTCCAGCTTGAATTTATCTTGTGCCTTTAAACAGGAAAGTGTTCTGTAGAACATCACAGCAGTGCAGGATAAAACAAAAGATTGAAATGCGTTTGTAAGGAGGGTCTTATAGCAGGAAAAGGAGATGGAGAGGCAAAAGTGTTTAGGGAGAAGACTTAGAGCAACCAAAATCACAGCCATTAGTGCTGGGATAGTTGTAACTATCAAAAATACAATACTGAGGTTAAAGTTTAAATAAATTCAATTTCAAAGAATAGTATTAAATTGGAGGTTCCTTTTGTTTGTTCTTTGAAGAATGTTTTAAATTAAACAATGAGGGCTGATGCCATCGTGGAAAATTGCAAACTGGAATAGTTACAGAGTTAAAGTCAAATAGCAGTCTATTCAATAGTAGTTTAGATTATTGGTTATTCATTTCTTATCTCCTCCTGTCTGCTTCAGTAACTTGGTCAAGTGATTCCTGTGATAATATCATAGACGTTTATCATTTAAACCAAGCGTTTTCAATTAACAAATGATCAGACCAAAGCAAAAGAAAGAAATCTGTCAACAGTAAAATTATATTGCACCCAATAACCGTCTAATCTAGTGAGAATTTTAATTCTTGGATTAGTGGGAATTTTATTATAAAGGTGGCCGCACATTTCTTTAAAACTCTTGTATGATTTTTGTATCCAGCTAATGAATTAAATGCATACATCCTGATCGGTCAAGCATTCATGCCTCACCTTCAGCATGCCCCAGTTCCTGGCCACAGAACAAACTTATTCTGAGGGATGTGACCACGTCCTAGGGCAGCGTGTCCAGGGGAATGCGTGGTGTCTGCAGTGCAAACTTCAACTCTACAACTCAGATCCAATATTGCTCAAGTTGCAAATACTCGCTACAGATGGATGACACCCAGCTGCTGCAACGTGCGATAGCTGCATACATCACCTGACCTGCTGTCTCTATCACATGTTATTTAATTTATTTAATAAACATTCTAGTACCCCTGCTTTTTACCTTTTAGTTTTTTCACGCATCAATCTTATACCTAACATCCTTGTTTAAAAAAGAGAAACAAAAGACTAGACACCTAAATGCAGACTGGAGAACTTAGAGACTAAAGGCCTTATTTTAACTTTAAAGAGTAGAAATGCTCATCAATCCACTTTACCAATCAGCTGCCTAATCGCTATATGTTGGTGACTTGTATGCTCCCAACAGTGAGGCTGGTGGGTCACTTAACGAGGATCCACTTTTCTTTTCTATTCGTCTGTGGGATGTGGGCATCGCTGGCTGGCCAGCATTTCTTGCCCATTTCTAGCTACCCTTCAGAAGGTGGTGGTGCACTGCCTTCTTGAACCACTGCAGTCCTCCTGCTGTGGGTCGATCTGCAATGCTACCGGGGAGGGAATTTCAGAATTTTTACCCAGCGACACTGAGGGAATGGCAAAATATTTCCAAGTCAGGATGTGAGTGACTTGGAGGGGAACTTGGACGTGGGGGTGTTCCCATATGTCTGATACCCTTGTCCTTCTAGATGGAAGTGGTTGTCAGTTTGGAAGATGCTGTCTGAGGATCTTTGGTGAAATTCTGCAGTGCATCTTGTAGATTGTACACACTGCCGCTACTGAGCGTTGGTGGTGGAGGGAGTGCATGCTTGTGGATGTAGTGCCAATCAAGCGGGCTGCTTTGTCCTGGATGATGTCAAGCTTCTTGAGTGTTGTTGGGGCTGCACTCATCCAGGCAAGTGGGGAGTATTCCGTCACACTCCTGACTTGTGCCTTGTAGATGGTGGACAAGCTTTGAGGAATTAGGAGGTGAGTTATTCACCGCAGTATTCCTAGCTTCTGGCTTGCTCTTGTAGCCACTGTGTTTATGTAGTGAGTCCAATTGAGTTTCTGATCAATGATGACACCCAGGATGTTGATAGTGGGGGATTCAGTGATTTGTGACAGCATTGAATGTCAAGGAACAGTGGTTAGATTGTCTCTTATTGGTGATGGTCATAGCCTGGCATTTTTGTGGTGTGAATGTCACTTGTCACTTGCCACTTGCCACTTGCCACTTGTCAGCCCAAGCCTAGATATTGTCTGGATCTTGTTGCATGTGAACATGGACTGCTTCAGTATCTGAGGAGTTATCAATGGTGCTGAACATTGTGCAACCATTGAACATTGTCCAAACATTGGCGAACATCCCCACTTCTGACTTTATGATGGAGGGAAGGTCATTGATGAAGTAGCTGAAGATGATTGGGCCAAGGACACTACCCTGAGGAACTCCTGCAGAGGTGTCCTGGAGCTGAGGTGATTGACCGTCAACAACCATGACCATCGTCCTATGTGTCAGGTATGACTCTAACCACCAGAGAGTTTGACCCTGATACCCACTGATTCCAGATTTGCAATGGCTCCTTGATGCCACACTCGGTCGAATGCAACTTTGATATCAACGGCTGTCACTCACCTCGCCTCTAGAATTCAGTTCTTTTGTCAATGTCTGAAGCAAGGCTGTAATGAGGTCAGGAGCTGAGTGCCCCTGGCGGAACCCAAACTGGGCATCACTGAGCAGGTTGTTGCTGAGCAAGTGCTGCCTGATAGCACTGTTGATGACACCTTCCATCACTTTACTGATCGTCAAGAATAGACTGATGCCGTGGTAATTGGCCAGGTTGGATTTGTCCTGCTTTTTGCATATAGGACGTACTTGGGCAATTTTCTACATTGTCGGCTCGATATCACTGTTGTGGCTGTACTGGAACAGCTTGGCTAGGGGAGCGGCAAGTTCTGGAGCACAAGTCTTCAGTACTACTGCCAGAATGTTGTCAGGGCCCATAGCCTTTGCAGTATCCAGTATCTCCAACCACTTCTTGATCTCACATGGAGTGAATCGAATTGGCTGAAGACTGGTATCTGTGATGCAGGAGACCACTGGAGGAGGCGGAGATTGATTACCCATTAGTACTTCTAGCTGAAGGTTGCTGTGAATGCTTCAGCCTTATCTTTTGCACTGATGTGCTGGGCTCTTCCGTCATTGAGAATGGGGATATCTGTGGAGCCTCCTCCTCCAGAGAGTTGTTTAATTTTCCACCATCATTCACGACTGGATGTGGCAAGACTGCAGAGTTCAGACCTGATCCATTGGTTGTGGGATCACTTAGCTCTGTCCATCACTTGCTGCTTTCGCTGTTTGGCGTGCAAGTAGTCCTGTTTGGTGGCTTCATCAGGTTGATACCTCATCAAGTATGCCTTGTGCTGCTCCTGGCATAGCCTTCTGCACTCTCCACTGAACCAGGGTTGAATGCCTGGCTTGATGGTAATGGTTTGGTGGGGAAAATGCCACGCCATGAAGTTATAGATTGTGCTGGAGTACAATTCTGCTGATGTTGATGGCCTACAGTGCCTCGTGGATGCCCAGCCTTGAGTTGCTAGATCTATGCGAAGTCTGTCCCATTTAGCATGGTGATAGTGTCACACAACGCAATGGAGGTTGTTGTCAAAGTGAAGGCGGTACTTTGTCTCCACAAGGACTGTGCAGTGGTCACTCTTACTGATACTGTCATGGACAGGTGCAACTGCAGCTGGCAAATTAGTAAGGATAAGGTCAAGTATGCTTGTCCCTCTTTTTGGTTCCCTCACCACCTGCCACAGACCCAGTCTAGCAACTATGTCCTTTAAAGCCCGACCAGCTTGATCAGTAGTACTGCTGCTGAGCCACTCTTGGTGGTGGACATTGAAATCCCCCACCCAAAGTACATTTTGTGCCCTTGCCATCATCCTTGCTTTTTCTAAGTGTTGCTTAACATTGAGGAGTACTGATTCATCAGCTGAGGGAGGGCAATATGTGGTAATCAGCAGGAGCTTTCCTTGCCCATGTTTAACTTGAAGCCATGAGACTTCATGGGGTCCAGAGTCAATGTTGAGGACTCCGAGAGCAACACCCTCCCGACTGTATACCACTGTGCCGCTACCTCTGCTGGGTCTGTGCTGCCAGTGGGACAGGACGTATCCAGGGATGGTGATGGTGGTGTCTGGGACATTGTTTGTAAGGTATGATTCTGTGAGTATGACTGTGTCAGGCTGTTGCTTAACTAGTCTGCAAGACTACTGGTTTAATTAATTTACTCTTACATTGCAAACCTGGCGAGGTGGAGGGGCACTGCTTAAGTGTATCACCAGAAGACTTTTAAATAATAGATTTCTGTTTAATGCTAACTGCAAGCTAATTAAGCTAAATTAAATATTTAGACAATTCCCCCAGCAATGGACACACTCAGTCCTTGGGTTGCCATGGAGGAGGAATCCCAACTATGAAAGGCAGTTCAGAGATTATAACTTGTGAGGCTGAGAAAAAAGAACAATAAGTCTTCTGGAGTTAAGAGATTCTTTGAGCTACTTGTAGAAGAATTTAATGTCTACTTAAGGGACAAAATAATTTGACTCCGTGAAATATGGTTTTGGTTGTGCTAACGACAAAGGGGAATGTTTTGTATTAAATTTGAAAGTACACTTTCCTTACAAAGATAGTGTTCAATAATGCTTCCAATAATTTGCAAAATCAAGATTTTGTTAAACTTGATAGGATGCAGAAAAGATTTACAAGGGTGTTCCTGGGATTGAAGGGTTTGAGCCATAGTGAGAGACTGAATAGACTGGGGCTATTCCCTGGAGCATTAGAGGCTGAGAGGTGACCTTACGGAGATTTATAAAATCATGAGGGGTATGGATAGGGTGAATACCCAAGGTCTTTCTCATTGGGGGGGAACCCAAAGTTAGAGTTAAGGTGAGAGGGGAATGGTTTTAAAAGGAGCTGAGGGGTAACTTTTGCATGCAGAGGTGCATGTATGGAATGAACAGCCAGAAGAAGTGGTGGAGGCAGGTGCCTTTACAACATTTAAAAGGCATCAGGATGGGTACAGGAATAGGAAGGGCTAAGAGGAAAATGGGCCAGATGCTGGCAAATGGGACTAATCAGATTAGGACGTCTGGTTGGTACGTATGAGTTGGACTGAAGGGCCTGTTTCCGTGCTGTATGATGTGGAAATGCTGGTGTTGGACTGAAATGGACAAAATCAGAAATTAAGTGACACCAGGTTATAGTCCACCGGGTTTATTTGAAAACGCAAACTTTCGGAGCCTCGCTCCTCCTTCAGGTGTTAGTGAGAGAGGTAGTATCAGACACCGAATTTATAAGTAAAAGATCAAAAACCACTGATGACGATGTATTAAACAAACCTAAACCTAAAGATTTTATATTAAATCATTAAAATGCTTTAATTGATTAATATATATATGTAAATCCCAAATTCCTTTCAAGCCACCGTCCTGAGAAAACTAAAGGTTTTATTAGTGCAAAGAAGAGGTGACATTTTAGGTCACGCAATGCATGTTAGGTATGAGGTCTTGTTTAGTATCTGTTTGTGTTTTGGTTTGGAGTCAGACTGGTATTAACAGCATCTTAGGTTTGTTTAATACGTCCTAATCAGTGGTGTGACCCTTTGATCTTTTATTTATAAATTCCGTACTGTATGACTCCAAATACCAGACAATCTGCCCACACATTTATGTTAAGTGGAGCTTTGAGACAGCAGAGGGAGCCCCAATATAACAGAGTTGGCCTTCAATGCACTCAAGCAAACAAAACCCCGAATGAAATCACCGTAAATCAGTAAGTATGTTAAAATTGTCTTTTAATTTGTTCACACCTTACAATGGCCTGGCTTTGAACGATGTAAGCATTAAATATTGTTGGGAATTAGCTCAGGGAAGTGTCAGAAATCTTTAATGTGCTGACTTTGGATGAGTGTGATATGGTCTGTCATGTCAAATGTAGTTGAACATGTTCTTAGTACTATGGTGCTGTAGTATGAAATACCACAACACTTCAATAGCTTTTGCAATTTAGCTAAGGAAACAAGTGAGTCAGCAGGCAGACGTTCATCAGACTTCTGAGTTGTTGAGCTATGCGGCGGAGGAACATACTGCATCATGATTGCCTCATCTGTCAGTTCTGTTGGAAAATGTACAATGCTGTACATCTACATTTCTATGGTTGTCTGTGCTGAATTTCTATGTCAACCTCCTGCCGATGAGTGAAAAGAGGCTCCATTTTGAGTTAGTTGACTTCATCCTGCTCCTTCTCCTCTTGGCAACTTATGCAGTTGTAACCCATTTGAACCGACTGGGCTGGAAGCCTCTTGGGGCTTCCGTCACCTTCCACCAGCAATGTCAGAGTCCACAGAGCCATTGCCTATAATCATATTCCTTTTCTTCAACTGATATATTTGTCCACTTTCCTCACCCATGCCTTAATGCTGGAGGTCATATAGGTGGTGTGTTAGCTTTCTGCTGCATGGTTAATGTATGTATATTTGTAAAGCAACGTGGTCTCTTGGACTTTCCTCTCACAAGAAGTGGCATCTTTTCAGTGACATCCACTTTGGTGTAGACCACAGCAGTGACACATTCGTTCCATTACATCATAAACCTCAAAGAATGACCTGGTAAAAAGATACTGGAACAGTCTTGTTTCATCGATGTTAAAATTGTCTCTTGGTGCATATATGTTCAGGATGTGGATGAGACCATTTTGTAGCCAATCATCTGAGACTGCTGCCCTAACCATTGCACCTTCACTGCCTGCTGAACAGACGCAATGAGACTATAAGATACAGGAGGAGAATTAGGCTGTTCGGTCCACCACGTCTGCTCTGCCATTTGATTATGGCTAATATATTTCTGAACCTCATTCTTCTTCTGCCTTCTGCCCATAACTCTTGATCCCCTTTCTAATCAAGAACCTATCTATTTCTGTCTTAAATGCACTTAATGACTTAGCCTCCATAGCCCTCTGCGGCAATCGGTTTGATTTGATTTATTGTAGTCACATGTACCAAAGTACAGTGAAAAGCTATGTTTTGTGACCAGTACCGGCAGATTATAGCAAACAAGGACACAGAGATCATAGGGTGCTTAGACAGAGCAAGGCATAAAGGTTACAAGTGCAGAGGAGGTGCGCAAACCAAGGTCAGCATTATTTGAAGTCCATTAAACAGTTTAATAATGGAAGGGAAGAAGCTGTTCTTGAACCTGTTGGTACATGTGTTCAAACTTCTGTATCTTCTGCCTGACAGAAGAGGTTGTAGGAGAACAGTACCGGGGTTGGAGGGGTCTTTGATGATGTTGGCAGCCTTTCCACGGCAACGAGAAGTGTAAATGGCATCCATGGATGGGAGATTAGCATCCGTGCTGGTCGGGGCTGTGCACACAACCTTCTGTAGTTTCTTCCAGTCCTCAGCATAGTTGCTATACCAGGCTGTATTGCACCCAGATAAAATGCTTTCTTTGGTGCGTCTGTAAAAGTTGATGAGGGTCCTCATGGACATACCAGATTTCCTAAGCCGCCTGAGGAAGAAGAGACATTGTTGTGCCTTTTTGACCGTGGTATCTATGTGGGAAGTCCAGGACAGGCTGTCGATTATAGTTTCTCCCAGGAACTTGACACTGTCGACCCTCTTCGCCTCAGCTCCACTGATGTAGATTGGGGTGTGTTCTCCTCTGTTCTTCCCGAAATCAATGATTCAGTTCTTTTGTTTTGCCAACATTGAGAGAGATTGTTATCATTGCATCATAACACCAAGCCCTCTGAGTTCCACAGATTCATGACCCTCTGGCTGAAGAAATTCCTCCTCCTCTCAATTTTAAAGTATTGTCCCGTCAGTCTGAGGCTGTGCCCTCATGTGCTAGTCTCTTCTTCTAGTGGAACCATCTCCACATTGACTCTATCCAAGCCTCTTAGTATTCTGTAAGTTTCAATCAGATCCACCCTCATCCTCCTATTCTCCTTGGAGTCAACCCAGAGTCCTCAACCACTTCTCATAAGTGGCTACCCTCAGGATTATCTCATAAGACTCCTCCGGACCTCCTCCAACATCAGCACAACCTTCCTTTGGAATGGGGCCCAAAACGGCTCTCAATATTCCAAATGCAGTCCGCCCAGAGTCTTATACAGCCTCAGCAGTACATCCCTACTCTAGTACTCTAGTCCCCTTGAAATGAATGCTTACATTGATTTGCCTTTCTAACTGCTAAGTGAACCTGCATGTTAGCCTTAAGAGAATCCTGAACTAGAATTCCCTAGTTCCCTTTATGCTTCAGATTTTTGAAGCCTTCCCCAATTTAGAAAATAGTCATACCTCTCTTCTTCCCACAAAAGTGTATAATCTCACACTTCACCACAATGTATTCCATTTGCCACTTCTCTGCCCACTCTCCTAGCCTGTCCAAGTCCTTCTGCCGCCTGTCCACTTCCTCAACCCTACCTTTCCCTCCACCTATCTTTGTCATCTGCAAACTTAGCAACAATGCCCTCAGTTCCTTTGTCCAGATCATTCACGTATAACATGAATAGTTGTGGTCCTACCACAAACTCCTGTGGAACTCTCTACAATGCCTTGCCATGAATTAGTCCAGTCATCTGTTACTGCAGGTGAGCACCCTTTGACCCAGCCTCTCAGCCAGAATGACTCCCCTTTTCTGTTTCTGTTCATCACACAGTGGCATTGTCACTGGGCCAGAATCCAGAACTCCAGTATAATGTTCTAGGGACATGGTTTCAAGTCATACTGTTAACAGATAGGAAAATATGAATTTAATAAAAATCTGGAATAAAAAGCTAGCCTGGTGGCGAGCATGTAACCACTGTCAATTGTTGCAGAAACCCATCTGGAGCCTTTTTAGGTAATGTCATCTTTACCTGGTTTGGCTGACATATGACTCCGCACCCACAGTAAAGTGGTTGTCTCTTAACCGTTGTTTGGCAATAAATGCCACATCTAATGAATGAATGAAAGGATTGAATTATTGTTTAGTTTGTTGCATTTTTTTAACAAGTTCCTAACAAGTCAAATAGACTTTGTGGATATTTTAAAGCATTGTATGGGTATAAAGCAGAGAAACGGGCAACTCAGCAAGCAGAGCATGCCATCATATATGTAAGCTTACCTTGAACCTCCTCCCTTCCTCATCTAACCACGCTAGTATAACCCTGCATTCTCTTCTTCCTTATGTTTTTCTCGTCTAGTCTCCTTCATTGCATGTTCATTTCACCAGCTTTCTGTGGTAGTGAATTCCATGTTCTCACCACTCTGGGTAGAGTTCTTTTGAATCGTGGTTTGGTTTTTCTTTGACCACCTTCTATTGATGGTCTCAAATTTTGCTGCTGTTCTCCACATAGTAAAACTGTGCCCATTGTATCAAAGGTTTTCAGAATTTGAAATATTGAGCTACATTAGTTCCAAACCTTCACTTTCCAAGGGAAGAAATGCAGCCTGCCTCTCATTTCTTTACAGGTATAAACATCAGATTCATGATACCAGCCTAACAAACCTTGTTTGCACACACTCCACTTCCTCTATATTTTTATAACTCTGGGGTCATTGGTAATTGCAACTTGAGTTGGGAAAATGAGATTAGATTACAACAGCAGTAAGAATTTCTATAGCACTATTGACATATTAAAACATTCCAAGGTACTTCACGGGAATATTAGAAAATATGCTATGGCATTATGTCATAGAAAGGAGACATTAGATCAAAGGATAAAAAGCTTGGCCAAATATATTGTCACTTTCTTGGACACTGCTTTGTGGTTGAGAATGACATGCACCCATCTGATTTGATGAGTTCTCAAATGGCTGAAAAATCCATTGTGAATCTGCAAGCTCTGTCACAAACACAGCAGGTGGTGCTTGAAGAGTTGGGTCGAGGGGTTGTCCGATGGTTTGGTTTCTTCTGCTCCTGCCCTGATGCTGTCCCTGCATATTCCTGACATTCTTTCTTGATGTGTTGGGTGCCTTTCTGCATGAGCCTTCACTGTTTTGGTCAGTCACAAACCAGGGTCAACTGTGAACCAGAAAATTTAGTTTTGTCCGTTAAACGCTCAAGTAATACCTCGAGTGCAACCCTGAAGCTTTTCCATTGTACATCTGGAAGCCTCCTGCCATGACTCAACTTCCAAGTAGAGCAATTGCTTAGTCTATGAATGATATGTCACATCCAGTTGAGCTACATTTATGTGATGAACACCTCAATGTTGGGCATGTTGCCTTGGCAGACGGCATTATTGCTGCATTGCTTTTGTTGCTACTGGATTTGGAGGATCTTGCACAGACAAATGTACCAGTATTTCAAGGTACTTTCTGTCAGTTGCTCAAGTCTCTAAGGCACATTGCAACATGGATCTCGCTGCTGTTCAGTAAACCATGACTTTACTGTCAGGTTTTAAATCCTGATTTTCAAATGCTGTTTTGCTTCATTGGCTGAAGGCTGAGTTGGCACATTGGTGATTGATTAACTTGTCAACAATGTTTGGCTTTGTCACAAGAAGGCTCCCAAGATACATGAAATGGTCCATATTTTCCAGGATCTTGCTGTTAGTTTAATTGGTGTGGAGAAGTATTTAGCTGTCCAAACTGGTCAAAAAGGTAGGTTTAAGGAGGAAAGTGAGTCAGAGGGGCAGAGAAGTGTAGGGAGGGTGTGCCAGAACTTGGTGCCTAGGCAATGAGGTGTGGCAGTCAATGTGGAGTGATTACATTTGGAATGATCAAGAGAAAAGAATTCGAGAAGGATAGATATCTCAGAGCGTTGTGGGGCTAGAGGAGTTTGCAGAGGGTTACAAGCATGTAGTTACAATATCATAGATTTTGTCACAAAATATAACCTTTTAAAAATGGACATAAAAGAGCCACAGACTTCTCTTGCAGATTTTACTGCAGTCAATGCAAAGAGCTGGACCCACTGAAGACTGATTAATAAGACTTTCCTTTCTTAAAGAGTCGATCACAAAGGACTATTGATTCAAGGATTTCAGGACCACCCAAAAAGACTCAAAGCTGTTGTAATAGAATCATAGAGTCATACATCACAGCAACGGACCCTTTGATCCAACTTGATTGTGCCAACCAGACATCCCAATCTGATTTAGTCCCATTTGCCAGCATTTGGCCCATATCCCTCTAAACCGTTCCTATTCATATACCCATCCAGATACCTTTTAAATGTTGTAATTGTACCAGCTTCCACCATTTCCTCTTGGAGCTCATTCCATGCATGCTCCACACTCTGCATGAAAAAGTTACCCCATAGGTCCCTTTTAAATCTTTTCCCTCTCACCTTAACCCATGCCCTCTAGCTTTGGACTCCCATACCCTGGGGAAAAGACCTTGGCAATTCACCCTATCCATGCCCCTCATGATTTTATAAACCTCTATAAGGTCACCCCTCAGCCTTTTACAGTCCAGGGGTAAAATGCCCTAGCCTATTAAGGTGTATCTCATATAGTCATGATAAAAGTAAGAACTGATAACGATATGCATTTGGGGACTCTCCTCAGAGAGAAGTTTCTGGAAGGTGTTGTCTTCCAGACTAATGAGAGAGTTTGGATGGATGAAGGCAATTACACCAAAAGTGTGGAATTTGGTATCAGGAAGACTGCATGTTGGAAAAAAGAAAAAGTTTATTTATTTGGGACCTTTTCAGATACATCGCTGACTACGTCATTGTTCAAGTGTGAGATTGACAAACACTGACTAGGCAGTTATTCCCAGCAGTCTTACAAGTGCTGTATTATTCGTTCCTTGGACATGTGTATAAGTAAAACTCTCGAGGGCAGTATTCCAAAGAGGTTGGACAATTGGATTTTGAAAGTTGAAAAAGCATTCACTAAGGATATTGCGTCAATAGGCCATAGATCAGTGGAATAAATTTGCTCCCAATATTGTTGAAAAATATTTCTAAAAGTGCCCACTTGCTGCTACTATGATGCTATTTGTGACTTACTTTATGTTTGCCCAGTAAAATATACCACAACATATGCAGAGATAACAAGGTGTAGAGCTGGATGAACACAGCAGGCTAAGTAGCATCAGAGGAGCAGGAAAACTGACGTTTCGGGCCTAGACCCTTCTCTGATGCTGCTTGGCCTGCTGTGTTCATCCAGCTCTACACCTTGTTATCTCAGATTCTCGAGCATCTGCAGTTCCTACTATCTCTCCACAATATATGTATCCGTGTTGAGTCTGTTATCATGAAGTTTATTACAACAGATTCTATTTACAAGGCTATAACATCCCAGACTCACACACAAAGCCTCAGTTCATGCTGTAATGATGCTACTATACATTGCATGAACTTAACAGACTCCATTACAGACACAGTGACTGAAGATGATGCAAGTAACAAGTATTTATGCTATAACAAATGTTTCGTTAACACGAATCGGCTATAACGTGATTGATGAATAGTGGACGCTATTTGGATAACGGCAATTTTCTGCAGTACAGGTGTAGCGATTTTTTTTTTTGCAGCAATTTCCCTAGAACATAATTTTCTATGGTGATTTTCTATAGTGTGAGGTCACACAAGAACACAACTACTGTGTTATAGGAGAAATACCTGTAGCTTTGTATCAGAACATCACATGTTGTGATGTCTGTAACTTTCTTAAAGGTACAGGCCTGACTGCTCTGAAATCTATGCTCTAATACAATATATTGACAGTACTAGAGGTGATTACTTGTAGAATGGTGATGTCAAAGT
Source organism: Ginglymostoma cirratum (assembly GCA_024137785.1). Classification (NCBI taxonomy): domain Eukaryota; kingdom Metazoa; phylum Chordata; class Chondrichthyes; order Orectolobiformes; family Ginglymostomatidae; genus Ginglymostoma; species Ginglymostoma cirratum. Next base: position 4,609,815 of record JAHRHZ010000097.1, on the reverse strand, counting down.
TACAAAAAATGAACAGTAAGAGAATCCTTATGCTATATGATGAGATAGTTGAGATAAATTATTCAGTCATTTTGATGGTGATCAAATTGATTTTGAAGGATTTCAACATTGTGTTGTAGTTGATGCATTGTGCATTTATATTGGTATAGATGAAATGTACACAGTTTGAAAAGTTGAAGTAAATTAGCATTAATATACATTACTTAGCATTGTTGGTTATTATTTTATTTTATTTATTTTGGACTTTGCTTGGGCCTAAATCAAGCCTGTATATTAATCCCTTGAGAACATTGCCCATGTAAAAGGTGACCCAAATGTTTGGCCTAAAATATTGGTATAAAAGTTTGACTTCTACCTACATGTGTTTGTTATACTTATCGTTACTTCAGGGTTTCCCATACCGCTTTACTTTCAGTGCACTACTATGTAAGTAAACACTTGTAATGTGGAAAATACTGCTGCCAATTTTTGCGCAGGATCTCCCAAACAGCAAAGTGATAATGACTAGAAAATCTATTTTAATGTTGTTAATTAAAGGGTAAATATTGGCATGGACTGTCCAACTCATCTGTGAAGCAATGTCACAAGATCTTTTACAACTATCCAAGAAGGCAGAAAGGGCCTTGCTCCATCATTGCATCTGACAATACACCATTCCCTTGGTTGGCCTGCATTTTGCACACAAGCCTGTAAAGTGGAAGTATAGCCAGAAATATTCTAGCTTGTGAAAATATATCATTAAAATATAGCATACGTTTTCCATTCTATAATTCAACTAAAATAACATTTCAAAGTGTCTTTCTACTTTTTAGGCAGATAGTCAGCTAGAGCAGATTCGGCAACACTACTATGAGCTGTCACTGGAGTATGTGTGTAAGGTGCAAGAAATTCAAGAGCGGAAGAAGTTTGAGTTTGTGGAGCCCGTAAGTAAAAAAGTTCTATTTGGGGTATAAAATCTTTGATTAGTTTCTTTTTTAAAATCCATGAAGTTACTGTCTACTTATTCATTACAGGTTGTACTGAAATCAATAGTGTAACAATCTTTTCCTGTCCCCTAAAACTGTCAACATGGACTTCCTTCATTGTGGAAGTCCTTTTAATCCTAATTCCAATTTTTGATCTAAATCAGGGTTCTGTTTTGCTGAATGAGCTGATGCATAATTGCAGGTAACAAAGTGATGGTGGAAGTGACTAACTCTAGCCATAGTGCCCCAATGCCCGGCCTTTATTGAAGGATAGAGCAAAGAACCACGGATACTGGAAATCTGAAACAAAAACAGAAGTTGCTGGAGAAACTCAGCAAGTCTGGCTGCATTAGTAGAGAGACAGCAGAGTTTAAGGTTTTGAGTCCAGTGACCCTTCGTCAACAAGGCTGTGAAAAAGGATCACTGGACTCAAAACATTAACCCTGTTTTCTCTGTACAGATGCTGACAAATCTGCTGAGTTTCTTCAGCAGTTTCTCTTTATTGAAGGATGTTGGATTGGATTTTGCTAGTAAGAAGAAAGTCCCACTATAGGGATAACAGCATAGCAATAATATCGCTGGAAGTCATTCAAAAGACTTGACTAACACTGCAGAAGCCATGAGTTCAACCACAACAGATACAAGAAGTAAAATTCAATAAATTCATTAAAATCTGTAATAAATACTGGTCTAACTAACAATGATGCCACTAGATTGTTGTAAAAGCCCCATGAATGTCATTTGGAGGGGAAAATCTGCCATCTTGACCAGATCTGACCTGCATATGATGTTTAGCAATGTGGTGAGTTCTGACTGTCCTTTGAATCAGTCTACCAAGCTATTCCATTATATGCAGTTTGCCATCATTTGCTCAAGGGCAGTTAAGGATGAATAAAAATTGCTGGCCTTGCTAGCAGTGGTCAGATTCCATGAATGAATTTAAAAATGCATACCAAGGCTTTAATCTCTTTTTAATTTTTAGTTTATTAACTATTTTCTCCCTTTCCATATCAACTATGTTGTCATTCTTTTTAAGCTTATCCTTTAGAGAAGTGCCTATTTTGTTATCTTGTTTAGTGAACACTGAGCTAAAGTAATTATTTAATTAGGTTTACATCTTTTCTCATGCTTTTATGTAATCATTTATTCCTTGATAATTTAGTTTTGTAATTTTATTGTTTCTTTATGCTGAATTGTTTTAATTTCTTTCATAAGTTTCACTTTTCCTCCTGTTATTCCTTCTTTTCATATCTTGGTACTTATTTGGTTCAGTTTTCACTCAAGTTCATTTGCCATCTATGGTGGTAGCTTGTTTTTCTGTCTGAGTGAAATATATTTCTCATGAAGCTTATTAATTAGACTTTGTTCTTCCATTTATTCTTTTCAAGATTTTTACTCCTTTTATCTTCTTTGAGGTTCGACATTTGTATTGTCAAAATTTGCATTTTATGAACTTATTTTGTTATTCCACTTCTGTAAGTCTCAATCCTTGAATCATTGTACATTGTAACCAATACAGTGAAAGTCTTCTCTCTGCGTACTTTTATCTATTGTGGTTTATCTCTGAGTGTGAAAGGCCTGCTTTGAATGAAAGTGGGAAAACTGAACCTAGTGTTAACACAGTAGAGCTGGAGGAATGAATACATGCTCTTGAATGCATGTTGGGAAGAAACAATGGCAACTTTTACCAAAATGAAATTGGACAAAATTCAAATTCAATGAAATATGGAGAAACAGAAGGTGACTGGGAGAATTATGAACTGGATAAAATAAAATTAAACTTGTTGAAATATTAAAACAACTTCAGTGGTTTCTTTAAAAAACAATCTGATAAAGAGGACATTACTTGGCAGAAAATTGATCCTGTATTTAATTAGGATGTGCGAATTAAATTGTCCTTAACAGCATTTTAGGTGTTTGGTTAGTTAACCCATGTTTGTAGTGACTTGGACTTTTAAAAAAAAACTTTACAGACAGCAGGAACTGGAAATCTGAAGTACAGACCTGAGCAGAATGGTTCAGAACCAATCTTAAAAAGGTAAAAGCTCTGACACTAGCACCAAAAGAAGGCCTGAGGGTAGTTTATTGTGTGGCTTTGAAGCAAAGCGAGCAAATTTCTGAATTCTGAGCAGCCGAAACAACATGATCAGGAATTTCTTATGTTTGAATTTGTTATAGTCAGTGGCCAAAAACCAAACGAATCACCATCAGTCAGCAATGCTAAAGTTTACCAAACTAAATAAATTGTTTTACAGCTATGATTAGTACAACTATTATATTTTAGAACTGTTGCTTTAAATGAGGGTAAATGAAGTGAGTATATGACCCGTTCTGCAGGTCTGTTTAATAGTAAGTCTGGGTATTTTAATTGTTAGTGATAAAAGCAAGGCATATTACTGAGAAGCTACAAAGTACCTACATTTGGAGACGATAGGAGCAGTCTCAAGTTATCATGAGTAGACTCTGAGTCTCCTAAAGATCCTAAAATCTATTGCAGATACTGGGTTGTAAACAGTTGTGTTGTGAACTGTTTACTTCTGAGATGAAAGGAAGTTGGATTCAAGGGTAGCTAATTAACATTTTTACCAAGACATGAGGTTTGTGTTTCTTGTTGGCATAGAGAAGAGGCCACTGGGTGCTATGTTTGAGATCAGACTGAAGGCTTCCCTACAATGACTATCATAGACGGCAAAACTTCTCTGTCTTGAACAGAAGAACAGTTTCTTGACCTTACAAGCAACTACAACCTAATGGAGGAGAGATATGGTCTCTAGTTATAGAGGAGCATCCTGCAGCCTCCTATGTATTCTGGGAAATTTGTTCAGGCATGACAAGGGGGAGGAAAAATCAGAAGCTTTATCATTGGTAAGTGATTTCAGAAACTCTCTGAGAACTGAATAAAGCGTTTGAAGAAGGTCAGTCCACTTACTGCCTAGCACAGCAGGGATACTGGAACTCACCGTGTGAGTTACAATCCCTCTAAAGGCCAGTACTATTCAAAGAAAACAGAAAATCGCTGGACAAGATTTCACTTCTTGAAACTTTTGTCATAATAAACAAACTGAAATCAACATATATTGAACATTAATAAACAAGTGAAGGAAATAACAAGAAAAGAGGTAAATTTTTTGTTTTAAATGGTTCAGTGGTTTAACAAAGCTTAATACTGTTGCAAGCACACACTTTGCTTTCCAAACAAATGTACAGCTACCTGCAGTCTCTCAATCTTTCAAACCTGACCTCTATTTAGATTTCCCATTTCCCATCCAATCGCTTTGCCTACTGAGTGGCGTATAGCAGCAGCTGTGTTCCACCTGAAGCCCCAGACAAATTTACCAATGTCAGAGGCTGTGTCTATGAACCTCTCACAATCAGGCCATCATACCTAATAAGACAGATCCTTGAGAGACGACCTTCTCTGACTCCGTTAAATGACCAGGTGGATAGTGACGACACTGAGACAGTAGCAGTGGTTCTTGCCCAATTACAATCCATTCACCTTGCTATTCTCTTCACTTTTTTTTTAAAAGGGGTTCATAGAATCCCTACAGTGTGGACGCAGGCCCTTCGGCCCAACAAGTCCACACTGCCTCTCTGAAAGGATCTCACCCAGACCCATTCCCCTAATTTCCCATGTCTAACCCAAACACCCCTGGACATTATGGGCAATTTAGCATGGCCAATCCAGCTAGCCTGCACATCTTTGGACTGTGGGAGGAAAGTCATGCAGACGTGGGGAGAATGTGCAAACTCCACATAGACAGTTGCCCAAGGCTGGAATTGAACCTGTGTCCCTGGCGTTGAGGCAGCAGTGCTAACCACTGAGCCACCATGCCACCCATCTGGAAAATAGTTGAATGACTGCATTTTCTGCTGTATTCTCAAGGATCTGTTAAAACATCAATGTCTGTTTGAAGGCTGCCAAACAGAAGCTGTCCCATTTTGAGAGAACCTTGCTCTTCACAGAAATGCACAGTGTGTTCTTAATTCCAAACAGGTAGCATTGACTGAATGACTCAACCCCATTGCAGTTACCTTCCTATTTACCCCTTGCTTCTCAAGCGTTCAACCCCGTGAAAACCCCAAGTCACATTAACCTGGCAATATAATAAACAGGATGCAGTCATCTTTTCTCAGAATGCTTATCAGCAACTTTAGTCTTGTAGGGACATCACACAAAAAGAAAACACATGCTTCCCAAAACAAGTTGGGTCATTACACCTTCTATCACTTTGATGATTGACAATTTTCAGATGGTGTGATAATTATTGGGATTAGACTTTTTTTTTTCTTTTGGACAGACTTGTGCAACTTTCCACATTGTCGGGTAGCTGTTAGTATTGTAGCTGTACTGAAGCACCTTGGTGATGGGTGCAGCTAGTTTTAGAGCATATAGTTTCAGTGCGACCGCTGGATAGTTGTGAAAGCCTGAAGTGTTTACTGGATCCAGTGGTTTCTTTGTCGTGTGAAGTGAATTGTATTGGCTGATGAACGCAGTGTTGGAGACCTCAGGTGGATCATCCACTATGCACTTCTGGCTAAAGATTGTTGTAAATGTTTCAACCTTTTTCTTTGCACTGATGTGCTGGGCTCCCCTTTCATTAAGAGTGAGCATGTTTGTAGACCATTCTCTTTGTTATTCGTTTAATTGTCCATCACCATTTACAACTGAATGTAACAAGGCTGCAGATCATTTACCTGATCTGGTTCCAGGATTGCTTTACTCCGTTCATTGCTTACACTATTCACTGTTTCAACATTCATGTAGCCATGTGTTCATCAATTTGGCAGCTCATTTTTAGATATGCCCGGTGTTGCTCTTGTCACCTTCTGTACTCTTTATTAAACCAGAGATCATCCTCTGACTTGATAATAGTAGAGAGGTGGAGGTGCTGAGCCATGAGGTTGTAGTTTGTGTTTGAATACAGTTCTGCTGCTGTCACAGGACTGTTCAGTGGTCACTTGTTCCTGTGCTGTTATGGACAGGTGTATCTGTGACATGTACATTTCCTCCCTCATGTACCTTCAAGCTTATTGTGTTAGATTTGTTCTTCAAGACTCAGCCAGCTCATTCATTAGTATTGCCACCAAGCCAATCTTGACCACAGAATGCCCGCACCCAGCATACTGTCTGTACCCATATCATCCTTGATGTTTTTCAAAAGTTGTAATCAGCATGAAGTAATATACAGATTCATCGTTTGAGGGAGAGCAGAAGTTGGTAATCAGCAGGAAGTTTCCTTGTCATTCAAATAAAAATAAAATACTATGAATGCTGAAATTCTGAAATAAAAAACAAAAAGGTAGGAGAAACTCATCTGGTATGGCAGCATCTGTGGAGAGAGAAATCAAGTTAATATTTCATGTCTAATTATGGCTTTTCTTCACTACTTCCTCTGCGTTCTGAGGCAGAGTGTTCTAAACCCGCTGAGGGAGAACTTTTCTGCTCTTCTGTGTCCTAAAAAGTGATGACTAATTTTGGATTACTGTCCTTTAGTTCTGGACACCCACAAAAGAAAACATCCTTTCTGCATTCATCTGTCAAGACCTGGCTTACTTGACTAGTAACATTACTGCTGTAGTCCCTTTAAAGAGAATAAGTGCTCCACCTCCCTCACTGGTCCTTTTCCCAGCGAAATGTAGATATCAAATAAAGACTTGACTTTTTTTTTTCTCTTTCAGATGTTGTCTTTTTTCCAGATGCTTTTCACCTTCTATCATCAAGGCTATGAGTTGGCCAAAGATTTTGACCACTACAAAACAGACCTACACCTAAACATACAAAATGTAAGCATTGTTTTTCATTTGGAAAACTGAGCATAAATAGATCTACATTGTACGATTGCACGGTGGCTCGTTGGTTTGCACTACTGCCTCACAGCACTAGGGACCCGGGTTCAATTCCACCCTCAGGCAACTGTCTGTGTGGAGTTTGCACATTCACCCCATGTCTGCGTGGGTTTCCTCCGGGTACTTCGGTTTCCTCCCACAGTCCAAAACTGTGCAGACTAGGTGGATTGGCCATGCTAAATTGCCTGTAGTGTTCAGGGATGTGTAGCTTAAGTGGGTTATAGGGGGTCTGGGTGGGAAGCTCCAAGGGTCAGTGTGGACTTGTTGGGCCGAAGGGTCTATTTCCACACTGTAGGGATTCCATATAAAGAACCGGAAGTGATGCCAACCACCCCAGCAAACCGAGGCATGTAAATAATAAGCGGGACAGAACACCAGCGCTTCACTGGAGGCACACTGACGATGTTACCTAGCAGGGTGATGAAACATCTGCAATCAAACACACCGGCTCGGTGAACAAGTCTACAGCCTGAGCGGTTACTAATTAATACAAAGTAACAGATAATGCCTGTCAATTTTTTTCAGCTTTCCCCATGCATTGCAACTGTTTGCTTCCAGCAAAAATTTAATTGTGAATTATTGAGTAATCGCTGATATTTATGTAGGTATCTTTAGTGTAGTCAGAATCTCGCAGTGCTTAATTTTGCTCTTGATTATTAAAATGCCTTGGGTATTTCTCAAATAATCAAGTGACAGTTAATTTTCAAATTGAACCACACTAAACTTTGTCACAGAACATGAACACTTACTTTGCATTGTGTTTCATTAATATTTGCAAAAAAAGTTCCAGTTTTCATAAAGCTTTAACATTGATATTAATACTGCAGTCTAATATGCACACTAGTGCAAGTAACTTAGGTGCTGCCATCTTCTGTCCAAGTAGTATTAAATCACCAACTGGAGTTGGAAAATTTTATCATCTTGCTTGGAATAACCTCTTCTCTAATTTTTGATATATACAGTACGTCAGTCAAGAAAATGAAAGAAAAACAGGACTTGCACACCTATATGCTTTATGCATGAGCTCAGGCTGTCTCAAAGCATTTTATTATGTCTCAAAGCAATCAATAAATTAAATTCTCTTGACATATTGGCCCCAGGAAGTGGCACTGAAGGTGTCAGTAGGAATGTGATAAAATTAAGGGAGGTCCAGCTGAGCAAATCTTACAAATGACTCCACTCAGAATCTTGCAAGCTACCTGTCCCAAAGAGATAGACAACCAACTTTAAATATGCAAAGTATCTACTAAGGACTATTGGCATAGACTACTTCCTTTAGAATTTGCCACTGTGTAAGGAGACTGTGAGCAAGATGGCCTCTAGCCAGTGTCAGTGTGACAAAGCGGTTAAGAAACTTTAAACAAAGAGCGAGGGGACATCAATTCCCATAGTTCTAATGATTGCAGCCAAAAAATTTATCTTTTGATTCTTGCCTCTGGAATTTATTAAAAGTGTTTTCTTGTCTACCTGCTGCAGGCTGTCAGGGTCCTTCCTATCTCAACAGTGACTCTACAACACTGTAATTGGGCCTGCTGTTTTCAGGAACAGGCTGCAATTAGAAAGGGGTGGCACACCAGATGCCCATTTATACTCCCAGCATGCTTTTCCTGGCAGCTGGATTGACAACATTTAACACATTGACTGTGATCTTGACAGGGACTGCTCAGGGAGGAGAGGGGAGGGGATTTGTTGGGTGTTTGGGGAAGGAGGAAATGGAATTGTAGGAAGAACTGTTGGAAAACCCAGAAGTTCAGTTGACCCTGCGTGCTGTGTTATTCTCACTCTACAACATATATGCATTATATTGTAGGTTAAATGTCTGTAAATCAGCCTGATTGTCAGACTTGGTTTCAGTTGAGCAGGGAACAGGAAGGGAACCTGCAGCTGTTACAGAGAATGGGGTGTGGATTTGATACCTCACCCTTGTGAAAGCGTCCAGTTCCAAAGGCTGGGTTGGGGGAAGAGAGAAGGCAGTTTGGGAAGAACTTGGAAGAGTCTGGTTGCAAGCCAAAATTCTCTTTCTTTTCCTGTGTCAGTGTGAATTTCTGTACCTTCTCTCCAAATCTGTTCTCCCCTTTCTCAGCTGCAGAGTTTTTGGTTGGCTGAGGAACTTAATCTGCTGTGGCTATGCCTACAAAGCAAGTTAAATCAGAGACTGCTAGCCTCATCAAAATATTTACATTGCCTCCTGCGAGTGAGTTGACTGTCACCCCTTTGTGCAGCCTCCAATAAACCTGCAAGTGGGGTCAGATCTGCGATTTTTAAAAAAATTTTTAAAAGTTTATATGGGCCTAAACTGCTGCTGCTTTTGGGATTAATGTATCAGTACCTATTACTGTTGTAATGTATGAAGTACCACAAGAAGGTTCCACAAGTGGCAATGAAATGTAACCAGTCAATGTTGATGCTTCATGCTCTTTCACAGACTGTTTTGTCAAAAACTTTACATTGCTCTGTTTTACAGGCAAGAAATCGATTTGAGGGTGCTAGGTCAGAAGTAAAGGAACTAATGAATAAAATTAAGAAAAACCCTCATGAGTTGCCCAGAACATCCACATTTACTGCAGAAGGTTACCTTTATCTACATGAAAAAAGTGTGTATGTTTGTTAAAATATCTTTGAATCATTTTGCATGGTAGATTTCACTTAAAATAAGCAGTTTACATGTGAATAATATTTATGGAGGCAGTTTTAAAAAAAAACTACGCAGAGCTTTGATTCCCTGCATATTTTACTTCTTTACCTCTCCCCCTCAGAATTTGAAGTACATTAGTACAGTTAACGACGATACAAGTTGGAAACCTATTTTAGCTGGAAGAAGCTTTGTCGGTCACGAGATCTGGACTTATTCAGAATTTTAGTCTCCAGGATCATTAAACTAGCAACATAAACACACCAGATAGGAACATTTGCCTGCTCCATCATTTGATCAGCTTCAATAACCATTCAGTTCCTTATCAGGAGCAGTTCCTTATCACTTCTGCATTATAAATATTAACAGTCCTTGCTTTCACTGCCTTTTGAGAAAGAGAGTTTAAAAGACTAAGACCTTCTGTGAGAAAAAACAATTCTCCTCATCCCTGTCTTAAGCATGTGATCCATTATTTTTAAGCCCTAATTCTAGATTATTCCAAAAGTGGAGACATCTTTTCCAAATTCTCCCTTTTTTAGACTCCTTTTCAGTGAAGTAACCTCTTAGTCTTCTAAACTCTAGTGAAAGTTATTCCTTTACTCAAGAACGGAGGGAGACAGAATGCAGGAAACTACATGCTGGTCCCTTATTCTCATTAGACCTTTGATTTCTTATTGTTTTTGGAATTTTCTTTGTATTACGTACAATGAAGGTTGATGCACAGCACTTGGTTAATGCTTCTTTCAATTCCTTATTTCTCATTATAAATTCTCATGTCTGCCTCTAAGGGACCCGTGTTTACCTCTGTTCATCTTTTCCTTTTTATATGCATCTGAAAGCTTTTACAATCTGTTTTAATGTTTCTTGCTTGTTTACTCTCATTCTTTATTTAAATTCAATTTTGCAGCATGCTTTGCTGAATTCTAAAGCCCTCACAATACTCAAGTTGACTGGATGTATGGACAAAATATAAGCCTCTTTCTTTAATCTAATGCTTTGCTTAATTCCTTTTATTAACAATGATTGGGCCAATTTTCCTACTGTGTTTTTGTTCCTTTAGAGGTATGATGTTAGTCGCACGTTATGAATGATTTCTTTAAATGTTTACAATTGCTTGTCCACCATCTTCCTTTAATATGATCTTTCAAACTACCTTGACCATTTGCCCTTCTGAACTATATAATTTGCTTTGTTCAGAGAAAGGACCCTAGATTTACTTAAGCCTGTTTTAAATTTGATTATAAAGTTCTATCATATTATGATCACAGCTCCAGTTCTATCCTATTATGATCGCTGTTCCTGAGAGGCTCCTTTCCTGCCAGATTATTAGTTTGTACTGTCTGTTTGCACAATGAAAAATCTGAAATAGCTTGCTCCCTGATATTTTTCTGAATCAATATGTTAGAAAACTAATTTGATCATATGCCATTAACTTATCCTTTGCACTATTATTGTAAATTTGGTTTATCTAGTCTATGCAAATATTAATCCCAAATGATCATTATGGAATCCTTGTTAAATGTACCTCTAATTTGCTAATTAATAATGTACCTAACATTGCAACTACTGAGTGGGAAGGGTCTGAAATAACTCCACAGATGCCAGTATCCCATTATTTACGCATGAATAGTCCTCGACTATAGTGCTGCCTGAAACAGAGTCAGGCATTAAAGTGTCAGTATCTCTAACACTGACCCTTTTTTATGTGTCACCCAGGGCTCCCAGATTGGACTAGATTAACGCCTCCAAGCAGGGAACTCTATTCTATGGCTGACTTTGTTACAGTCATTATGGGGTCTATAAAATTCTACTATCAGTGTCTTCAGCCTCTTGTCATTCTGAACCTTGATCATCTATCTGCAAGCACAGGTGAAATTTAATCTGACCCCTGGGAGCTGGTGCTGAGATGAGAGAAGGCAGATGCAGTAGAACTGAGAGGGAAGGCAGGCAGTGGAGTGATTGTCACCTTCCCAACTCTGATTAGTTCACTTGGGCGCAGAAAATTGAGCAAGGTCTTCTCACCTGAAGATAAAATATGGCTCTTAATTAGTCACTTAAGAGCTATTTCCTGCCACTGCAGCCAGAAAATCCTCCACCATATGGGAGGAGAGCCTGATAAGAGCTGCTGGCTTCCTTGTGGATCTATACCAGGTGACACAGGCATGAACTCCTGATCAGGCATCTTGAGATCCATGGAGCCTCCATCAATGTTATTCGCTCAAAAACAGCTTACGTTAGATGTGTTCTACAATGTTTATTTCTGTTTTATTGGGTATCATCTTAGTTACCAACATCTTACTACTTTTGCTGAATGTTCTTTCTTTTCTGACCTATTCCAACGAATTATCCAAATTGCTACTCTGTTGTTTAGCCTTGTTAGTCTTCTTACTGTTCTTAAATTGACTTTCCTAAGTTCATTCTGCAATCTACCAGTTTACTAATTGGATTTATTGGGATACTGTGTATAATTGTTTGATGGTATGGTTCCAACAGCTGGCTTGCTTATGTAACAATGAGACAATAGAAACAAATTGAAGAGTTTACAAATAGAAGCAAATGATGCCTTCAATTGTGACAGGAGTCAGCTTTTCATTGATGACATCAGTCTTCATGGGATGATTATTTTTTGAACTGTAGTCAGTATCTTGCTGACATTACTCAACACCTGTCAATAAAAAAGTCACGTTCACTTCAGTAGAAAGAATATAGTTCTCAAAGTAGTACCTAAAAACATTCTAGAGCCTGTTTTAAAATAAAATTCAAATTTTACTGCCTTTGTGTCTTTCTAAAACTCTGGTTAACATTTGCACACTGATCCCATTTTGAGATACCAGAACTGTACATAGAAAATGCATTATGTTATGTTCTGGACGTGATGCAGCTGGACCTGCATACATGGCTTTTGGTGAAGGACAGGCAAGGGTTTGTCTGTTGAAAACAGTGGGAATTGTTCCTAACGAATCCTATGTGTTCATCAAATAGCTGCTGTACATTGCCCATTGTGCTTTTAGGCAAAGCAAGTTTGGCTTCTTCAGCAATTCAGCTGTTTGCGTTCTCCACTTAGTCAACTGTCACAACTCATGAAAAACCTTTTCTAAAAGTGCATATTTGCTCAGTGCCTGAAGGTAAATGGTTTTATTATTGCAATGTGTTAACCATCTTGGTGAATAGTATAACACATCAAAATACTTTGTGTGTTTTAGGAACAGGCCCTTTTGGCTCAAGTTGTGTGAAACATTACTGCTCATACAAAAAGGAGACAAAGAGGTTTACCATGGTGCAGTTTGATCAGAGGTCAGGTGGAAAAATTGTAAGTATTTAAATTAAAACTGTTTGCACTTTGCTGTTTTTCATCTTACCTTCAAAACTGACTGTATAGCTAAAGTTTAAAGATTTTCAAGAATGCTTGAGATGCTTGAAAATTTGTTCATAATCACTGTAATAGTTACTTTCTTTAGCTTTGCATGCTTCATAAGCTGTAGAAGTACAGCTTAACTGCTGGCACATGTAGAGAAAAGTTTGACTAACACCATGTGCACGGGATTTCCCACTTCAGGAAAATCTGACCGTATAGTTACTGTATGTTTGCTCCATCAAGACTGTATTAGATGAGTTCTGAGGAAGGTATATATGGAGGATCCACAAAAGAAATGCTGCGGATAATGATAAAATGATGGATTTTAATTGGATCCTAAGAAACACTTATTACTCAATGTGTATCCTCATTGGCACCTTTTCCAATCTTGCTACCTTTGACGTCCGTCTTTATCTTGTTTAATTTTTCAACTACCAGCAACTTGTCTGTTTGTACTTGAGGTTTTCAAACAGTTTGCATGGCAAGCTGCTAAAAATGTAAGCCAGTAATTACATAGCAAGGGAAATGAGTTTGAATTTCCAGTGACATATGGAGTGAAGATGGATTCGGAGGCAGGAGGCATTCAGATGACTCTGTAATCTGCCACTCTTTAAGTTGTCCATTAACTCACTAATGTGCTGCCTAAGCCCTACGCTGTGCAATTGCCTTTCCTGAATCTTTATCCACACTGTTTCCCAACCTTCAAGCTGTGACTTAAAACTTACCCCTTTTTAAAAACAAAGATTTTGGTCAAATGTAATGCACCTCAATAGCCATTTTGCAAGTTGGCTTATCAAAAGACTGTTTACATCATGAATATGCTTGGTTGATTGTTGAGAGCAAAAGGAAAGTTAAGTGAGTTTAGCCTGTGTGGCCAAGCTCAGGTGCATTAATCCAGATATCTCAATAGGTGACTTAAAGTTGAATTTTTTTCAGTAATATTCTTACAAACATTCTTTGTGATATCGACTGCATCAAAATTATGAAATAATGCAAGTCATTACTATTATTGCTACATTTAGTCATCATGTCAAATTCTAATATGTTCTTAACGGAGCAGACGTACAGAAAGAAGAGTCAGATTTTCCTGGATTGAGGAATCCTTTGCACATTGCATTAGTCAAACATTTTTCTAAATAGAGGGCCAGCACGGTGGCTCAGTGGTTAGCGCTGCTGCTTCACAGCGCCACGAACCGAGGTTTGATTCTACCCTCAGGCGACTGTGAGTGTGGATTATGCATAAGACCACAAGACATAGGAGTGGAAGTAAGGCCATTCGGCCCATTGAGTCCACTCCACCATTTAATCATGGCTGATGGGCATTTCAACTCCACTTACCCGCACTCTCCCCGTAGCCCTTGATTCCTTGCGAGATCAAGAATTTATCAATCTCTGCCTTGAAGACATTCAACGTCCCTGCCTCCACTGCGCTCCGTGGCAATGAATTCCACAGGCCCACCACTCTCTGGCTGAAGAAATGTCTCCTCATTTCCATTCTAAATTGACCCCCTCTAATTCTAAGGCTGTGCCCACGGGTCCTAGTATCCCCACCTAACGGAAACAACTTCCCAGCGTCCACCCTTTCTAAGCCATGCATTATCTTGTAAGTTTCTATTAGATCTCCCCTCAACCTTCTAAACTCTAATGAATACAATCCCAGGATCCTCAGGCGTTCATCGTATGTTAGGCCTACCATTCCAGGGGTCATCCGTGTGAATCTCTGCTGGACACGCTCCAGTGCCAGTATGTCCTTCCTGAGGTGTGGGGCCCAAAATTGGACACAGTATTCTAAATGGGGCCTAACTAGAGCTTTATAAAGTCTCGGAAGCACATCACTGCTTTTATATTCCAACCCTCTTGAGATAAATGACAACATTACATTCGCTTTCTTAATCACGGACTCAACCTGCAAGTTGACCTTTAGAGAATCCTGGACTAGCACTCCCAGATCCCTTTGTACTTCGGCTTTATGAATTTTCTCACCGTTCAGAAAATAGTCCATGCCTGTATTCTTTTTTCCAAAGTGCAAGACCTCACATTTGCTCACGTTGAATTTCATCAGCCATTTCCTGGACCACTCTCCTAAACTGTCTAAATCATTCTGCAGCCTTCCCACCTCTTCCATACTACCTGCCTGTCCACCTAACTTCGTATCATCGGCAAACTTCACCAGAATGCCCCGAGTCCCTTCATCCAGATCATTAATATATAAAGTGAACAGCTGCGGCCCCAACACTGAACCCTACAGGACACCACTTATCACTGGTTGCCATTCCGAAAAAGAGCCTTTTATCCCAACTCTCTGCCTTCTGTCAGACAGCCAATCCTCAATCCATGCCAGTAACTCACCTCGAACACCATGGGCCCTCACCTTACTCAGCAGCCTCCTGTGAAGCACCTTATCAAAGGCCTTTTGGAAGTCTAGATAGTTAACATCCACTGGGTTTCCCTGGTCTAACCTACTTGTTACCTCTTCAAAGAATTCTAACAGGTTTGTCAGACACGATCTCCCCTTATTAAATCCATGCTGACTTGTTCTAATCTGACCCTGCACTTCCAAGAATTTAGAAATCTCATCCTTAACGATGGATTCTAGAATTTTACCAACAACCGAGGTTAGGCTAATCGGCCTATAATTTTCCATCTTTTGTCTTGATCCTTTCTTAAACAAGGGGATTACAACAGCGATTTTCCAATCATCTGGGACTTCCCCTGACTCCAGTGGCTTTTGAAAGATCACAACCAACGTCTCCGCTATTTCCTCAGCCACCTCCCTCAGAACTCTAGGATGTAGCCCATCGGGGCCAGGAGATTTATCAATTTTTAGACCTTTTAGCTTTTCTAGCACTTTCTCTTTTGTAATGCCTACCATACTCAACTCTGCCCCCTGACTCTCCTTAATTGTTGGGATATTACTCATGTCTTCCACTGTGAAGACTGATGCAAAATACTTTTTAAGTTCTTCAGCTATTTCCTTATCTCCCATCACTAGCCTTCCAGCATCAATTTGGAGCGGCCCAATGTCTACTTTTGCCTCTCGTTTGTTTCTTATGTATTGAAAGAAACTTTTACTATCATTTCTAATATTACTGGCTAGCCTACCTTCATATTTGATCCTCTCCTTCCTTATTTCTCTCTTTGTTATCCTCTGTTTGTTCTTGTACCCTTCCCAATCTTCTGATTTCCCAGTGCTCTTGGCCACTATATAGGCTGTCTCTTTTTCTTTGATACATTTCTTGACTTCCTTTGTCAGCCATGGCTGTCTAATCCTCCCCCAGATAATCTTTCTTTTCTTTGGGATGGACCTTTGTATTGTGTCCTCAATTACACCCAGAAACTCCTGCCATTGTTGCTCTACTGTCTTCCCCTCTAGGCTCTGCTTCCAGTCGATTTTCGTCAGTTCCTCTCTCATGCCCCTGTAATTACCTTTTATTTAAACTGTAACACCATTACATCTGATTTTGCCTTCTCTCTTTCAAACCGCAGACTGAACTCTACCATATTATGATCGCTGCCTCCTAAGTGTTCCCTTACTTTAAGGTCTTTTATAAAGTCTGGCTCATTACATCGCACTAAGTCCAGAGTAGCTTGATCCCTTGTGGGCTCCATCACAAGCTGTTCCAAAAAGCCATCCTGTAGGCATTCCATGAATTCCCTTTCTTTGGATCCATCGGCAATATTATTCACCCAGTCCGCCTGCATATTGAAGTCCCCCATGATCACCGTGACCTTGCCTTTCTGACATGCCCTATCTGTTTCCCGGTGCATCTTGCACCCCTGGTCCTGACCACTGTTAGGAGGTCTGTACATAACTCCCATTATGGTTTTTTTGCCTTTGTGGTTCCTCAACTCCACCCACACAGACTCCACATCATCTGACCCTATGTCATTCAGTGCTATTGATTTGATTTCATTCTTAACTAACAAGGCAACCCCACCCCCTCTGCCCACTCCCTGTCTTTTCGATAAGTTGTAAATCCTTGGATGTTTAACTGCCAGTCCTGAACCCCCTGCAACCACGTCTCTGTGATGCCTACCACATCATAATCATTCAAGATGATTTGTGCTGTTAATTCATCTACTTTGTTACGAATACTACGAGCATTTAGGTAAAGTGCCTTAATGCTAACTTTCTTAACATTATTAGAGATATTGGAAATCATAAGATGTCCTAAGTTATCCTTCCTTTTTGCTGCATTCCTAGTCTGCCTCGAGCTTAAACCCACCTGCTCACATGCTATCCTGCTGCTTATCTTTCCATTTAACTCTATACACCATGTCACTTTCCCTTCCCCCCGACTCAGAAGTTTAAAGTCCTACTGACCACCCTATTTATTCTTTTCGCTAGAACACCGGTTCCAGATCGGTTCAGGTGGAGACCATCCCAACGGTACCGATCCCCTCGGTCCCAAAACTGATGCCAGTGCCATTCTCCCCATGTCTGTGTGGGTTTCTTCCGTGTGTTCCAGTTTCCTCCCACAGTCCAAAGATGTGCAGGATTGGCTGTTTTAAAATTTCCCATCGTGCCCAGGGATGTGCGGACTAGATGGGTTAGTCATGGGAAATGCAAGGTTACAGGGATAGGGGCGGGAGGGTGAACGTGAACTCAATGGGCCAAATAGCCTGCTTCCACACTGTAGGGATTCTATGATCACTGTGTCAACTTGTGAAATTGCTGCACTGAAATGAGCTGGAAGTGGGAGCATTTATTTAACAATATGGAAAAGAACTAGAATTGTTAAAAAGTTGAGTGAAATGGATTAGATGAATTTAAGTGATATCATGTACAGAAGGAAAGAAAAAGAGATACAGAAAGGAGAAGTAAGGGAAAAAATTAAATTGACATTTTCACAATTGATTTACATGCTAAAATGAAATTGAGCAGTGTAAAATGTTCCCATTCTGACTGGAAAAGCTGATTGTTATTGCATTGTAGCAAGATTCTTAAGCTATTTATGAAAAGATACAAGTTTCTAAATATTTTTAATCTGTTGAACAGGCATATTATGACATACCTTTAGACACGTGGGACAAGGAACCTAGGTTTTCTGGCCCAGAGGGATGGACATACGGAGATAAGGAGAAACTTCTTCAGCCAGAGAGTGGTGAATCTATGGAATTCACTGCCACAGAAGGCTGTGGAGGCCAGGTCATTGAGTACATTTAAGACTGATATAGATAGATTCTTGATTATCAAGGGGATCAAGGGTTACAGGGAGAAAGCGGGAGAATGGGGTTGAGGAACTTATCAGCCATGATTGAATGGCAGAGCAGACTCGATGGGCCGAAAGGCCTACTTTCTGCTCCTATGTCTTATGGTCTTATGGTCTTATGGATACTGCTACTGCTGTACAATACCCCAGATCTGTGTTCCCTTGATGAACTTAATAGACCAATACAACGTAAATCTAGTAAGTTTCTGAATAATTAGGTGATGGCAACTAAAGGCAAATTACTGTTTATGTGAATCAACCAGCACATTCTGGAAATTCCAAACTTATGGCATAATTTTTTTTTTTAACATGCTGGTTGATATGTACATTAATAATGTGTGTTGTAAACGTGCTCTTATTTTTACAACAACACATCTGGCCCAACATTTTGCTGAAAAAGTGATTTAACTTTGATTATTTTCTTTGAGAAATGGATTAGTTTGTACTATGGTAACAAATTGCTGAGGCGTAAACTCCCTCTATTGTAAGTAGACAATATATGTGAGGGGTTTTGTGATGCTTCAGTGACATGATCAAGTGCCATATAAATTTGACCTGTTTATTTTCTTGACATTGAAATGTTTATGATGTGACTATGTAATACCATGAAGCATGTTAAGTTTGAACTTAACTTGGAATGTTTTCTTTAAAATAAATTAAGACTTGTGTGTATTCTTTTTTGTTAGGGGGATGAAGACGCATTCATTCTTAAATCCTGCACAAGAAAAAAATCCGATGCCACAGACAAGAGATTTTGTTTTGACATAGAAGCAGTGGGCAGGTAAAATAGCTTTTTGTACTTCAGTCGCAGATGGAAAAACAATATTTGTACCTATTTGGAGATTATTCTTGCACTGCAAGTGCATCTTTTCCTTGACCATTGAGTGAGTTAAGTAAGTGATGCAATGTTTTGGAGTCCAGAAGTCACTAATAATGACAATTTGAAAGACAAGTGTGGTTATGAACATATATAATTGACAGTTTGGAAAGGACCATTTCATCCATCATACTGTCCATACCATGATGACTAGACCATCATGATTGAGCTCTTCCTGTCTCCAATGACTTTTCACCTCCATTTCATGACCACTGTGAGATTATGACATGAAATGCTGCATGGAGACTTAGAATGTTTCAATATCTGAGCAATTGAGAATGATTATGAATACTGCACAATCATCATTGAATATCCTCTCTTCTGACTTTATGATCAAGGATACGTCATTGATGAAGCAGCTGAAGATGTTTTGAGGTTAGAGCATGAGGACCTTGACAATCTCATGCAGGGACATTCTGAGAGTCTGATGATGGATCTTGAACAATAACAAGCATTCTCCATTGTGCCAATCTCCGCTGGTGGACTGCAGCGGTTCAAGAAGGCAGCTCACCACCACCTTCTCAAGGGCAGCTAGGGACGGGCACTAAATGCTGGCCAGCCAATGACACCCACATCCCACAAATGAATAGGAAAAAGAACTGTCAACTTATAGTTGTAGGAATTAATGTTGAAGCGTTGTTTTGACAAATATGATTCTCAAATCTTTGTTTAAAAGTTATTATCTGTTAAATTTGTTCTCCACGCTTAGAGCTGAGAGATCTGGATCAGTCCACATGAAAATCTTGAAGGTGGCAGATTGAACTGATAAATGAAGAGTAACATTCATACCATAAAAAGGCTAGCCAATAACCATTTCCAACAAGGGAGAACCTGATGACTTCCTCTTGTCATAATTATCACTGAGCCCCCCCAACAACTGCATTCTGGGTGGAGGAGTGTAGGGAGCAGGTGAAGGTGGTTACCATTGACCAGATAGTGAAGCCGTGTGAGTACAGTGGTGACAAGATCAGATTAGTGGCTGGCTATTCTGTGCTGAATTCTCAGAGCCTGTGCATCTATGGGGCGTAAGTGAGTTGTGATATGGATGCTTTCTACTTGCCTGGATAAATGCAGTTCCTATAACACTGAAGAAATAAGGCACCATCAATCAAGGCAGCCGGATTTATTGGCATCATCCACCACTTTAAACATTTGCTTCCTCCAACTGCACCTTAGTTTTCCAAACATACAACATCGATGTCCTAGAAGGACAAGGGTAGGAGGAACTTGGAAGCATCACCACAGCATGTTCCCCTCCAAGTTTCTCACCACCTTGACTTGTAAATATCACCATTCTTCATTCTTGCTGAGTTCAGTTCTTTCCTAACTGCTCTCTAAGCATTACCTTCGACGGATGGATTGCTGACACACAAGCAAGCACTCTCAGTCAATCAGGAATGTGTGGTAAATGCATGATTTGCCAATGATACCTACTTCCTGTGAATAGAAATAAAAAATAAAAGTTAAAATGGCTGTTAAAGGAAAATATAAGATCATTGGCGTCAGAAATCAAGGCTTAAAAGAGGATGAACACAAGGAGGTGATGCTAAACCTTTATAAATTATTGGTTGGAGTTAAATTTGTGGAGCCATTTCTAGCTAGGTTTTCACGGACTTGGAAGGGGCACAGATTAATTTATAGAAGTGATGGACATTAGTAATGTGAAGAGACAATAGGAACTAGGGATGTTCTTCCCAGCACAGAGAACTTTCAGTGATTTAATACAGATTCAGTTTGAAGACTTTGGAATAAATGAGGATAAACCATTTCCATTGTCAAGCAGGTTGGCAACCAGAACAAATAGATCTAAGGTAATTGGCAGAAGAAACAGTAAGAGCAAATTTTTTTTTTTTAATACGACAAATTGTTTTGAACTGGAATGTCCTGCCTCTGGGTGTTAAAAGGAGATTCAATCCTAACTTTCAAAAGGTAATAGATAATTGTAGGGAAATATTTGCAAGGTAATAGATAAAGAGCATGGGAGTGGGACTGACAGTTAGCTCTTTTTAAGTGTCAGCACAAGCAGAATTAACCAAAGGGCCATCTGCTGAATGGTGTGGTTCTGTGGTATTCATTATATCTTTATATGTGTGGCTAGCAAATCCAGCATCTGCCCTAACTGCTCTTGAACTAAGTGGCTTGCTGGATCACTACAATGGGCAGTTACAGGTCTACCAAATTGCTGTTCGTCTGGAGTCGCATGTGGGCTAGACAGGGCAAAGATGCCAGATTTCCTTCACTGGAGTACATTGTGTACCAGATAAGTTTTGCAGCAATCTGTGTATTTGTCATGGTCACCCTTAGAGTCTAGATTTATATTTCTGATTTATTAATCAAACTTACTTTTCACCCCTGTTGCCCAAGCCTTAGCCTGAGTCTGTGCATTATTTGTCCACTGGCATTACCATCTCCTGATACTGCTCTGTGTCTTGTGTTCTCAGCTTCTAGCTTCCAAGTGCCTCACGTTTTCCTGTTCCACCAAGTCACAATGCTCCATAGTCATAGAATTGTATTGCCTTTCATTTCATGGGTATTTCTAAGGCGGCTAACAGTAGAAAGGACCACTTAGGCACTTTCCCCTCCTTGTTTGCCCAGCACAAGTCTTCCAGAAGCTTCAGAGTGTCATGGGATGTCCCTCTTCAACCAGAGATGGTTCTCCCTGCTGAGGAGTGTCAGCACCTATTTCCTGTATTCTGACCTGACCAGCTGTAGCTGCTTGTCTGTGTGAGGCCTCTTTTACTGCCCAAATTCACAGGGACTGAGTTCATCCACACTCAGTCCAGCTGCTCTTGCCTTTGATTTCTGCTGTGAACACTTTGCATCTTGCTCTCAATATGCCTCAACTTGGGTCCACAGTATCCATGGTAAGTAAGTGTCACAGGCTTGTTGGGAAGAACTCATTACAGATCTCATGACCCTCTTCACTCCACTTTACCTTGAATTAAAGAGACAGTCCTAAACATAATCCTTAGTAAAGCCTCACATAGGTAACAATGTTGTCAATTTGAAAATGACTGACTGTGTTTCATGTCCTACAAGTCAACAAAAATGCAGCTTTGAGTATCATCAGCCCAAGCCGCAGGGGGAGCATGTGCATATCGGATAATTCAGCAGCAATGCTTTGACCTTCCATTTCAAACGTATACTTTTTCATGTTGATATGCTTTGCAGGCAGGGTGTGATTACCATGCAGGCTATTACAGAAGATGATCGCAGGCGGTGGATGGAAGCTTTGGATGGAAAAGAACCTGTAAGTTAGAATGAGCATTCAGTGCTTTGATATTGTGTGTCTGTGAAATCTGGTGTTTAACAGTGATTTTATTATTCTTTAGTATGTAATGTATCGTGCTATACAAGATATTAGAGTGAAATTGGTACACAGTATGTTAAATAGGATTTAAATTTTCCATTTTGTTTATTATTAAACGTACTGCTAATAGTGCAATTCATTGAACAATGTGCTTTGTGGAAACTTAACTGCATTGGGCATTGGGAAATAATGCAGAATTGAGCAAATTTTCAAAAAGAGTGTTTCACAGTCGGCTTAGCAACCATTTAACTAGTACAGTTAACTGCTATACTATGAGCCAACACAGTTGTGGAGTGTATATTTTCTCAGAGAAATGGTGGAAGAGTGCTGAACCTAAGTCTTCAAATTTATCAATGATCTCCCAATCATGGCAAGAGACAAAGTTGGCTGCTCAGTAAATTTCTAAGTATAAGAGGGAATGGGCATCTTTTATCTTGGAAGCTGATATGGGATCACAAATCCACAAAAGTGAATGTTGTCAAGTGAGAAATGAGAATGAATAAACTTACAGATATAACACTATTGATCTTCTTCAAAGTTATAGAACATCTTTTTCTTTTTGGCTTGATCAAATAATCTGGAAATGGAAAGATATCAAAATGGTCGAGAATTGGAAAAACAGTTCAAAAGAACTTATACAGAAGAAGTTGTGAAATATTGAAGACAATCTATAATAATTTACATCTAGAGATGACATTTACTTAAATGTTTTGATTCAGATAAATTTTAAGTAGGGCAAAGGACTTCTGCTGCTTAAAGTACATAGCACAAAATATTTGCATTTCCAAAATACATTTTTATATTAGAAAAGGGTATCCTTATCAAAGGGAACTGAAGTCATAAAGTGGTAGTTCCGAACAATTCTTCCTTTGAAAAGATAACATTGCTGTTCTTAGGACTGGGAAGTAATACACATGTGACAAATGACTGCAAAACGAGGACAGTTCAAATAGTACCTGCCTGAAAAGAGCAGTGATTAAAGTGAGGGCTTGGTCTGCAGCCAGGAAGTGTGCTAAATAGAAGAACAGATAGGTGACTGTACAGCCAACTTGCTACCCAACTTTCAACTTTAGACAATTGGCACAAGAAGTGCCAAAAGTGAAAAAAAAAGAGTATCCCATTAACTGGATAAGGCAGGCAACTCCTGGTTCACAAACCGACAATGTCAGCGTGTTGAAGCTAACAGATCAGAGGCAGGCATCACCTACACCTTTCAGCAGTAAATTAGAAGGAGTGAGTCAGAATAAACTCACTCTGGAAGAGAAAGAACAGCCATGTTACAACTTATTATTTTAAAAATTAGCCTGTATCTTCCAGTCTTCAAAGTTTAGAAACAAGATGCTCTCCAAAGGATTTGTATTAGGAAGCCCTGACACCTTACTGAGCACTAATTGCCTGTTACCTGGGAAGTTTAAACTTCTGATGGGCAATTGCTATGTATATAGTTGGATGTGCTGCCCCTTTGAGAATTGGTCAGATGACCTGGACAGGCGGAGTTTGCGTCCAGTCTAGAATCGGCTGTAGAAGTGAGCATTGTTAATAAAGTGTTCCTGTTCAGATTCACCATTTGTCTAGCTTGTGTATAATTCCTCGTTCCAAAGAAAGCACCAGCTTAACAACTGGGGATGAGAGGGGGTCCGGCCCACAAATTGGGTGCAGATGACTTTTTTTTGTCTGGAGGACATATCAGCTAGACTTCAGGAATGATGTAAGGAAGTAATGTCGAGGGAAATGGTCACGTTGAAAGAAGCTACTCAGTGGGGACAGGGCCAGGAGCTGTGCTTGTGAAGGGATTCAGGTTGACAGCTGAAGAAGAGAGTATGCACCCAGGAGCTACCGAAGTTGTTGTGGAGAGTAGGCACGATGGGACTCTGGCTGCGGGCAATGCCAAGGAGAAGCGAGCCAGTGAGGCAGCAGCTGGCCTGGGACTGTTTATTGAGGGGACTTCAGTTGTGAATGGTGTCTAGACTTTAGTAGCAGGAAAAGTTCCTGTCAGCAGGAAAACAAAATGGCAGACCAATTTGGAGCAATGGGACCATTTGATGGAGAGTCAGAAAATTGGATTTTACACACAGAACACTTTAGTTCATTCTTAAAGGCGAACAAAGTGGCTGAGGACTTCATGGTACCAGTTTTCTTGAGTATCATTAGGAGCAAGACCTTCATAATTCAGGGAGTCAGGTGCAACCAGGGAAACCCATGGAGAAAAAATTCTAAGAGCTATACGAAGTGTTAGGAAATTATTTTGCACCAAAGCTGCTGATGATTACAAAACGTTTCCATTTTTATAAATGGGTACAGCATTAAAAATAGTCCATTGCCCAATTTGTGGCCACTTTAATGAGGTTGGCAGAACATTGTGAATTCGGATGGTTCCTCTAAGATGTCTTGCAGGACCATTTGGTTTCTGGCCTCTTGATATGAAGCCATCCAACAGAAGTTATCAACAAGGAGAGACCTGGATTTCAAGTCAGCTTTTGAAATTGCTACCTTGATGGAGTTGGCCGCCAGTGAAGCACCACAGTTGAGTGATAACGCACAAGTGTTTCAAGTAGCAGATACTCAGCAGAGTGTGGTACCAACTGTAGAGTGCTGCTGATGTGGCACTTGCGGTCACACAAAGTCAACATGTAGGACTTGAGAAGCGCAGTGCTGCAGGTGTAGGCAAATGGCCATATTGCCTGTATTTGTCAGGTACAACTGAAGCAAGAGAAAGGGAGTCTAAAGAAGACAACTCAGAGAACAAGGCATAAGGTAAAAGTACATCTAAGGGACTAGTGTGCCGTATTGCCACTTTGCATCGTAAAATGCGAATATCCTGAATTATTCAGATGATCCTGGCTAAAAAAAATTAAGTTTGAACTGGGGCATGGTTAATAGGCTGGCAGACTCAAACATGAGTTTGCAAGAGATCCTGGGCAACTACAAAAATCTTGGGGGAAATGAAAGGAGTCAAAATTAAATTGCTACTGAATCCAAAGGCTCATCCTAGAGTTTGAAGGAGTGTCCGGTACCGTGCACCATCCAGCTGAAAGTGGAGGTGGAGATGGAACAGCTGGTGAACCTGGGAGCATTGGAATCATTAATCAGCAGTGAACATGGCATTCCAATCGTTCTGGTCCCAACAACAGTGCGGTGAGGATTTGTGGTGAATTTAAGGTCTGGGCAAGAGTTATAGATGGGGGAAAGACAATTATAATGCGATTAGGCAAGACTTAGGAGGGATAGAATAGGGTAGCAAAATGCAGGGGATGGGGACAATCGAAATGTGGAGCTGGTTTAAGGAACAGATATTGCGTGTCCTTGATAGGTATGTCCCTGTCAGGCAGGGAGGAAGTGATAAGGTAAGGGAACCTTGGTTTACAAAAGAAATTGTATCTCTTGTTAAGCGGAAGAGGGAGGCTCATGTGACATTGAGACGAGATGGTTCAGATGAGGCGATGGAGATTACCTAGGAGGGATTTAAAGAGAGAGTTAAGAAGAGCAAGGAGGGGACATGAGCAGTCATTAGCAGATAGAATTAAGGAGAACCCTAAAGCTTTCTATAGGTATGTGGGGAATAAAAGGATGACTAGGGTAAGAATAGGGCCAGTCAAAGACAGAAGTGGGAAGTTGTGTGTGGACCCTGTGGAGATCTGAGAGGTGCTAAACAAATATTTCTCATCTGTTTTCACTCAGGAATAGGAGAATATTGTAGAGAAGACTGAGATACGGGCTATTAGACTTGAAAGGATTGAGGTTAGTAAGGAGGAGGTGTTATCAATCCTAGAAGGTGTGAAGGTAGATAAATCCCCTGGGCCGGATGGGATTTTTCCGAGGATTCTCTGGGAAGCTAGGGAGGAGATGGCGGAGCCTTTGGCCTTAATCTTTGATTTGTCATTGTGTACAGGTTTAGTACCAGAGGACTGGAGGATTGCAAATGTTGTGCCCTTGTTCAAGAAGGGCCGTAGAGATGACCCAGGTAATTATAGACCAGTGAGCCTTACATCTGTTGTAGGAAAAGTTTTGGAAAGGATTATAAGAGATAGGATTTATAATCATCTAGCAAGCAACAATTTGATTGGAGATAGTCAACATGGATTTGTCAAGGGCAGGTCGGTCTCACAAACCTCATTGAGTTTTTTGAGAAGGTGACCAAGCATGTGGATGAGGGTAGGGCAGTTGACGTGGTGTACATGGACTTCAGTAAAGCCTTTGATAAGGTTCCGCATGGTAGGCTATTGGAGAAAATGCGGAGGCATGGAATTGAGGGAGATTTAGCAGTTTGGATTAGAAACTGGCTTTTTGAAAGAAGGCAAAGAGTGGTGGTTGATGGAAAATATTCAGCCTGGAGTCCGGTTACTAGTGGTGTGCCACAAGGATCTGTTTTGGGACCACTGCTGTTTGTCATTTTTATAAATGACTTGGACGCAGACATAGGTGGATGGGTTAGTAAGTTTGCAGATGACACTAAAGTCGGTGGAGTGGTGGACAGTGTGGAAGAATGTTGCAGGTTGCAGGGAGACTTGGATAAACTGCAGAATTGGGCTGAAAGGTGGCAAATGGAGTTCAATGCAGACAAATGTGAGGTGATGCACTTTGGGAAGAATAATAGGAAGGCAAAATACTTGGTCAATGGAAAGATTCTTGGTAGTGTGGATGTTCAGAGGGATCTTGGTGTCCAGGTACATTGATCCCTGAAAGTTGCTACCCAGGTTGATAGTGCTGTTAAGAAGGCATACGGTGTGTTAGGTTTCATTGGTAGAGGGATTGAGTTCCGGAGCCGTGATGTCATGCTGCAACTGTACAAAACACTAGTGCGGCCTCACTTGGAATACTGTGTACAGTTCTGGTCGCCCCATTACAGGAAGGATGTGGAAGCATTGGAAAAGGTGCAGAGGAGATTTACCAGGATGTTGCCTGGTCTGGAGCGAAGGTCTTATGAGGAAAGGCTGAGGGACTTGGGTCTGTTCTCATTGGAGAGAAGAAGGCTAAGAGGGGATTTAATAGAGATCTACAAAATGATCAGAGGATTAGATAGGGTGGACAGTGAGAGTCTTTTTCCTAGGATGATGACGTCGGCTAGTACGAGGGGGCATAGCTGCAAATTGAGGGGTGATAGATTTAAGACAGATGTCAGAGGCAGGTTCTTTACTCAGAGTGGTAAGGGCGTGGAATGCCCTGCCTGCCAATGTAGTTAACTCAGCCACATTAGGGGCATTTAAACAGTCCTTGGATAAGCATATGGATGATGATGGGATAGTGTAGGGGGATGGGCTTAGATTAGTTCACAGGTCGGCGCAACATCGAGGGCCGAAGGGCCTGTTCTGCGCTGTATTGTTCTATGTTCTATGTTCTACAGTCAGCCCAGCCGTAAGTGTGGATCAATACCACCTTCCACATGTCGAAGACCTGTTCAATGGACTGGCAGGGGGAAAGAAATTCTCAAAAATGGATGTGTCCCCGGCCTAGCTGGCGTGGGGTGGGGGTGGGAGGGGGTTCAAGAAGAGGCCCTGGCTGTCGCTAATGATAGTGATACACAGGGGACTGTTCCAATACAAGCAACTGCCTTTTGGCATCACGTCAGAGCTGGCTCTGTTCCAGAGGGCCATGGACCAAATATTAAGTGGAATGCCAGGAGTCCAGTGTTATCTGGATAATATTTTAATTGCTGGTTCCTTCAAAGAGGAGCATTCGAGAAACCTAGAAGAAACCCTAAAAAGGTTACAGGAGCATGGCCTACAAGTAAAATGAGAGAAATGCGAGATTTTTAAAGATTCCATAGCATACCTGGGCCATGTAATCAATGGCAAGGGATTATGCAAGACTCCCAGGAAGATGGAGGCTATCATGAAGGCCCCTAACTAGAGAATGTGGCTCAACTGAGACCATTCTTGAGACTTGTAAACTGCTATGGCAGGTTCATGTCTGACACTGTACTAAAATCCCTGCACTGGTTGCCAGGAAAAGGGTAGCCATTGAAATGGATCAGGAGTGTGGCGAGTTTTATTGGAGGTGAAGCAAGCCTTAAAAAGGTTGGAAGTGTTGACTCATTTTGACCAGAAGTTGCCACTGCAGTTAAACGCATGATGCCTCGCCTTGTGGGCTTGCACCATAATCTCCCACATTTTACCAAGTGGGAAGAAAAGACCCATCGTGTTTACGTGGAGGCCGCTAAAAAAGACAGAGGAGATGTTTGTCCAAGTGGAAAAGGAAGAATTGGGTATAATGTTTGGTGTTAAGATGTTGACCCGGTTCCTTTTATGGCAGGCACTTTGTGCTACTGTCAGAGTATGGTCACTAACCTCCATTTTTGGCCCATATACAGGGATACCGTCAATGGTGGCAGCACGCCTGCAGCGATGGGTACTGGCTTTGTCAGCCTACTCACATATGATCAAATACTGACAGGCGGAAAAGCACAGCAATGTAGATGCTTTGTCAAGGTTATCATTACTGGGAAATAAGAATGTTCCTGACTGGAACCTGAAAATTATGCATTTTTCCCAGGAAGACAAGATGCCATTGTCAGCGAATCAGGTCGGGAATGCTACCTGGAATGACCTGGTTTTTACCCAAGTGGTGGTCTTCGTCCTAAGAAGAAGGTGTTGTCATAGAAACTGCCCAGAATTAAGCTCTTACTGGCCAGGAGGTGGAAGTTGTCTGTATCAGAAAGTGTTTAATGTGCGAAACGAGACTTGTTATCCTGTTAAGAGGAAAGATGCTGGAACAAGTGCATCAAAGGCGCTCTGGTGTGGTGTGAATGAAAGAAATAGCCAGAAGCTACTTTTGATGTCTGAATGAGGACTCCCAGATTGATGAGGATCATGTGAATCCTGCGCATTAGTAAAGAAGGTGTTGCCGTTGCCACCCCTTACCCCTAGTTAATGGACTCAATCACTGCAGCAGTGGATTTATGTAGATTTCATTCGACCAGTTGAGGGACAAATGTTAGTAGTGGTCATGGATACCTATTCCAAGTGGCCCAAGGTGGTGGTCATGAGTCAGTATCAGTGAAAGCAATGATAGACTGACTGGATGAAATAATTGCCGGGTACAGGAACCCCAAACAAGTCGTGAGTGGCGATGGTTCACAGTTTGTGGCGCAAGAGTTCAAGGAGTACCTAGAAAATCATAGAACCGGACATGTGAGATCACCTCTGTATCACCTGGTGACAAACAGCCAGGAGGAAAGAGTTGTTAAAACCTTGAAGTAGGCCTTATAGGCTCCATAATGGGAGGAGCCACGAGGACGGTGACTCAACAGGTTCCTCAGCACACACAGAAACACTCCAGACAGGATGACCTAGTGCTCAACAGCAACCTTAATGTTCAACCACCAGCTGAGAACCATGTTTGACTTACTCGGCTAGCAGAAACTAGAGAGATGGTAGAGTGAAGTCAAGAAGGACTGATGGTCAGAAGGGTGGGAACCTCACTGTCAAAGGTATTCCAAAGAGGAGCAATTGTGTCAGCCGGAATTATACATCTGGGGAGAGATGGATACCAGCAGTGGAGGTGGCTCAAACAGCACTGTTGTCATATATGGTGCAGACTAGGGATGAGCTGGTCTGGAGGAGATGCATGGACTAGCTGACCATTGCACCTCACCAACAGGGGGATGTCCCTCAGAATACCAAGCTGGTCCAGTGGTGTCGACCAAGTGATGTGTCTCCAAGCCAGTGTTGACCATACCCAAGGAGGAGACAACAGCAGCGTTGCAGGGCGACAACAGCCAATCAGAGAGGGACGTATCTTTGGAACAACAGAGGCTTCCGGAAGCCTGGGAGATTGCACTAGAAAATGTTGCTAAGTTGATGAGATGGTCTTCTGGAAATCACAGTCCCCCTGAGAGACTGATTTGCGTCAATGTAGACGATGGACAGAATGTCCTGTATGTTGGGGAATGCTGATTCTTCCATGGTGTTCCCATGCTTTTGTAAATATTCCAGACTATGTATATATGTTGGCTGCAATGCCTGTATAGTGTTGATAATTGGTGTATATATATTTATTAATGTGAGCTTTAAAACAAAGGGGGAGAAGTGTTATTAATAGAGTTGTGCTTGTTACCCCTTTGAGAGAATGTCAGGTGACCCAGAGGGGCAGACTTTAGGTCTAGTGTAGATCAGACTGTAGTGATGTGAGTATTGTCAATAAAGTGTTCGTGTTCAGATTTACCATTTGTCTACCTGGTGTGTAATTCCTGATTCCAAAGGAAACCCCAACATAACAGCAATTATCTGCCATGTGGATCTGGCACTCTCTGAAAAAGTCCCCAGCTGTGCATTCAGAACTGCTTTTCTTATTGGTTAACTAGGAGAGGTTACAGGATTAAAAACTGACCCTAGCCCGAATCTGAACCCTTGCCTACACCTGATACCCAACTGCCCTACAACCCCAGACCCCAAACCCGTACCCACTAACGTGACACCTGTACCAACTCACCTACCATCCAGCCATTCCATCTTCCATTACCTGGCACCTTCTGCTCATCCAACTTGCAACGTACCCCCTCACTCACACACCTAGCGTAATACCCCTTTACTAATCCACTTGCCTCCCTACTCCCTCTCCCGTTTACCTGACAGATTTCTGAGTAGCTGTTGAAATGGCTTTGGGACCTTTAAATATTTTCTGTTCTGGAACCCTATTGCAGTAAAAATGGGGCTTAGTTCCTAAGATAGTTCACTGTGATTTTGTCTGTATGGTTTGTTAGACTGCATTTGTTGTAATGGCATCTGCATCAGATGGCTGGCTGGAAAGATCTTGGGTAGGTAAATTGGTAACTTTTTGTCTGATCTGGCATGGAATCAGGGATTCTAGTCCCAGTGGGAAGATTCAGGTCATCCTTTTGAGTGTTTGATTAATTATCTTTATTTCTAACAATCCATTACCTGCTAAACAGTTGCAACAAGAAAATGATCAATTTTGGGAATAAAACACTGCCCAATTTAACATAAAATTACTCCTTGGATAAAAGAGTGCTTTAAACTTTAATCTGACAAACGATGCAAATGCCTGTACTAACTGTGTTGCTTTTCGTAGTTGCTTTCAACACATTATCTGCCTCTGGCTCTTATTTGTTACTGCTCTGCAACCTAAATACAGACTGTATTTCTTTACATGGCTGTGCTGTGAAGCATATGATATATGCTCTGTAAGCACAATCGAGGACACTTTACAGACCATCTTTATGCAATAAAACTTTCAAAAATTGTTTGAGAATGCCGTTTTTGCTCCTTCATTCTTGACATTTGTGGAGAAGGATGTGTGTGCAGGACGTATAGTAATGTGTGCCATGCTTTCAAATACCTCCAAAGGACTTCACTGTTCAGTCATCACTCTGTGGAATTCTCTTAAGGTATGAGTTACGTAGCTCATTCTTAGAAACAAATACATTCTTACATATAATTATTTAGAAGTGTTTACTGGCCTTTTGGATGAACACTAAGTGATGAATCTTGAAATAAAAGAGGGTAAAAATTACGAAAGATTAACTTTTTCTACCTAATGTCATAAAAATATGAGTCCCCTCTCAAATGTCTACTTTTAAGGCTCCGAGTTGTCCAGACTTATTCATAATAAAATCTTCTGAAATGAGGAATCAGCTGCAGTTCCCCTTTAACTTGTTCTAGGACTTGAATGTTTTATTTGTTTCACAATGACGATAAATAAGCACCGTGTTCATGTTGCCACGCCAACTTGGTACTGGTCAGGCTTAGCATAGTTTCCTCAGACTTGAACTCTCTCTATTTGACAACACAGCTCAGCATGCTGTTTACCTTTGTTATGTGTTATTCTGCAAGGAGTAAACATGGTCAATTCAGAGCCTACTCTCATTTCCAGTTTCTTGGTTGGTTAGTTCTGTGCCATTCAATAAAGAAGTCTCAATTTTTCTCTTAAAGCTCTTTGAATTCAGTTGTAGGACCTTTTCACTCGTTGGCAGCTTGCCACCTACTACTTTCCTTCATGTTATCTCTAAATTTGATTGGCTTTCGTTGTGCTTCTGAAACGTAGTCATTTGCCTGGAATAAGAGCCATGTGGATGGGATTGGGAGCTTAACAGGTTAGTGTGCTGTCAAATATTTGGCCTATTAAGATAACCAACCAAGAAAAGCAAATACAGTTGAGAACATTAATGTAATAGCATTTACATGATGATAGGAATTATAGCTTATGAGAGTTAGGATAAACCTACAATACAACTTCATCTTTCTTTTACAGTGGATACTATTTAGTCAATTCACATGGAAGTTTACAAGTGCTCTGCAAGAATTTTCACCAACTAATCGAAAAGTAAATTCTATGTCAAAAGGAACTATTTTAAAAAAACCGTTAAGTTGCATTTAGATATAATTCCCATTCTATTATTCTTTACTATAACGTTGGTGGACTGATACATGTCTACTGTGGACAGCTCCTGCAACCGAGCCAATGTTGAATATAGTGCTTTGCTTTCCTTTGGACCTAACCAAGGACGTTAAGGGTTTGTGGTATTTGGACAACCTAGCATCTCCATATATTTTGCCCAGACTTGTCCCCCAAAGTGGACATCCCAGTTTCGCTGCAATGTTAACAACAAAGGTATTGTACAAACATTCAGTTTCCTGCCTTGGCTAATGACTGTGATCATGGCTTTCAATGCAATGACAGTATAGATGTTTTCAGTTTTCACAGTATGGCTAAGTCCTTTAATTATAGAGATGAATTTACTCTATCTGTTAAATTTCCCGGTGATTTTCTGTCTCAGGTATTGTAACAATGTTTCTTTAAATGACAGGTATATTTAATTACTAGGAGTAATTCCAAGAAGGAAGGAAGTAAGTATACCATATATATTGAAATGTTAAATCTTGTTGTGGATTATCTACCATTTGTATTAGTGTTTTTTTTAACCTCGTTCAAGCTCTGAACTAATATTCTGTACAAGTTTAGAAAGTCTCTTGTACTCGAAATTAAGTTGTCAGCACACCATGTTATTAATTTTCCTTCTAATATATTAAAATTAGGGTTTACATTTTTAATGCTGTCATTATGTTGTTCCATCAACTCATTGAAAAATCATGCACAAAAGCTTTTCGTTTCAAAATTAAATTAGTTGTTTAGCATTTATTAATACAACAAAGGCAACTTTATCTTCTTCTATTAAGGTGTACAACTGGATGAAGTGGGTTTCAACATAATAAAGAAATGCATCCATGCTCTCGAAACACGGGGTAATCCGATATTTTACTTTTGAAACTGATTGTATTAATATTTTTAATATTTTGAATAAAAAGGGATTAACAATATTGATGTTTTCTGTCACCATTTTGCTACTTGTAAAATAACTGCAGATGTATATGTTAAGTCGCCTTTTTTAATGCATATACTTAATTGACCTAATTAGTTTTGATGGTGAATTATATCGGTGATTAGTTTTTGTTTTGATGCATCTCTGAGGATTTTCGGATGTGTCTTCCAGAACTCCAAAACAAACCACCTTACTGCCAATAATAGTTTGTAGTAAACATTCAGTTAATTATTTTAAAATAATCATCTTTGCAAGTAATGCATATTTCATTGGTAATAATGAGAAAAAACAGAAACTAGTGTGGTGTGTAATGTCCTTGCCTCTGAGCCAGATGTTCAAGTCCCACTCCAGGACTTGCTGACCATAAAGGTGAATTCATAATAAAATCAAACAGGTTGAGTATCAGTCTGCAAATGCCTCCAACATAGGCCAGTAGAAAAAGTGGGAGAGATTCTTTTGAAAGAAAGAAAATGGAGTTTCTGTCATCACTATTCATTGTAATCAATGTGTGTACATGAAAGTGCATGTCGCCTCAACAATGCAGACTCCTTGAGTGGGCCAGTTGACTGGGTGACTGGTATGGATCAGAATGGTGTGAACAGCATGGTGTTATATGCCTGTTCTGGTTGGGGTGGATTTGCACCTCCTGTTTTGCCGTCCTCTTGGTGGCGATCCTTTTGGGCAGACAACTAGAGAAGTGATATGGGGAAATCCTCCTGTTCTGAACATGACATAAAGAATGGTGGGTGAGGGAGATTAATTGGGTGGTGTCCAAAATTCAAAATCCCTCGGTGCAGGAGTCAGAAAATCTATTCGCATGCACTTATATCTCACCAAAAAAGACTAACTAGCTGGAATTAACTGTTCCCTCCCAATTGAGTTCTGCTCAGTTGAGAAATTTGCATCTTTAGATTCTTGAGTCAGTACCTGGTGAGTTTGATTTCCTCCAGATCTTTGGAGTGAATACTTGCTGCTTTGACCTTCTAGCAATACAACTTTAAATCAAAGTTATGTTGAGTTACGGTCTTGGTCTTCCAAGTGAAGGGAACATAAGACAGGTAGAATCAGTTGGAAATGGCGGAACACCGTCCAAAGAAAGGGGAACACTGAATGAGGAAAGAAGGAAGGGTAGACAAGGCAGCTTGTGTCTGTCATATCCTGGATCGGTTAGATTGATAGCCAGGCAGTGTATGTCACAGATAGCTGAGTTATGAGGATGTGGTCATTGGTGTCAGGAGTTTGTCAGCGAGTCTGAATGGTGATGGTGTGTGTCAGGGGGTGTAGTTGTATTTGGATGGTGCGCAGCAGTTCCAAGGCCAGGAGTAGGAGTTGTATTTGTATTTGTATTTGTGAGGAGGTTGTGGTGGGGGTGGGGAACGTGAAAAACGAGGCTGTTGGTTACCTCAACATTGTGATGGGTCAAAGTCAGGAGGGTATTGGGAAATCAATAATTAGTGGCTGGCTTCAGGATATGAGTAGGAAAATCAACATACACAGTATGGGATCAGGGGAAATTCATTGATTCGAGGGTGAGGGTCAACAGGAATCACAAGCTGGTGCAGGGGAAAGATAATGAGAGGAAGTTGGTGGGTGAGGGGGCAGAGGTTGAAAGTATTGGTTCTCACAGAAAAGGTGAAGTAAAGCATCTTTTTAAAACGCAACCGCAGTCACCCGTGCTGGCAAAAAGGCGACACCCAAAGTAGGAGGAGCTCTTTACTGAGGAAAAGATGATTGCTGCTAACTGAAGGGACATCCTATCACTCATGAGTGGAGTAGATAGGGAATCATCCTAATCTGAGTGCCATTCTCTATGAACCAGCATCACTTCAGAACTCATGCCATCATCTTCCCATGAGATCTCATAAGGGCATGGCATTCTAGTACACTGTGGGCTGTTTGGCGTCGCGTGCTGTCAAAAGTTAGAATATTGGTGAAGTGGGCAGGTGTAAACCATAAAGGTTCAGGTGGCCGAGGGTGACAGTCTTATCGGGGAATCGATGGTCTCGCGGTATTATTGCTAGATTATTAATCCAGAGCCCAAGTACTATTCTTGGGCCCCAAGTATGAATCCTGCCATGGTAGATGATGGAATTTGAATTCAATAAAAATCTGGAATTAAGAGTATGATGTTGACCATGAAACCATTGACAATTGTTCGAAAACTTCAAGTTCTCCATTGTCCTTCAGGGAAGGAAATTGCCGTCCTCACCTCGTCTGACCTACATGTGACTCTAGACCCACAGCGATGTGGTTGACTCTTAACTGTCCTCTAGACTGTAGGGAATGGGCAATAAATACTGGCCTAGCCATTGACGCCCACAAACCTGTAATGAATAGAAAATAGTCTTCAGGACTGGAACTTCCTGTTCCCTGGTTCGGTGCTCGTGGCACTGGGGGAATGGATAACAGATTTCTTGTTTCAAGGGTGCAGTGGTTTGATTTCAACCTCGCTGAAGTACCCCAGCAATATACAACATCCCAATGGACATAAATCTTTTGTCATAACGGGTATCTTATATTTTAATATCTTCAATAACAGAAACCTGTTCTTCATTAAATATTGATGTATAACTCCACTATATGCTGTACCTGCTGCCTACTTTTTTGTTTCCTGTTTACTGTGAAGACTAATAAGTTATATTCTCAGGAACAGGAGGGAGAAATGAGCCATTTGCAGCACAGCAAATCTATGCTGTGTCAGAAGAGATTTTACTTAGAAATACTGAGTATGCGTTCCAAATAGTAATTCTTGTTCAGTTATCCTGAATTGTTGCTAAAATCACTGGTACTATTTACAGAAAAGAATAATTATCACATTCATGAAATGTGAAGATAAGACTGTTAGCATTTTTCTTAATTATTACTGTTAATAAGACATTCTTTTTGTTTTTTTTAGGACTTAATGATCAAGGAATATATAGAGTTGTTGGAGTCAGCTCAAAAGTCCAGAGGCTTATGAGTTTGCTGACTGGTAAGTGTTTTGACAAATATGCTGGATAAATACAACTGCATTCAGACCAGAATTAATGTCCATAATTTTTTAAAAATTGTCGAAATTCATAGACTTGTAGAACCTTCCTAGAAAAAGGAAGCCATTAAGTGCTAGCTCCTTGAAAGAGTTATTCCCTTTTTGCCCCAGTCCTGCTATTTTTTCCCTCAGGTATGTATCCATTACCTCTAGAAAGTTGCTATTAAATTTGCTACTCTCCACCTTTTAGACAGTACATTCCAGTTTACCACAACTCGCTATGTGAGAGAATGTCCCTCTGGTTCATTTAGCAATTTTCTTCAATTTGTGTGCTCTGCTTGCTGTCCTGCTTACCAGCAGGAAAAGTTTCTGCTTATCTACTTTAATAAAACCCTCATGTATTTTGAATTCTTCTACCAGATATCCCCTCAACCTTATGCTGCACACAGAATACTCCCAGTTTCTTTGGTTCCGTGACATGATGAATTTTATCCAGGCGAGCATGTGGTGCTGAATATAGAGTCATAGAGACGTACAGCACGGAAAGTGACCCTTCGGTACAGCGCAATCATGCTGACCTGATATCCTAAATTAATGTAGTCCCATTTTCCAGCATTTGGCCCATATCCCTCTGAACCCTTCCTTTTTATGTACCAATAGGGAGTGGAGAGTGAATGTCCTCCCACTGATTGTGGAAACAATTTTTACTTTATTGTTGTTGGAGAGATACTGTGAATGGAAAAGTGTTTCTAACAGCTGAAATTTCCGATGACTGCCTATTAAGTCAATGAATTAAGTGATTCCAGTGAAGTTTGGTGTTTTGTATAAGGGTGAAAATAAAATGCCTCCTTCCCAGTTAAACATGGGAATAAATAGGCAAATCAAATGAGGGTTGGTGAACTGCAGTGCAGCTAGCCATGTTGGAATATGAATGATGTGGCCTTAACAGACCTCAGCAGGTCTGGCAGCATCTGTGGAGGAGAAAATAGAGCTAACGTTTCGGGTCCAGTGACCGTTCCTCAGAACTTAGTTCGGAGGAAGGGTCACTGGACCCGAAACATCAACTCTGTTTTCTCCTCCACAGATGCTGCCAGACCTGCTGAGCTTTTCCAGCAACTTTGTTTTTGTTCCTGATTTACAGCATCCACATTTCTTTTGGCCTTAACAGTGACCTGGCACAATACAGGGCAGAAGTCAATGCTGTAAATTCCTAAATGCGAGGTATTCAGGAAAGATAGGGAATGAAAGAAAGGATGAGGGTAGCGGTTGCATTGATTAAGAACAATATTACAATGCTAAAAAGAGAGAATGTTTAAAAGGTGTCAAGGACAAAGTCTGTTTGGCTAGAGCCAAGAAACAATATTGGTATCTGACACTACTAGAGGTCACCGACTAATGGAAAAATTACGATGGAAGAAATTAACAAGGAAATTGCAGAGCAATGCAAGAATTTCAACGTAGTTACATTGGGAATTTGTATTATCTTAGTGTAGACTGGGATAGAAACAGTATAAAAGGCAGAGGGGGGAGGATTTTTTAGATTGGTATGTTTCAGGCTCAATGAAAAAAGGAAAATAGCTGGATTGGTTCTGCAGAATGGCATGGATCAAGTATCTTAGAGGAATACTTGGGAGAAATGATCACAGCACCATCACATTTAGGTTTAGGGGTCAATGCTCACTTTACTTTTTTCCTGTTTAGATACCCAGTGAAACTGTTGCTATCTGTGTTTTTTTAGGAATTATGTTTCCATACATGTTCTAATTTGTTTACCCCAATGAACCTTTTAATTATTTGTTGTTGTTCTTTGTATTCTGACTGGTCATCTGAGCTACACTCATCTTTGCACAATTATGAGATATTTCCTTAAGGCCAATACCTTCCTTAACTTTAGTTACCAATGAATGGTGGGTCTGTGATTTGGAATTTTTCTTAATAGTGGAAATGTACTTATATTGAGTGTTCTGAAATGTCCCTTTAAATGCCTTTTGCTGCTTCTCTACTGATTTATCTCCTAGCCTAACATTCCAGTTCACCTTGACTAGCTCAGCCTTCATGCCCGCATAGTTGTATTTATGTAAATTCAGAATAATTGTCTTAGGTCATTCTCCTCTCTTTCAAACTAGATACAAAATTCAATCATACTATGATCACTGCTTCCTAGAGATGTCTTTACTGAGGTCTTCAATTAATCCTGTCATGTTTTGCAATACCAAATCTAGAATAGCCTGCTCCCCAGTTGGCTCCAGTTCATGCTGTTCTAAGAAACTCTCAAAAACATTCTGTAAGTTCAGTGGTGAGTACCATTACTTCTCCACTGACAATAGCTTCCAAGTCTTTGAGTTTACAGTATTACTGGAGGTGTAATATGTGACGCTGTGGTTAATTGGTCTTTTAGATTATTTATAATCCTGTGATTTCCCAACAGTGACAATGAGATCTTCGTGCTGGTAAATTTGTGTGTATTTTCTAGATACAAAGATTTGTGCTGATATGGATCTGGACAATTCTCTAGAATGGGAAACGAAGACTATCACCAGTGCATTGAAACAGTATTTGCGGTAAGCAGCTGTATATGTCTTCATATTCTCAGCTTTTTTAAGGAGTTTCACATTGTAACATGGCTATGACTGAAGTTCTGTACTGTATTAAAACACAAACTTCAGCATTCAGATGTGAGGATAATGTGTTGATTCCTTATAAATACCAATTCCAAGTTTTGAAATCTGATCTGACAGTTACATCCTAATTCCTTTGTTACGGAATTCTGGTGTGTAATGTTTCCACGGCAGGATAAACCTATTGGATATGATGCCACAGTGGTTTACAGTCAGTAGGATATGCCCAAGGAGCCCTTAATATTGAATCCAGACCCACAAAGTCTCATGGAATCAAGGCAAGCGTGGCAGAGAAACCTCCAGCTGAGTATGACGTACAACTGCTTTATGTTACATACCACTTGAAGAAAGTACTGAGGGTAGCAAGGTATCAAATGTATTCTGAATGAGGGATTTCAGTGTTAATTATCAAGAAGGCCTTACTGGCAGCATTACTGATGGAGCAGCCTGAATCCTGAAGCACGTAGCTGTCAGACTGGTTTGTGCCAGGATAAACTTGTATTGTAAACTGAATGCTGAGTTACAGCAATGCAATCACACACCAACATGTTAAGTCAAAACTCTCTAAGTGGGGTAGGCAATGGCCTAGTGATGTTATCACGGCACTGTTAATCCAGAGACCCAGTAATGTTCTAGGACCTGGATTCGAATCCTGCCGTGGCAGACGGAGGAATTTGAGTTTAATAGTAATCAGGAAATAAGAGTCTAATGATGACCATGTAACCATTGCTGGTTGTCAGGAAAAACCCACCTGGTTCACTAATGTCTTTAAGGGCATTACCTTGGCTGGCATACATGTGACTCCAGACCCACAGCACTTTGGTTGACTCTTAACTGCCCTCTGGGCAATTAGGGATGGGTAATAAATCCAAACTAGTGACACCCACGTCACATGAATAAATAAAAAAACACTAAGACATCCAGTTATAAATGGTGGTGGACATTTAGACAATTGGGAGGAGGATGGTGAATGAACATTTATAGTTTCAACGTTGACAGAGTCCAGCATGTGTGAAAAAGACCAGGTTGAATTAATTACCATTGGCTTCAGTCAGAAATATGGAGTGGATGATCTATCTAAGCATCTTGCCAAAGTTCTCCTCAGGACAGAAGCCAGTCTGATATGTTTCATTTGATTGCTTCCACACTGACACAACAATACTTAAATCTTTTAAGAATGTCTTGCTGACATCTTGTGCAGTTGAACTTAGTGTAGCTCTAACCAAGTTGTTCCAGTACAGCCATACTTCTACCATCTACCCAACAAAGTAGAAAATCAGCCTACAGATAACTTCGATCACGTCATTGATGATTATTATCACAGCCTTTAAAGTAACCATCAATAATCTGTAACTGACTGGGTTCTGCTAGTCCCATTCTGCTGCTGACCTCATGTGGGCTTGATCCAAATGTAGACAGTAAAACTGAATTCCAGAGGTGAGATGTGAGTGACTGCCCTTCTCATCAAGTAAATCATCTGACTGTGTTGAACTAAAATGAAACCCGAGTAAAATGCATGTCACTGGGAATTGGGGGGAAAATCCTTCACTGATTGAATCATACTCAGCACGAAGAAAGCTGATTGTTGTTTTTGGAAATCAGTTATCTCCGGTGCTGGAGTTGTCACAGGAATTCTTCAGGGCAGTGTTCTAGACTCGAGCACCTCAAACATCCCACCATCATAAGGTCAGAAGTAGGAATGTTCACTAATTATTGCACAGCTTTCATTTACATTTACAATTGCCTATATAAAGAAGGGGGCCATATCTGTGTGCGACAGAACTAGACAAAATTCAGGCTTTGATAAAAAGTAAATGGTATGTGCCACTCCAGTGCCAGGCGATGACAAACTCCCACTGAATACTATTCAGATGTATTTCGATAATCAAATCCATTAAAGTTAATATTTTAGCAGGCACTGTTAATCAGGAAGTTAACTGGACCAGTTGCATAATTGATATAGCAACAAAAGCAGAGACTGGACATTATATGATTGACTCCCCACTTGACTTTCTAAATCTACCACCCTGAGAAAACAAGTCAGGAATGTGATGGAATACTCCCTATTTATCTGGTTAATGCAGCTTCCACAACATGAAAAGCTTGACAACAGTCAGGATAATATAACCCACTTAATTGATGTGCATATACTACCATAAATATTTACTCACCCCATCAGCAATATACCGTGGTTGTTATGCGTGTCATCTTGCTGCATTGCATTAACTCAACAAGACTCCTTTTGCACCACCGTCCAAATCGGCCATCTCTATCACTGAGAAGAACAAGGGCAGACTGTAGGACCACTACCTTCATGTTATATGCCGTGCTGATTTAGAAATTTATTGCTGTTCCTTCATTGGAGCTGGGTCACAATCCCGAAGCTCCCTTTCTCAGGACACTGAGATTGCACCAACACCACTTGGATCATCACTGCCTCAACATGATTATAGTTAAAAAACAATGTTAACTTTACCAGCTAAGTACATACCTTTCACATAAGTAATATTAAAAATTCTGATTGAAATCCTGCAAGGTTAAACAGACTGCACAACAAGAGAACCATTTTTATCCTTTTCTATGCAAAATTATTGATCCAGATGTAAAATACATTAGGTAAGTCTCCTCAGGTGTTTATCTAGATTAGGATAAATTGGTTGAAGACTTGGTTTGAGATTGGTGTTGGACACTGTCATACATTTAATAAAACAATAGAAGTTGAACATTGAAAAAACACACTTTGGTTACATTAATCAATAAACAGTTGATTTAGACTGTCATTTAATTTTTAATTTTATAAATGTTCTAGGAATCTACCAGAGCCCCTCATGACATACAGCTTGCATGGGGAATTCATCTTGCTAGCCAGTAAGTATGCAATTTGAATTCACTGCTCTACAGTTTTCATAAAGTACATGAAAGTGATACATTAGATGCAGCTTGTTGCTGCACAAAGATATCAAGGTGATGTACCTTCCTTGAAGAGTGTGGAGCCCTGGCTATAGCCAGGTCTTGTCGAGACAAGCACCAGACAAAAAATTAAGCACTGAACTGTTGTTGGGCAAGTTGATGTTTATAGAACTGTACATTGTTTATGGAATTGTACATTGAGAGGAATGAGTGTAACAAAGAAAGAAACTTTTAAATTTGAAATGTCATGAACACTGAGTGATTCTAGGTCAAAGCAATAGATATGAGTAAGCAAAGCTTGATGTGCAAGTAGGGTACAGGTGGCAGGTTTTTGAATGAATTTGCAGTTTCAGTGGAGCAGATAGGGAGTTGACCAGGAGAGTATTGGAATCTATTAATGTTAAAAACATGGATAAGGGATTTAACAGAAAATGGATGGAGGCAGATTATGTTAGAATGGC
Organism: Ginglymostoma cirratum; assembly: GCA_024137785.1. Classification (NCBI taxonomy): domain Eukaryota; kingdom Metazoa; phylum Chordata; class Chondrichthyes; order Orectolobiformes; family Ginglymostomatidae; genus Ginglymostoma; species Ginglymostoma cirratum. The sequence continues at coordinate 4,567,381 of JAHRHZ010000097.1, read as the reverse complement.
AAGGCATCATTGTAGTAGTTCCTCAGGATAGTGTCCTAGGCCCAACCATCATTGATTACCTGCTTTCCATCATAAAGTCAAAAATGGTAATGTTCACTGATGATGTTTGCAGAATATTCATCAATCACAACACACACAGTCATAGTTTATTTGAAAGAGGCCCTTCAACCCATCGTGTCCATGCTGGCATCAAGTACGTATTTATTCTAATCCTATTTCTCAGCAATTAGTAAGCCTTGTATGCTATGGCACTTCAACTGATGATCTGAATGCTACTTAAATGTTGTGATGGGATTTTCTTTGTCATCTTTTCAGGCAGTGAGTTTCAGACACCCACCACCATTTGGATGAAAGTAGTTTTTCTTAAATCCTCTCTAAACCTCCTCCTTCCGTTAAATCTATTCGTCCAGTATGGGAAACAGTTCCTTCCTATCCACCCTAACTAGGTCTCATAATTTTGTTGATCTCTAATAAAGTTCTCTCCAAGCCCTCCCCTTCCTCAGGCTTCTCTGCTCTAAGGAAATCAACCCCAGCATATCTAGTGTTTCTATATAGCTGAAATACTCCAGCCCAGAAACATCTGGTGAATCTCCTTTGCATCTTCTCCAGACTAATCACAATGCTACAGTGTCATGACCAGAACTGCACACGGTACTCCAACTATGGCTGAGCCAGTGCCTTAAACAGATCCGTCATAACCTCTCTTCTCTTGTATTCAGTGCGTCAACTAGTGAAGGCAAGTATCCCATATGCCACTTTAACACGTCATCCACCTATCTTGCTGCCTTGGAAGAATCTATGGACATGCACATAAAGATTCCCCTGATCCTCAGTACTTCCCAGTACTACCATTTATCGTGTACTTCCTCGCCGCCTTAATCCCACCAAAATACATCACTTCATACTTACCAGGATTAAACTCTATCTGCCATTGTTCAGTCCATCTATGTCATTGTGTAGTTTAAGGCTTTCCTCCTTGCTAGTTCCTACACCACCAACATTTGTGTCATTTGTGAACTTATTGATCAAACCTCCAATACTTGTACCCATATCATCACAACAAACAGCAATGAACCCAGCACCAAGCCTAGTGGAATGGCACTGGAACACAAGCTTTCAGTCACAAAAATGACCTTTGACCATCACCCACTTGTCTCCTTCCGCTCAGCCAATTTTGGATCCAGTTTGCCAATTACCCTGAATCCCATGGGCTGTTTCCTTCTTGACCAGTGTGGCATGTGACAACTAGCCAAAAGCCTTACAAAATTCCATGTAGACGACAGCAACTGCACTACCCTCATCCCTCCCTCACGTCACCTCAGATCCTTAAGCATTCCATGCCGGTATGCAGCAGGACCTGGATAACATCCAGGCTTGGGCTGGTAAGTGAGAAGAAACATTTGTAAAACACATGTGGCAGGCAATGACAATTTCCAACAGGAGAGAATCTAATCATTGCCTTTGAGGTTCATTGACATTACCTTTGCTGAAGCCCCAGTATCAATATCCTGGGGGTTACCACTGACCAGAAACTGAACTGAATCAGCCTTAGAAGTACAATGATTACAAGAGCAGATCAGACATAGTGAAATCTGCAGCAAGTAACCGATTTTCTTTCACTCCAATGCCTCTACAGCATCTACAAGGCACAAGTCAGGAGTGAGATGGGGCATTCCTCACTTGCCTGGATGGGTACAGCTCAAATACACTCAAGAATGTTGATGCTGTCCAGGACAAAGCAGCCCTTTGGTACCCACCCATCACATTCAATATTCAGTCTCTTCATTACTGATACACAGTGGCAGTAGTGTGTAATATCTACAAGATGCACTGCTGTAACTCATCAAGACTTCTCCGACGGCAGCTTCTAAACCTGTAACCTCTGCACCTAGAAGCACAAGGGCAACAGATGCATGGGAATAGCACCACTTGCGAGTTCCCTTCCAAGCCTCTCTCAATCCTGACTTGGAACTGAATCACTGTTCCTTTAGTATCACTGGATCAAAATCCTGGAACTCCATCCCTAAAAGTATTGGTGTCCCTACAGCCCTGATGACTGCTGCGGTTTAAGAATATCTCTCACCACCATCTTCTTCAGTGCAGTTAATGATAGACAATAACTACTAGTCTAACCAGTGATGCTCATATCCGAAGAACAACTTTTTAAAAAAAAGAGATAACAATATCTCAGATTCTCCAGCATCGGCAGTTCCTACTATCTTTTAGAGAAAAAAGGTTGGTTTTCATGAAGGAAGAATTAATAGGTTGAGAAGCTCAACTCAAGATCAAACAGAATTAATAAATTGAAGCAGTCTGTTCAACTGGAGAGACACCAGGAAAGGGAATGCAACTGGTATCAAGGATTTATGTTGAGGTCCAAGGAAATGCCTTCAAAATTCAGTGTTAAGCTGAAAGAAGTTGAAGTTCATCCAGGACTACATATTGGATTTGCAACCTGACAATATTGAACCAGAGAAAAGGATCAAGAGAAGGAAATTGTCATCAAAATTAAAACTTGTTTATCGTAATTTGACATTTATTACCTTCTGTTTAAAAGGTTGAAGGATGCTCTATTCAGGCCTTTTTTATTTGTGCAGCAACTCATTCTTCTAGTGAGAGTGTCCAGACGAAGAAGCCACAATCTCCAAACTAGAGGTCAGCCATTTAGGAATAAAATCAGGAAGCATGTCTTCACACTTTAACAATTGTTACTATTTTTTTGCAGAATGTGCCAGCCCAAATTCCAGGACCAAACCAATTCATTCCCTCATACATAAACTTCCAGAAAAAAATCGAGAGATGCTAGACATTCTCATCAAGCATTTAGTTAAGTAAGTGTGGTACAGCAGTAAGTATACCCTGGTAATGTAATTGACCCTTTATCGTTTCACAGCAGTCACCTGGTGTCTTCTGACATTTAAAGGCCCAGATAACCACTTTGACAACCACTGTCAAACAGTAAGGCAAATATTATTTTAGGGTGGTGGGAGGATAGGAGGCCAGAGCAGGGGATTTGGGTGCCAGATAAGTAGGATAGAAGCTGAGAAGAGTACCAGGGGTAGGGACTGGAAGAGTAAGAGGTAGATTGCCACGTTAGTAGAGGAGCAGCTGGATAAGTTGCTGTGTTGCCAGATTAGTAGTGTGGCAAGTATGTGACGTCAAATGGTTGTGAAGTTAGGGGCTAGAGTGGCAAGTGCATAGAGTATCAGGGTGCAAGGTAAGTGGTGCAGAGTTTAGAGGAGGTCACAAATTTGGGTGGGACAAATTTGATTGGCAGGGGACAGTCTCTGGCGTAGATGTAGTTAAGGGTGTGTGAAATAAGTGTGGGGGCAGTTGAATAGCTATTCAGGAGTCAAACTATGTATTTAATAGTCTAACATTTGCTGAGTAACTATTTTACTTACTTTCATTGGAATTCTTCGATGTGTCTGATTTAAACAGAAACTTTTGGAGAATTCAATATGTGGATGTATTGCCCCGCAGAAAATCCAATTTCCGGGCAATTCCTTTGGAGTATGTTACAATGGGGATTTCACAGGATCCCTGTGTGCAACTTCCATTTACACTGAAATAATGATTCTCAGGCCATTGAAAATGCAGTCTTATTGTTCAAATATGTTGCTTTCATTGTCTACTCCTCATTTGATATATGAGCAATTCCTTATTCGCTCACGTAACCAAGAAGGATATTTTTGGTACTGACATAGCTACTCGGATGAATACACTGATATTTCATTCATAATTATGCCCTAGTATTTAAATTCTGAGCCCATTTGAAAAGTTGCCACCTGATGATCTGCAGACAACAAAATGTGTTTTAGATTCATATGCTGAGTGTAACAATTAATGAGCAACAGAAGTTCAGTATTTGATGATGTTTGCTTGTGTGAATGTAGATGAAGTGAACTTGAAATATTTTTTACTAAAAATAAATGCTGATTGAAGTTGTAATGAGCATGCATTCACTAATTTGGGGTTTTAGTTATTAACCTCTTTGTCAGAAGTGAACTTGGTTTAGCTGAGCTGATGGAGGAGGGACAGAGGGAATTTCACTCCAGGTTGACAAGAAGGGGGCTGTGCTAAGACATCTGACGAACATAGTTTTATGTCTAAGAAAGAATGTACACAGGTTTACAAATAGGACAACAAGAGGCTACAAGGAACAAATTAAAGGTTGTCTTCCAAAACTACTTTGACCAATCTTTCTCATCCTATAACCTCCCTCTTTCCTTACATTAACGAGTGACCTTTTGCTTTAGGCATTATGTTGTTAATTGTAGAAATTGTAATTTTTAAACATTCCATTGAGATCCATATTTTTAAAAAAGAGATTCAAACGTTAGGCTATTTGTTGAAAGAATGACCAAGCAAAATCTCTCATTTTAAAATTTATCGGCAACAAAAAGCACTGATAATTATATGGTATTTTCTTTTTAAAGGCAGCCTTTAGTTTAAACTACAAAAAAAAATTCCATTTTATTTTGTCACCCATTTTACTCTCCACAGAATTACAGTCCTTTAAGCAAGTAGTTTGCAGATGCTCATGGCTTTCAGTGGGTTCCAAATGTATCTCCAGTTTGCTAAGCAGTAACATTTGAATGAATATTTCACGATGCTTACCTCAGTCCTTATGGAGTGCTCCATAAATCCACCAGCAATAATAAAACATGTTCCAATATTACTTCTTCACGATGGCTATGTCAGAACAACAAATCTCCCAGAATCTGAGATGGCTACATGATAGGTTGACTGGAGACCATTTCCTTCCTGTATCTAGCTGTGGTTCACAGAATTCAGTGACCTCTTCCCTCTGCTGTTCATACTAAAGCTCTGTTGTCTGCCTGTGGTATGTAATGATTTGTAGGAAAACTGTAATCTGCTTTCCAAAATGCTTCTTTTCCGTGGCATTGCGAAACAAGTAGAAATGTTAATTTTTTTCCTTTTCATCTTAGAAGTAAAATGATATTTAACAGCACATGTTACAACCTGGTGCCTACAAAATCTTTCTGGGACTTCAGGAGACTCAAGCCCAGACTTCTCTTGCTGAGGAAGGTGCATATAGATTGGCCTCAAAGGAGAAAAAGAGCACAGAGTATCACAGCCTTCACATCCAACGGCTGAGTGGCTGGAAGACATGCCTTGATTCTCTGGGACTTTATCTTAATTGTGTGATAAGATTTTAGGCCCCCTAACCCTCTCCTCCACCTACCTCCCATGGCCCTTTTACTTTCTATGTTGAATCTTGAGTGCCATGACCACTTACGTTTTGTCAACACATGTCTCTTCCATCTATCACATGCGTCTTTATACCTCCCAAGCTAATTCAGCAAGTGTCCACCCTGGACTGATCTGAACACTCATGCAGCCAAGAAAATAATGATACAACTCACAATGCAGCCCTGATAGTAAAAACAAAACTCCCATTTGTGAATTCTATGCCACGACCTGATAAACCACAGTCTATCACCTCCTGTGCAACTAATGATTGAGAAAGATCTGTAATTAGTTGTTTTTCCAGTCACGCCCTTTTTATGAAATTACTCTTCAAAACATGGCTGCAATTAGAATGATAAAGTAAGTGGACCTCAGTCATCGAATTGTGCATTCATTCATCACTTGATGTTATTCAATTATGATAGTCAAAATAGATTCTTGTTTTGTTGTCAGTAGTGAATAAATGTATGGTGAATAACACGACTTGAATTTTGTCTCACAATAGCCATATCAGTCAATGCTATCATTTTATTAGCTTTCACTATCATAATGGTACCATGACACACAGGAAAATGTTTCCGAGTCATTCATGTAGATAATGCCAGGTTTGCTACACAAATAGCACAACAATTTGTAGTGACTTTACTACTTCTTCTCTCCAGTGTATCTAATAATTCAAAGCAGAACTTGATGACCATTGCAAATCTTGGTGTAGTGTTTGGACCAACTCTGATGCGAGCACGGGAAGAAACGGTTGCAGCCATCATGGACCTCAAGTTTCAGAACATTGTTGTGGAAATTCTAATTGAAAACTATGAGAAGGTGAGTTCTGCATTTTATTTCTAACATTGCAGTAATCAAAAACAATGTGGTATAGTTTGTTCTTATTTACTCTGATTTTCCGTAGAAATAAGATATTGTCATTGGTTTAGGAACTTAGCACGATGTGGCTGTCCATACTCAACTTGTTTTAATTTCTGGTCTAATTCAGCTTCCTAAATTCATGAATAATTGTTAATCCCTATCCACAGTTTAATTTTTGAGTGATATTTGTTTGTTTTAAAGTATTTCACAAGACGTGCCTGGATCCTAAATTTCTTTTTATTTGACTTAGTGGACAAAAGTGTGTCTGAGTATTTATTTCTCATTCTCATTTTAGAGCAAGGATTTTGCAAAATATTATGGTTCTGTGATTGAACATTGGCCCTGACCTCAATGTTGGAGCACTGTGTCCGGCTTTCCTTCACTGATAAGTGCACACCAACATTTTCCGGAAGCTGATTGGAATACACTAGAGAGGATGCAGTCAGTGCCTGTTGACAAATATTTGCTGTCAGATATTGATAGGAAATCCACTTCAAGGAAGGGAAATAGCTTTCATATATTAACATTTTAAAGCACGGTCTGTAGCACTTAGTTATTTTAGAATTGATTGCTCAAATATACCCGTCTCAGAGCAGCTGCAAGTACATTCTAACTATTTATATCCATCAAATTTGCACTTATTCCTTAACAAATTTCTTACTAATGCCCTGTCCCATTGTTGTGCAAGTGCATTTATCCATATGAATCCTGAAAGAAACAACTATTTGGATCAATGCAGTATGTTAAGATTAACAGCTGCCATCAATACCTGGTGAGAGGTCAGTTAATCAATACATACATTAAGCAGGTTTAAAAGTGCAACTCCATGAAACAGGAAACTTTCTGGGCAGCTGGAATGTTGAAATATAATTATTTCTGCATTAGAGAAGTATGTTACCAAGGTACCGTATAAAGATATTTTGTTTAATGGAAATTGATCATAACAGACTAAATGGTGCTGTTGACAGACTGTCATTGTCTTTCAGGTATAATCTAAGTTATAGAGCAAAGTAGTGTCAATTGAACATTGACATTGAGTTTATGGGTGAAGAGGAGTTAAGATAATAGAGTCGTCACTGTTACAGAGGTTCATAATGGAACAGTGCAGAGGATCTTAGGAAATTTTGGAGTGGTGTGTAGTGATTCTAACAAGGTCAGCCAGGTGGACCTCACGGAATATGAATTCACTGATTGGGGTGTTAATGTGGTCCAGTCAGTGACCGCTGGCTGCTGACAGTGTCAGAGTTCCGGATCCCATCGACTGACTCTGATGAGCCTGTGCTAGAGACCGGCCTCTGTGGAGTTATTTCATGCTGTCATGATCAGTCACCTCACCTTAATTTCCTGGGAATAGTAATGAAATACATTGTAAATGGGCAGTTATTATTGTTAGGGTCAGGTTTGACATCTTCACAAGGAGATTCACCAGTGTTGTTGGGGAGGATTTAAATTAGATTGGAAGACGGTGGGAACCTGACAGAGAATTCAGATTCAAGAGAAACAGAACTGATAAAAGAAAGTAGAAAGAAAAAATAATGACATAAAAAGCAACAGCAAATATCAGACAGGATCAGATTAGAGAATAATGATTTACTTCTCATTATAGAGTCATGGCTACAGGGTGACCAGTATTGGAATTGAATATTCAGGGATGTTCAGTATTTAGAGAGGGATAGGCAAAAAGGAAAGGGAGGGAATAGCATTCTGTTGAGGACACAAGATCATTACATTAATAAGAGAGAGTATTATTTGGATGGATCAAGGGTTAGAATCAGTTGTGGTGGAACTAAGAAGCAACAAGGGGCATTAAATATTGGTGGAGATCGTTTACAGGCTTCCACCAAACTGCAGTGATAATGTTGAGCATGATATAAATCAGGAAATTAGAGATGCAAGTAATATGGCTGATATGATGCCCACCTTGGTTTGAAAAGTAAAAAGGCAACTTATTATCTACATGAAGAGAAACTTCAAAATGCTTTGAAGGAGAGAAAGCTGAGCATCCTTGCATGTGATTCGCAGACCACTAGTATCCAGGTATAGCAGGAAATAAGGAGGACAAATTAAATTTTGGCATTTAATGTTAAAGGAACAGAGTGTAAAATTAGGGAGATGTTGCTTCAACTTTACAAGACATTGGTGACACCATATCTGGGGTACTTCATGCAGATTTGGTACCCTTTACTTGAGGAAGGATATAATTGCATTAGAGGCAGTTCAGAGAATGTTCACTAGATTAATTCTAGGGGTGAGGAGAGATTGAACAGTTTAGGCTTATACTTTCAAGAATTTAGAAAGATGAGAGGAAATCTAATTGAGACATGGGAGACGCTAAAGGGGATTGACAAAATGAATGTATATTTGATGTTTCCTCTTGTCGTGCAATTTAGAATAAAAGGTCAGTTTTAGGATAAGGGCGGCAGATTTGAAACCGATCAGAAGAAATTGCGTCTCTCAAAGAGTCATGACTCTGTGGTATTCATTACCCAGGAGTGCAGTGGATGCAGGGATATTGAATAATTTTAAGGAGGAGACAGACAGATTTTTAATTAGTATTGGGTGAAAGGGAGAGCAGGCGGGAAAGCAGAATTGAGGCTGAAATGAGATCAGCTGTGATTGTACTAAATAGTGGAACAGGCTTTAGGGGCTAAGTTAACTATTCCTCCTCTTAGTTTTTGCATTCTGATAGTAATAATGGGTGACTTGAATTTATACATGGACTAAGTTAACCAATCAATACTAGTGCTGTAGAGCTAAATTCCTGGAGTGTGTATGAGATGGGAGCTGCACTTTGCTCAGCTGAATAGGGATAGTGCTATTTTAGACGTAGTGTTATATAATGAGAAAAGCTAGTTAATAAACTTACTGTGAAAGAGTCCCCAAGAAATATGACCGTAATATGACTTTTACATTAGCTTTGGATGAGAGTGGTTCAGAGAATTGTGTGTCAACTTACCCTTCTCTGACATGTTCACATTCTGTCTGCCACCAAACAGGCCAGCTTCAGGATGTCAGTGCTCCTCTGGGTCCGTGGCAACCTTTTCAAGATGGGGCAGATGCAAGGAATGCCTGTCTTTAGTCTTTAGATATCTATTGAGTGCCGAGTTGTTCCGGGAATTGTGAGCGGTAAAATGAAGCCAGAATGGAAGTGAGATTAATAGGTTTATTGTTAAGGAATGGATATCTTCTTACCCTCCAATATTGTCCAATAAAATAATCCTAACAGCAAGCTTCTTTTAAGTCTGAAAAATAAGAAATACTACTTATCAGCATGATTACCCTAATATTTAACTACTTAACTCACTCACTATTATACACACAAATATTAGATGCAGACTAATGTAAAGCAACACAATTATGAATTAAGATTATCTCAGTCACTTTTATGGCCGGACTGTCATTCCTTAGATGGGTTAATGCTTTAGTTGAAGTGAAGGTCTTCTAAAAGAAAGGTTTTCCCTGTAAAGCTACTTGTAGTCAAATTTCCAGGTGATCAGTTCTCAGGTGAAGTTAAAGTTGGAACTAATTAGTGGGAGCCCTTCTCCCACTTTCTAGGTGTTGCTGTTTGTTACCTGGGCTGCTCAGAGGCCTTGCAGCTTGTTTGAAGGCTTTGTGTTGGAGCTGTTCCTGTAGAACAACCTTTCTGTTTTAAAAGCAGGCAGAAAATAATGGGTGATAACAAGGTGTAGAGCTGGATGAGCACAGCAGGCCAAGCAGCATCAGAGGAGCAGGAAAGCTGACGTTTCAGGTCGGGACCCTTCTTCAGGAATGGGAGGAGGAAGGGAGCTCAGAAACAAACAGAGAGAGGAGGGGAAGATAGGTGGGATGGTGCTAGGTGAGTGCAGGTAGGGAGTAGTGGGGATTGGTCAGTGGGATGGGATGGACGGATAGATGGGAGAGAAGATGGATAGGTTGTGTCAGGTCAAGGAGGCGGAAATAGGAGGGAGGTTCGGGCGTGGGATGAGGCCGGGCATGGGGAGATTTTAAAACTGGTGAATTCCATGTTTAGGCCATGGGGCTGTAGGCTCCTGAGGTGGAATATGAGGTGCTGTTCCTCCAGTTTGCAGTTGGTGTCATTGCGACACTGGAGGAGACCCAGGATGGACATGTCACCCACGGAGTTGGGGGGGGTGGTGAGTTAAAATGGTTGGCGACCGGAAGGTGTTGTCGTTTGTCACATACAGAGCTCAGATGCTCTACAAAACAGTCTCTGAGTCTATACTTGGTCTCACCGATGTACAGGAGGCCACATCGGGAGCAGTGGATACAATAGACCAAGTTCACAGATATGCAGGTGAGCCCCTGTCTAATATGGAAGGTTTGTTTTGTGCCTCGAACGGAAGTGAGGGGGGAGGTGCAGGGACAAGTGGAGCACTTCCTCGGTTGCAGGGAAAGGTGTCGGGGGTGGTGGGGTCAGTGGGGAGTGTGGAGCGGATGAGGGAGTCGCAGAGAGGGTGGCCCCTTTGAAAGGCAGATAGGGGTGGGCTGGGAAATATCTCTTTGGTTGTGGGGTCGGATTGTAGGTGGTCGAAGTGGCAGAGAATGATACTTTGGATGCAGAGGTTAGTGGGGTGATATGTCAGGACAAGGGGAATTCTGTCTTTATTTTTGTTGGGGGGAGGGGATGTGAGGGCAGAAGTGTGGGAAATGCAAGAGATGCAGTTGAGGTCATTTTCAATCCCTGGAGGGGGCAAGTTACGATCCTTGAAATAGGAGGACATCTGGGATATGTGGGAGTGGCTGTTCACAAAAGACTGCAAATAGATGAGCTATTTTAAGGATTGATACACTCCCCTGTCTCAAGTGGAAACAAAACCAACCTTCAAGGTGTTGGCTTAATGTCTTTTCTTGGAACTAATTCAAATGTCTAGTGTCAATTGAAGGGACATTCAAATAATATGAAGAAACTGCCCACCTGAAAGTCTAAGGGTGTGAAATCCACAATGTGATTTATATAATCACTCATTTTATTTTGAAAAAGATCCAGTCATGTAACAGATCACATGAAGTGACACCCATCATTTTCTGAGATAGTAGGAACTGCAGATGCTGGAGAATATGAGATAACAAGGTGTAGAGCTGGATGAACACAGCAGGCCAAGCAGCATCATAGGAGCAGGAAAGCTGACGTTTCGGGCCTAGACCCTTCTTCAGGAAATGAAGAAGAAGAAGGGTCTAGACCTTCTGACTCCAGCATCTGCAGTTCTTGCTAACTGTCTTGAAGTTCATTATGTACTGGGCTGTGACAAGTACAGGTGCGAAATACAAATACAGGTTGAAATATAACAGTTTATCAAAGAAAAACAGTGCTGGAGAAACCCATCACATTTGGCAACATCTGTGGAGAGAGAGAAACATTTTGACTCATTAGTCCCAAAATGTTAACTCAGGTTCTCTCTCCACAAATGTTGCCAGACCTGCTGAGTTTCTTCAGAATTTTTTGTTTGCATTTCATTTCTTCAGTGCATTAATGTTGTAGAATAAACATAACATCATCTTTATCATTTTTAAAAATGATAGCATTTTGATGACCAAGTATAATTGTCCCTAATTAAAGTAATTCTTCCTGATGTTTCTCTTGTTTTTAAACTGACATGATAAAAGACGCATCATTTAATCTGTTTTGTACAATTCCTTTCTTTGAACTATATCTAGTATTTTCCCTCTGAGACCTACTGAGAGCTGCATCACTATTGTTTATACGTACCAAGCAGAGCTTGTTTTATTGTCATTAATCACTTTATCCTTAATGGAAATTACTGTTGTTAAGTAGTAACAGTTCAAATAATTGACTGCACTCAACCGTTTTGCAACAGCTTACAATTTTTGGAAATCTTCATAAGGTGAATATGCTTGGTCATAAATACTATTTATGCATTGTTTGTTATGGTCAAAGAGACTGATTTATAGCTTTTCCAGAATGATGGAATCTCACTAATATTTTAGTTTTAAATAAAAATGCGAGAGCCTTGAAGGTGGACTGTGTAAACTGATGCTGATTTTTCTTTCTTGCCCCCAACAACTCGCCACTGCCGGAGGCTTAGAAGTCATCTGTTTATGCTGTATGTTAAGTGGCATGCCATCACAGTTTTAATGGAAACTGGTTAATTTCACAGATGATCTCAAACTTGAAATGAATATGGCTTCTGAAGAGGTAGTCAATAAAGAATGGTTTCATTTGGCCTGATCAATGCCAAAGAAAGTACAACGTGGATAATTGCAAAATGCTGCATATGTTTGAAATAAAAATACAAGATATATATTCCTTGTGTAACAATATGAAGGCTTTGTCCTGGTTCTCTTGAAAGGAGGTGTTGTAAACCTGGAGGTGAGGTGTCTGCACCATGAAAAGCAGAGTAAGTAGCTTTGGTCTTTTTAAAAATTAAACAAAAGAAGCATGTGTAGGTGGTGTCAGCCTCATACAGACCCAGGGTTTTAGTTTTGCTTTCTGTTGGTGCAGCTGGAGTTTTTGCAGTCCTTGTTATGATTTGAGGGGATTTAGTCTTGTCCATAACATTTGGATGGGGATAAAAGAGCTTCGGAGGGGGGGATCGAATTGAAAGAAAAATCTTGATTTTGGACTCCTTTATCTCTGTCTAATCAGTATCAGGCAGTAATAATGTAAGCATTCCATAGGAGTGGGTACACTTGCAATGCTGTTCACAAGGGAGTTCCAGGATGTTGACCACCACCAGTGAAGGTATAAGGATATAGTTCCAAATCAGGATAGTGTGTACATCAGAGAGGAACTTACAGCTGGTGCTCATGTTCCTAAGAACCTGCTGCCCTGACTTTCTAAATGATCGAAATTGCAGTTTTTGAAGGTTCTGTATAAGGAGCCTTAGTGAAACAATGTATCTTTTAAATGATGCACACTGCTGCCACTGTACATTGGTGGTGGACAGAATGAACCTTTTAAGATGATGGACAAAATACTAGTCAAATAGGCAGCTTTGTCCTGACTGGTGTTAGAACTTGAGCGTTGTTGGGGCAGCACCCAGGCTAGCAGGGAGAATTCTATCACACTTCTAGCTTGCACTTATAGATGTTAGACAGGCTTTGGGTAACAGGAGGTGAGTTAAACACCACAGAACCGACAATCTCTGACCTGCTAATGTGTCTAAATTATTTGAATGGCTTGTCCAATACAGTTTATGTTTTTCACTATAGGGGGATTCAGTTCTGTTAATTTTATTTAATGTCAACTAGAGGTGGTTGGATATACTTTTATTGTAAGTAGTCATTACCTGCCACTTGTGTGGCATGAATGTTACTCTCCACTTTTCAGTCCAAACCTGGAATTTGTACAGGTCTTGCTGCATTTGGACATGGATTGCTTCAGTAGCTGAGGAGTCACAAATGACACTGAAAATCAATGAACACCCCCCATGTCTTTTCATAGCCTCCTGATATCCTCTTCACAATTTGCATTTCTACCCATCTTAGTGTCATCACCAAATTTAGTATCCACGTTCCTTCATTTCATCTAAGTCATTCATTGATAGCTGAGGTGCAGCACCAATCCCTGTTAAATCTTGCTAACCTATAAAAGTCCCAGTTATTCCAACTCTCTACTTCCTGTCAGTTAGCCAATCTCCTATGCACACAAACATTCTACCCCCAGTACCATGAGCTTTTATTTTCTGTTCATAGAATCATAGAATCCCTACAGTGTGGAAATAGGCCATTCGCCCCAACAAGTCCACTGCGACTCTCCGAAGACCATACCACCCCAACTCGCCCGTCTACCCTATCCTTGCATTTCTCATGGCTAATCTACTTAACCCAATGGTCAATCCACCTAACCCGCACATCTTTGGAGGACCCGGAGGAAACCCACGCAGACATGGGAAGAATGTGCAAACTCCACACAGACCGTTGCTCGAGACTGGAATTGAACTGGAATCTCTGGTGCTGTGAGGCAGTAGTGCTAACCACTGCTGCCTTTAAATGTGGCACCTTCCAAATACCTGCTGAAAATCTAAATGTAGCACATCGACTAGTTCTTCTTTGTCCACAGCACGTATTACCTCCTCAAAGAACTCCAATAGATCAGTCAAGTATGATATTCCTTTCCCAAAACCATTTTGACTCTGACTGTTTATCACCAACTTGTCTAAGTGCCCTGCTGTAGTTACTTTCATAATAAATTCCAGCATTTCCCTTGTGACAGATGTTAATCTAACATGCTTGTAATTTCTTCCTGTAATGCTTCCTGTCGTCCTCCTCTTTTGAATAAAGAAGGTACATTGATTATCGTTCAATCTATTGAGACTCTCTGTGGATTGAGGGAATTTAGAAAATTAAAGCATCAGCCATTTCACTCAGTCCTTTTAAAACCCTGGGATGAAGTTGATCATGCCTCACGTACTTGTTAGTTCGCAGCTCCAACACTTTGCTCAGTACTATTTCTCTGGGGATTTTTCTGAATTCTGCCCATCTTTCCATTTCCTTATTTATTGCTACTTCTGAGATGGTATTGTGTGTTCAGTAGGGAAAACTGCTACAAAAAACCTGCTTGATCAATCTGTCATTTCCTTATTTTCCATTATTAATTCTCCGGTCTCACTTTCTATAGGACCAATGCTCACTTTATTAACTCTTCTCTAAATATTTATAATATTTCTAAACTTTGACTATCTGTTTTTATATTTCTGGCTAGTTTTCTATTGTACTCAAATTTTCCTTCATGATTAATTTTTTGGTCATTCTTTGCTGTTTGTTTGGTATTCCATCCAATGTTCTGATCTACACATCTTTACACAATAATATGTTTTTTCTTTTAATTTGATTCTATAGTCAATATTTCTAGTTAACCACAGATGGTGGTCTGCCCTTAGAGTTTGTTCCTACTAGTTGGAAAGTATCTTTTTTTTTTCTGAAAGATCACCTTAAATGTCTGAAATTGTACTCTATTGATGTATCCTTGAACCTAATTTGCCATAGACTAACACAATACCCAAGATAACAAGCATGGGGCTGGATGAACACAGCAGGTCAAGCAGCATCATAGGAGCAGGAAAACTCGACGTTTCGGGCCTAAACCCTTCATCAGAAAAACCAACTCTGCTTTCATGCCTTCATGATCGCTCTTGTTTAATTTTTTGTTTAAAAAAAATAACTCTCAGGGCCAACTCTGTTTGCCTCAAACCTAATGTAAATTTCAATCATATTGTGGTCTTTACTATCCAAGGATGCCTTCACTATGAGGTCATTAATTAATCATATCTCAAGCATTTTTCTTTCTGCTCCACCTTGCCATATGGTTACTGTTAGGAGTCCATTCACCACTTCCACAAGTGACTTTTGCCTTTGGCATTTCTCATTTCCACCCAAACTATTTCTACATCTTGGTTTCCTAAACTTATGTTATCCCTTTCTATTGGGTTAATGCCATCATTAACTAACAAAACCACCACTTCACCCTTTCCATGTTGCCTGTCTTTTCTAAGTGACCTGTACCCCTCAGGATTCAGATCTGAATTCCAGTCATCCTGCAATCACGTCTCTGCCATGGCCACCAAATTGTTGTTGTTCATTTCTGTTTCTGCTGTCAGTTCATCTGTTATGTTTCAAATACTACATGCATTCAGATGTAAAGCCTTTACAGAGAAACACAGAAAATAGGAGCAGGTATAGCCACTTGGTCCTTTGAGCCAGCTCTGCCATTCATTATGATCATGACTAAACCTGCAACTCAGTAGTCTGTTCCCATTTTCCCCCCATATCTTTTACCCCCAACTTCTAAATCCAGCTCCTTCTTGAAGCCATACAATGTTTTGGCCTCAAATGATTTCTGTGGTAGCGAATTCCACAGGCTCACCACTCTCTGGGTGAAAACATCTCTCCTTGTCTCAATCCTAAATGGTGTACCCTGTATCCTTAGACTGTGATCCTTGATTCAGGACTCCCCCACATTGAGAACATCCTTCCTACATCTACCCTGTCTAATCCTGTTGGAATTTCATTGGTTCCTATGAAAGTCCCCCTAATTCTTCTGAATTCAAGAGAATAAAATCCTGATTGATTCATTTTCTCTTCATGTTATCAGTCTTGCCATTCCCAGGAATCAGTTTGGTGAACTTCCACTGTACTCCCTCTGTAGCAAGAACATCCTTGCTCAAATAAGATGAAAACTGTGGACAGTATTCCAGGTGTGGTCTCACCAAGGCACCAAGGTTATCAAAGCTGTTCCACCTATTTTCCTGCCATGATTCTCCAACTAGTCACTCCTTCAGTCACCTCAGCCAGACTTTCTTTGTAAGACTGACTGGCCTCCTCCTCCTGTCCTCTGAAATGATCATTCTGTCTGCAGAAGTCTGACTGAGCAGTGTGCCTTGATCTTTCAGCCAACTGCCCTCCCAGTTTTCCTCAGCTGTCTTAGTTTGCAGCCACTATGAGTACTACAAGATGGCTGTTTAAAGATATGGCGACCTCACCTTTGCTGACAGCTTTTACTCCTGTTCATTGTGCAATATGGTCAGTTCCCCCCCACAGACCTGCCTTGGGACTAGATGATTTGCTCTTCAGACACAAGCGCCTCAGTGGCCTTCTTTTGTACTGTAAGCATCCTATGACTGTGCAGGTTACTTTCACAAGTCTTGCCATCCACACCTGTGAATGCGTGACCTCAACATGACCTCAGCATTGGGTTCTGGAACCAGTCAGCAAAAATCTCTTACCTTGTAGCTTTGGACTAAGGCCATTCAACCCATCAAGTCTGCTCTGCCATTCAATGAGATCGTGTCTAATCTGATAATCCTCAACTCCACTTTCCTGTCTTTTCCCTGTAAGCTTTGATTCCCTTACAACTTACTGTGATGATTCCTTGGTTAGTATGTTTAGATTAATTTAGATTTAGATTAATTAGATAAATAAAACAGATTTGCAATGATATTACAGATTCCTTAGTGACTTTCAAGACCAGATTCTGTGTGCTTAAACTGTTATATTTGCAACTTCTGCAGTCAGCTTCTGATGTGTTTTTAGTTCTGTTCTGCTTTAAAAACACACGCAGTAATGACCATGACAGTAAAAGCTGCCCCTCAACGACCAAACAGCTGATTTAATCCGTCACAGCAGAATGACTGGAAACTGATATTTTAGAATAAGACGGTTGCAAGCAGTTTGATACACGGTTTCACCAGCAGGTGCCTCCCTCAAGCTAAATTAAAAACTCGAGAGATGTCTTAGACATAAGAGTAGGAGCAGGCGTAGATTGTATAACATCTTGAGTATTCTGCAATGTTCAGTTGATTGCTGTTGATCTTTTACCTCCACTTCACTTCCTTGCCTGCTCCTTGTGTCCCATAACTCCCTGACAGACCCACAGTTTACCTCAGTCTTGAATATTCTCAGAAGTGGAGCATCCACAACCTGCTGTCTAAAAAAATTTCCAAAAAGGCCTCACCTCATTTCAGTTTGAAATAATCAACCTTTTTACTCTCAGACTGTGTCCTGTGTTCCAGATCCTTCAGTCAACAAAAGTAATTCTGTATCCACCTCGTTTAAGCCCTGTCAGAATCTGAAACAAACAAAAGTAGACATTGCTGGAGGAACTTGGCAAGACTGGCAGCGTTTGTGGAGAGAAAGCAAGAGTTATCGTTTTGGGCCCAGTGACTCTTCTTCAGAATGCTTCTGAGTTCTGAAGAAGGATCACTGGACTAGAAACATTAACTATGCATCCTCTCCATAAATGCTGCCAGACCTGTTGAGTTCCTCTAGCAAGATAACAAGGTGTGGGGCTGGATGAACACAGCAGGCCAAGCAGCATCATAGGAGCAGGAAAGCTTGACGTTTCGGGCCTAGACCCTTCATCAGAAAT
>JAHRHZ010000097.1:4473128-4549079 GCA_024137785.1 Ginglymostoma cirratum | reverse complement strand
GAGCAGGAAAGCTTGATGTTTAGGGCCTAGACCCTTCATCAGAAATGATGAATTTCTGATGAAGGGTCTAGGCCCGAAACGTCAAGCTTTCCTGCTCCTATGATGCTGCTTGGCCTGCTGTGTTCATCCAGCCCCACACCTTGTTATCTCGGATTCTCCAGCATCTGCAGTACCTTTTATCTCTGAGTTCCTCTAGCAATTTGTGTTTTTGCTTCAGATTTCTAGCATTCCCAGTTTGTTTTTATTTTAGCGCTAACTTTCACTCTTACTTGTAGAAGTGTACCCAGGTCTATCTGAACTTCAATCTCTCAAAGATTTGTACCTTTTTAAAAATAATACTCTAGTTTTTTTACTATTGCTATATAAGTGTTCAGCGTCACATAAGACTTCACCACATACACTCCATGTTCCACCTTGTTACCCCCATCAGTTAACCCAGTTATCAGTTTGCAGCCTCATTGTATTTTCTCCACGGCTTGCCTTCCACTCAACTGTGTATCATTACTAAACTTTACTTAAGCCATTAATACGATTGTAAATAACAGACACCCAACACTGAACCTTTTGGAATTCCAATCTGCCAATTTGAAAATAGGCTGTATATCCATACTCTCATTTCCCTGTCCATAACAGATGGTGATTTTGGTGTTGAGGGAACAGTAGCGCGGGGTGTGGTCTATGATCACAGTTATCTAAAATGGGTAGTTGATGACTTGTAGCAATCTTTTGATAGATTATCGATGTGAAGCAGCAGTTTAGACTTGATACATTAGTTAGTTAGGCAAAGAAAGGAAGTATAGCACCCACAACAATTGGGGATGGTTCACTGACGGGTGACAGTCTGACGTGGAAAGTATTGATCATATTAAAGTTGTGAAGGCAGCATCCTGCTCTCCAGCTAAGATGTTAGGGAACACTACCCTGGGTCCTCTTTTTCTGGTCTAGCTGGAGAATATAGCTCTTTGATGAGGACTGCCTGATGAGGACTGTTGTGTGAAAAGCAGTGTCAGAAACATCTGAGCAGAGACACTGTCACCTACTTCTGCCATTCCCAGCAGGCAGATCTGTGGTCAGGTGGCTCATTAGGCAGTGTGAAGTCTGTGGTACTGAACATCACAGCTGAATTGAACTTCCTTGCCGCTATCTACTTGTGTGGCATATGCCAATCAACAATCTGCAAACACATTTATGAGTTTACCGATTTCCCTTGTTTGCTGTGGCAGGGCATAACAATTGCTGAGTGCCTGTCTGTCGCTCCCCAGCAGTGCAGCTACCCCTCTCACCCAGTGCGGCTGCGCCTCTGAAGGGAACAAAGGTCCCTCAACCCACTCTTGCTTAGCCTGGGAATGAATGTCTGAGTATTTGTGATCAATGCTGATTGTTCTACTGGATTTGGCTCTCCATGGCAGCCACCACATGATCCATAGAGGCTGCGGTGTACTCAATGCCAATGTCATGACATTAGATAGAACTTGCTAGGCCCCTCTGTCCGACACTCCAGTCTGTGCAAGGTCTCTGTCGGAAGTTCTCCTGCTTGCCTGTAGATCTCCATCAACTTCTTAATGGCTGAGACCAAAGACTCATCTGACCTGGACTCAGGAGAGACCTGTTCTCCAGTCCTCAGAGTGTCAGACACCTCAGTCTTTTCTTCTGCCTCTAGCAGTGGATTTGTGAAAGTGCTGTACTCACCCTGAGACTACTCACAATAGATTACCCACTGAGGTGGATGTTTTTCTACTGATGGTGGGTGGAAGATGGTGGATGCTTTATGGCATTTCCTCTGAGGCTCATAATTATTTGTCCTCTGAGGCATTCTCAAAAGGCTGGCAGAGACAGGCCCTGAAGCTGAGGCTCTTTTATTATGTCCTGGTAATCTGGAGGCTGCGTAGAAAAACAAAAATTTCTGTGTCAAGAGTTGCCATCTTTACCCAAGGTTTTGTCAGTGTTTAATGTTTAGTGAGACAGAGAAGATTGGAGGCTTTTTCACCAGATGGCTGCAGATATCCAGTTCTCCCTTCAGCACACGAATTTTACCCTTGCTATCCCACCAGCTCAGTGACCTGATCCTGAAGACATTTCCTCCCACTCACACTGCCACTGCCTGAATTTACATGCTTACCATGCATGTTCTCCTCTTATGGAAGGAGACGACCATTAACAGATATCAGCATGGGTAAATGAGCATGATGCATGTATTATTGATGGATTTAGATAGAGATATTAGTCCACAGAGCTCTGATTGTCAATGTGAATTAATTGCTGGATGAATGTGGTAGAGGGAAAGTTAGCTATTAACAGACTCTGAATGCAGATGGGACTGGACAGGCTAGATGTTGGAAGAATGTTTCCGATGTTGGGGAAGTCTAGAACTAGGGGTCACAGTCTAAGAATAAGGGGTAAGCCATTCGGGACTGAGATGAGGAAGGATTTCTTCAATCAGAGTTGTGAACATGGGAATTCTGTACCACAGAAAACTGTTGGGGCCAGTTCATTACATATATTCAAGAGGGAGCTGAACATGCCCCTTGCATCTAAAGGGGTCAATGGGTATGGGGAGAAAGCAGAAGAAGGATACTGAATTACATGATCAGCCATGACCATATTGAATGGGAGTGCGGCTTAAAGGGCCTAATGCCATAGTCCTGCACTTATTTTCTATGAAAGGTCATCAAAGATTTACAGTTGGTGAAAGCCAATAAAGCGTTATGTGATGTTTGTGCCTGGGATACCTGTGAGGAGTTCAGCCTGAAGCATCTTTTGTGTTTGTGTCCTTTTTGGTGAAAAGCTTTCTGATTTGTGCACTAAATCAGTGAACTGAAGGCACGTTAACTGCTGAGTGTTGTAGCTCCTTCTATATTAAATTTGAACCATGATAGATTAACGAGAGGCAGCAGCACACTGTTGCCAATAGTGTTATAGTGGTAGCTGTAGTGAATTGACAGACATTGATTGTATGTGAGGGAAATGGTGGAGATGCATGGGCATTCAATCTTGTGTGTGATTGTCCTTTGCAGTGGCAATCTCACAATGACAGCTCTAACTCAAGGGCGTGGAGCATTGAATAGACAGTGCGCAGCAGATCACTCATCCTCTTGTGGCACTGGAGTCAAGTTCTCCTGAACCACCCAACATGTGCTGACCTCTTCAGCCTTCTCTGGCCTGTCGGGATTGCTTTCTCTTGTCATCCCTGGAGAAAGGAACTTCCCTTTTCTACTGGAGAATCTCTCAGAAAGCCACCATAGTGGGGCAGATATTTAACAACAATGAGTCAAAATACAGAAGGGAGATGGAGGGCTTGGTGACGTGGTGCAATGAAAACAATCTGTCTCTCAACATTGGCAAAATTTAGTGACTGATCATCGGTTTCAGAAAGAAAGGAGGAGAACACGTCCCCATCAACATTAATGGAACTGAGGTTGAAAGAATGAAGAGATCAAGTTCCTCGGAGTGGCAATTACTGACAACCTGTCCTGGACTTCCATGTAAATGTGAGAGTCAAGAAGGCACAACAGCACCTCGCCTTCCTTTGACGGCTCAGCAAATTTGGTATGTCCATAACGTCCCTCACCAACTTCTACAGATGTACCGTTGAAAGCATACTGTCCGGGTGTGTAATATTCTGGTATTGCAATTGCTGTGCCCAGGACCGTAAGAAATCACAGAAGGTGGGATGCACAGTCTAGACCATCATGGAAGCCAACCATCTATCCATGGACTCTATTTACGTGCTCACTGCTGCGGAAAGGCGACCAACATCAACGACCATCGCAGCCTGGTAATGACCTCCTACAACCTCTTCTATCAGGCCGAAGATGCAGAAGCTTGAACATGCACTAACAGGTTCAGGAACAGATTCTTTCCAGCCATTATCAGACTGCCGAATGGACTCTAGCCTCAAATGGTGTAACCTGCAATGTAACTTGTGTGCCTCTAAGTTGTTTTGATCTGTGCATCCTTTGCTTGCTGTGATCTGCCTGTACTGCTCGTAAACAAAGCTTTTCACTATATTCTAGAACACGTGACAATAAAATCAATCAATCAATCAGAAGGTATCAGTGAAATGTGATGCTGCTTTTTGCCTTGTCTGTGACACCTCCAGGGATGGTTGAGATGATGGAGTTGAGTACTGGTCCTGGTTGCTGGGTGAGATGTTGGCTGGGTGCTGGTGGGGAGTAGAATTTCCTGCCCACCTACCTGTTAAAACGTGGTTTTCTGCTGTGCGTGCATATGTAATAAGCTGAGAAAGACATAATTGCGTAAGGAAAGGTGACCTGCCCTTGAGAAAAGGTACACTGCCTGCTTTTACATCCACTGCCACACTTCATCTCAGACAACAAGATTCTGTCTTGTCTTTACCCCTCTCATATTTTTGTCTGCATAAGAATGGACTTGCTGTTTGATAAGTAATGATGGTTTACTTGTATATCCCAGTTAGACATTTTAATAAAGCCATCACAGTTCAGCATCCTTTAAGCTTCTTTAGGTGCTAGCTGGTTTAAGCATTTTCAGGAGGGCCATCTCCAAGGTAATTGATCTGCACAACATATATGATTGAAAGATATCACAGAATTGATCTTCACAATAGCAAGTTATAGTGAATTGTCTTTCTATTTAAATGGTGTCTTGTAGTGTATAAGCCCCTTGTCAGTTATGTGCGGTAAATGACATTAATTCCTTTTCATTATCCACTCCAGCTCTTTAGGGAGATATATTAAGAAGGATCTCAGAAACTCAAACATGTACACTGAGTACTTCTATTTAGTGGAAGGTGAATATAATCAGCTCAACAGCATTGTGATCATCAGTTCCTCATAAGCCTTGTTTGTCTGCACGTTTATGTGACATTGTTTTGAACAGAAAATTGAGACTACAAGAAATGAGACCAGTTGATCACTGTAAAATCATTATATTTTTATTACTTTTGTGGCATTTTTTCAATGATCATGAAGTAAATTTATTGAATCATCATGGTACTTCAGTCAATTCATTACGTTAATCTTTATTCATGTGATGCTCTTCATAATAGCCTGAGTAACAGTTGACTGGTGTAGCAACGTAATTGCAAAGCTCTAAAATGCATGGTAAAGTATCATTCAAATACATAAGGACTCTTAAAGAGTAATAACCTGCAGTTTATCTTTTGAAATTAAGCAGCAAAATCTCTGTTCAGCCATTGTCTGTTCACGTGGTGACCTGTGTAACATCACTTTGTTTATAGATTACTGTTTTCAAAGTGTATCACTCAGTTCCACTACAGAAACTTTCAGAGGCCCACTGTTGTGGGGGGTGACTACCTGGTGAACCCCAAGCATCCACCTTATAAGTTTGGCAGGAGAAAGTCCTGGTTGAGAACTCTTGTGGCCCACAGAAGTAATAATGACTACTCACGTGACAACACCCTCCCCACCTTCACCAATGACCCTCTGTGAGCCTTGCCATGGCCACCCATGACCCCAAGGCTTCTGTCTAACACTGAATCACCTGACGATGTGTCGTTCCAGCAGTGGCCACCATGCTTAGCCTATGGCTGTCAATTTTAAAGGGACAGAAACTCCAACGATAATTCATTAACTACAAAACAGGCTTGAAAACCAACCAAGGCTTCCCAAAAAAGCTGCTGTGGGTTGTTCCTGACTTTCCGAATCGCCACAGGGGCCATTGAATAAACCTACAACCCCATAAGTATGGAAATTGATATGTTTTGAGTTAAGGTAATGCACAGAGTAATTACCATAATATTACGTAGTATGAAGTGTAACTTGTTTCTAGGAGATTCATAACATCTTTACACTTTCGAAAGCATCAAATTTCAAGATAATGTGAAGCAAGTTATTTTTGGCTTAACTTTACTTTATCATCCAGGACAAGAGTTGACAAAAATGGCTTGATGCTAATTTTGTAGTAGGCTTTAAGCTAAATCTACTGTTTGTTCATTACAGATATTCAGGACCGCTCCAGATTCAAGTGCAAGCCAGTCAGACACTACTTCAACACCATCTTCAAATATACTGACCAGGCGGACTTTGCACGGTCCTCGCCATTCAAGGCCCATAGCTGTTTACAATTTTTCTGTGGATCTAAGTAAAGGTAATAAAGAAATGTAATTTTCATCGAAACATGGCTTTAAAATTTTAAAATTTCACTCTGGTGCTGTTACATTGATCTGTTATCATCTTACTTGTTTGTTGGGGACAGAAAGTTATCAAACTCAATTGGGCTGTTGACTTTCTATCCTTCTCTGCAGGGAACTACCAAGTCTAAAAGAATTTCCCTTTTTATGGTTTAGTTGGGTTGAATTCTGTCAATGCATTTGAGTTGTAAAGGCCATTTTTTTGTATTTTTGATTGTGGGCTGAAATGAGAAAATAACTTTTTAAAAAGGAATGTAGAAGGGATTTCAACCCGATTTAAAAAGCAAATTATCTGATACTAATTGTGAGTGCTGTTTACATTGCTGCTGGTTCAAGCAGTAGAGGAAGTTACTACCGACAAGGGGTGTATACAAAGGGAGATTCGACCGGTAACAAGTAGCTGATTAGTCTAGGCAGTGGTGACGTTTTATTGATGTAAAAACTTTTCTGCGTACCAACAGCTATGTGGTTGTCTCCCTGGTAGCATAACAGCTTGTAGATGTGAATATTTGGGCAGAAAACTTTTTGGATCTCTGGAAAAGGAGGAGCTGTCCTTCACTCTGCTGTAAATCAATTCAATCCTGAAAAAGCCAGTTTATTTCCCTCATCAGTTGTTGTAAGCTGTGGATGTTAACCAATAAGCAGAGACTTCATAAATGTGAACCGGTCACTCAGTACCTTCTGCAGCAAGTGTGAGTACACAGAGAAGGAAGATTAAGGAGCGGCAAATCCTGCCAAGCCAAAAGGATCATTTTAACAAACTCTGTGGATAGGAATCTTTGACTGCCTTCCCAATCTTCTCCTCCATCTGTGACACATGTATTTATTTCCTCTGTATGTGTGTGTGGGGGGAATTTTAGAGTAGGCTTGGTTAGTGTTTTAACTAGTAGAGCCATATGTCAATGGTTCATAATTATTTATCTGTAGCTAGAATACATTTATTTGTAGTAAAAAGTAATCATTGTTAAGTACAGAAACTTAGACCCGGATTGACAGAAAACATGGACCAAACAAAAACCTTTAACTTCTGTGACGACTTTAGAAATGCAGAACTTGATTTTCAGCATGCTAGCCCAAGGAGGCATGACAGAGGGAATGAATTAAGACTATCCCAACTCATTAGAGCCAATTTATAGAGACTGTGAAAAGAAAGTCATTTCATCACATCAGTCTGGATTAAGTTCAGTCTAACTCTTGGATCGTGGCCACCAGGTAAAATGAATCGTGTGCTAACCCGCTGACCTATGTGATCTCTCGCAAATGTGCAATGTTTCTTTTTAAAAAAAAAAAATCCTCAAATGGCTTTGCAGCAGAATTTTTTTTAATGTAGATGCCCAGTTTCAATCTGGTTAGTTCTTTTTGAGGTTGTGATTTGAAAAAATTCTATAGGCTTTCACACATCCAACTACACTTAATAAAACCTGTCATCATTTGCGCTTTGAGATTGAAATTTGGCTGTGATTCATTCACATGTTATGGACTTGAGTAGTTAGAACAGATGTCTAGAAAAGAAAATAAACCTAACCATATCCCTGCTTGTTGATAATTTTGACCCCATCTGTTGACTTTATTTATTTGAACATTAAAAGGGCCAAAGCCTTGTCAGTGGATAGTGTAACAAATTGTAAATGTTAATAGAACAATGCATCCTGATGGCAGACTGCAAAATTATCATTCTAAATATTATTTTAACAGTTTTATTTTGACGTTTTTATGGAACTTTTCCCATGAAGATTTGGGTGAGATGAGAGGACTTTTTTGTAGTGAATTTCTGAAAGAAGTGCTACCTCCAGCCTCTGACTGAATTTCTTCCTCTGTTCTTGCAAATCCATCCAACTTTACAAGCCTGAGTAAGATTTCTAATTTGCAGTCAGCCCCTTTAGCATACAGCCATGACTTCCAACAACTTGATTGACTTCACCCAAACCTAATTTTCAGTGGAACCGTTAGGAATGTCACAGAGAGGAAACTTTAATCTCATCAGTTTAGGCTGCACTTGAATCTAAGCTCCAGTAGTGACAGACATAGGTTTTGTCCTGCATAGGACTGGAGAATCTGTGGACGGCAGCACTCTGCCACTGCCCCCGTCTATCACAATCTCTTTTTCTTCAGCCCAACTCACATCTTTCTATTCAAGTTCCTTCTTTAAATGTAACTTTCCAGGTCTTCATTGACTGGCCTCATCTTTGTTTTCCATCTATTGGTGTTTATTCTACTATCATTCTGGTGGAGCTTATGCCCAGGAGATGAAATCTGTATTCTGCCAGTATCTGCCTACATGGTGACCTGTGTAGTATCTCTTTGTTGAAAGTCTACTTGTTTGCAAAATGTGCCACTCAATTCCACTGTAGTCTGTTACTGAACAGGTTTCAGAGATCAGATTTTTAATACTTCAAGATCAGTAACTACAAAATGTATCAAGACAGCAAAAGACCATTGAAGTACCTACCTTTCTCTTGTAATTTGCCTTTTATCATTTCCTTTAAATCTTAACAAAAAACTTCTGAACTTTCATTTAAACAAGCAAAGTTTTCATCTGTTGAATGTTTCCGAGTCAGCGTATAGTATTGCACCACAATGTAAGTGACCTTCTACGTATGAAATTAAAAAGTTCTGAATTTATAAAGCACCTTCTAATGTGTTCAGGAGGTTCTAAAATATTTCACAGCTGGTTGAATGTTTTTGAATTGCAATTGCTCGTTTATGCAAGAAAATGATACATCCAGCTTGTACATGATAAAATCCCACAATCAACAATGAGATAAACGATCAATTAACCTGTTTTCTTGGTAGATTAATTTTGGCTAGGATACCAGGCAAATTACCACACACTGTAATACACTTTTTCATTTTGAACAGTTAGATGGCCTTTTAGTTGAACATCTCATCAGTGCTTTAAGACAGTTCAGCTGTCCCTCAGTACTGAGCTAAAGTGTCAGTGTAGGTTATGTGTTGAAATCCCAGTCTGCTAACTTTAAATTTAAAAGGTGCCATCACTGAGCTAAGACTGAAACTAAGTGATGACTCAGATTATCTTAAATTTCCATTGTGACATTTGCTTTTCTCAATTCAGCACAATAATAGGACATTCCCTGTTCTTTTCTCCCTGCAAATGATTTGATTTCTATTGCATTTGAGGTAGCAATGTTGTACTGACATTTATTTTATAAAAGATAACTTACTTTAATTCTAGTTCTTACCTTGGTTATCATTTTGGCAGTTTCCTTTGCCTTCAGCATCCCCAGTGAAAATTATTTCTTGCAAGGGTCTCCTGCTTCAGTAAGCCTCATACTTAATTAATATTTGGTATAAATAATCATTCTTATGACTGACAAACAGAATGAAAAGAATCTTATTGTTTGGCATCACAAATCAGCTTGGATAATTGCTGTTACCCATGATTCAGATGGTACAAACTCCACTCCAGAATGTGATCACGTAATTTAGATTGACAATTGAGTATAGTGCTGGAAGAACACTGATTTGTTATCAATACTATTTTCAAATGACATCTTAAACTATGATGTTGACTATTTGTTCAGATGGATGTAAAGATTTCATCATAATCCTCCTTGGGATCAATATTTATATGTCAAGTAACATTATCAAAATAAGTTACAGAATGATAAGTTATCTCATTGCTGAATTAGAGATCATGCTTTCTGTAAGTTGTTTGAAACATTTGCCCACATACCACTAGTCCTGAAGTACAGTCACATAATTAACTTAGGATGTCTCAAAGAATATACACAATGCGATGTAAATTCTTTTTTTAGTACGTATCCTTTCTGTAATAATTTCCATGCAGAGAAAATTTCTAAAACATTTATTAATCAATTCAAATAAGTACAACATTACTGTGTCTAATATTTGGGTGGCAAACTCTAACAACAAAGTTGTGAAAATTCAAGCAAGTTGCTGTGATGGATTTTAGAAAAAGAAAATTAATCCAGTAGGCCATTGGTATTGCCACAAGGATAGATTATGTACGAGATAGGAAATAACATAATAATGCAGGCTGGTATTATTGACTTTGCTTGGTCGTAAACATGACACAAGCATAAAAAAGGCAACAAAGAAATAATACAATAGGAAAAAAGGAAGGACTTGATTTTGTGTGACCAACTGATGTCTTAAAAGTGCTTTGCCATCACTGAAGTATTTGTCACACAGTCACCGTTGTAAGAAAAGTAACAAATTAATCACAGGAACATCGGCCATATTAATACGCACGAGAAAGATTGTGTCAAATTCGTAATGAGGAGTACTTAACACTGTAATTGAGCGTTTTTGGCATTCTGGTATGCAAGGTAATGATTCAAAAATAACTCCAATGTCTGCTACATTGCAATAGTTTTCCACAGCTCAGAGAAACCTGTTTGGCAAGACCTAAAACTTACCAAACAGTGACAGACTAATTAATTTTTAAGAAATAAATTTGATGATGCTTGGCTGACTGACTTCTTTTCATTTTGATGAGGCATAGATGTTTATCAAAGGCGCTGCCAATAAGGCAACATATTATGATCTTTGAACGATCAACTAAGTCCTCAAGGAGGATGCATCTTAACTTTAATTTGGAGCTGTCTCTTTTGATATTAATTTAAAAGAATGAAATTGGTTTATTTTGTATTCTCAGGAAGTCTTAATTAGCTTTACAACACTGAATTACTCTTGAATTGCAGGTACTCTATTTTATCAATCATTTTTCAGGATATGAAAATTACTAACAGGGTCAAACTCTCAGCCTATTCCTCGTTGTTGGTTTTTCCCACTTCAGTCTTGTGACTTTTGTTATAGTTAGATGCGACAAAATTTTTTGTTAAGCCGTTCAAAAGGTAGTAAAGAGTCAATCACATCAATTTGGGATTCGATTTGCATATATAGGCCTGTCCCAATGGAAATGGAAGATTTTCTTCCTTAGAGGGCACTAATGAACCAGTTGTGTTTTTAGAAAAGTTTCAGGGTCACTTTTTAGAGAATTTGAAATTATTTAATTGCCACAGTGAGAGTTGATTTTGATTCTGTGGACTAATAGCTCAGACCTCTGGCTACTAGTGCAGTAACATAACCACAGTGCCCAATTTTATGATAAAACATTGTAGCCAATTTACCCACAGCGAGGCCTGGTAACCTACTGACCCCATAATTAGGCCTTTTGTCACAGGCTTTGCCCTTCCAGGACATGTTTTGCCCTGGTTTTGCCTGTCTCTTTGGGCTTTGTAGGATGTGACAGATTGATGATTTGTGTTCGGGACACTGCAGTGTGCGTCTGAGGAGTAGGGTTCCAACAGCAGCATCAGAATCATGGGGAACAGCATTGACACTGGATGTTCATTCACACATGGGAATCCTTTATGTCTTGTTGAGCAGGATTATGGAACTTTGGTATATTGTTTTAAACAAAGATACCAGCCAAAGCAAGGCATCAATCCCTCCATACCTCCTAAGTCAGTAGATTTGGAAGCAAAAGACTGATCGACAGTGGGCTGCTTTATAAGCAAGCTTAAATATTCTGGATTAATTTGAAGACTGTTGAGTAAATTGAACTCTTAGAAAGTTTGGAAGTCATGTAGTGGTATAAAGCAGCCATCAGCAATGGGGTGATACATGAAACTCACAAAAGCTAGATGTTTTAAACTATTACTTAATTGTAGGGTATATCCTCTAGTGTTAACTCAACCATTTAAAAATATTGTACATAATGCTTATCCGCTCTCTCACTCCCAGGCCTTTCACATTTGTACGTTAAAACAATGATTATATTCAAAGCTAAAACCAAATGTTTTTGAGAGAACTTTTCAAAATACGGTACAAATCTCTTAATGGGAACAGCCTAATTATGAACAAAGTGTACCTTTTCAAATCTCATTTCTATTCAATAAATTTTCTCTAGGAAATGAATGGTGGAGTAATTGTTCTCTCTGAATTAATTAGCATGGTACCCATTAATTGATCATGTGCCGATTATCCCTGTGAACAGAATAAATTGTGTGGCTCTTCTGAGAGATAGCTCAGATAGTTAAAGCAATCAGTAGCTGATTCATGCCGGTTACAGGATCCCAGGAGGGCTATAGTTCCGCCAGCAGTGTCCAGTGGATGAGAAGGTCTGGGTTGAAGTTGTACCTTCCCGAGAGCTATGTCATGACATATCGAACAGATTGAGTGGTAGGCACCTACAGCAGAGAAAAAGACCCTTCGGCCCATTATAATGTGCCAGTCAAAAACAGCAACACAACTACTTTAATCCCTATCTCCAACACTTGGCCCATTGCCATGTTTGCCTTAGCATCACAAAAGCACATCTAGATACTTTAAACACTAAGAGGGTTTCTGCCTCTACCAGCGTCACAGACAGTGAGTTGCAGATTCCGACCACCCTCTGGGTGAAGAAGGTTTCCTTGCATCTCCTCTAAATGTTCTGCCTCTTACCTTAAATCTGTGCTCCTGGTCATTGATCCCTCTATAAAGGGCAAAAGTTTCTTTCAGCCTACCCTACCTATGTCACTCATTTTATATATCTTAATTATGTCCCCTCTCATTCTCCTCTACTGTAAGTGAAACAACCCTGGCCTATCCAATCTGTCTTCATGAATGAAACTCTCCAACCCAGGCAGCATCCAGGTAAATCTCCTTTACACCTTCTCCAGTGTTATCACAATCCTCCTACAGGGTGCATCCCAGAACTGTGAACTAAACTTTAGCTGTGGCCTAACCAATGTTTTATGCAGTTCCAGCATAACCACCTTGCTCTTGATTGAAAATCAAGGCTG
Organism: Ginglymostoma cirratum; assembly: GCA_024137785.1. Taxonomy (NCBI): domain Eukaryota; kingdom Metazoa; phylum Chordata; class Chondrichthyes; order Orectolobiformes; family Ginglymostomatidae; genus Ginglymostoma; species Ginglymostoma cirratum. The sequence continues at coordinate 4,536,176 of JAHRHZ010000097.1, read as the reverse complement.
TAGACTTGCTCGCCGAGCTGGTGTATTTGATTGCAGACGTAACATTATCATGCACCTCCGGTGAAGCGATGGTGTTCTGTCCTGCTTGTTATTTATATGCCTTAGTTTGCTGGGGTGGTTGGCACCACTTCTGGTTCTGTTTCTCAGTGATGTGTATAACAGGTCCAGTTCAGTGTCTTTGTTGATGGAGTTCCAGTTGGAATGCCAGGCCTCCAGGAATTCCCTGGCATGTCTCTGTTTGGCTTGTGCCATTGTGGACGTGTTGTCCCAGTCAAATTAGTGTCCTTCTTTGTCTGTGTGTATTGAGACCAGTGAGAATCGGTTGTGTCTGTTAGTGGCTAGTTAGTGTTTCTGTATCCTTATTGTCAGTTTTCTTCCCGTTTGGCTTATGTCATGCTTCTCACAGTCCTTGCATGATATTTTGTATATTACATTCATTCTATTGGTTGTGGGTATGGGATTCTTTATATTCGTCAGTAGCTGTCGCAAGGTGGTTGTTGGTTTGTGGGCTACCCTGATACCAAGGGGTCTGAGTAGTCTTGTGGTCATCTCTGATAATGTCTCTGATGTTTGGTAGGGTGAATAGTGTTCTGTCTTCTTGATATGGTCTGTCATGGAGGTAATAGCAGGTTGTGCTTTTTGGATATCCATTCCTTTTAAAAACTCCGTGCAAGTGCTCCTGTTCCGGGTTGCTGCAGTGTGTCGGTGTGTTCAGGGTCTTTTGAATAATATCCTGATGCAGCTCCATTTATGGGTGCTGGGGTGGTTGCTGGTGTAATTAAGTATCTGGTCCATATGGATGGTCTTTCTATATACGCTAGTCTGGAGTTCCCCATTGTTCTTATGATCTACCATTATGTCTAAGAAGGGTAGTCCGTTATTGTTATCTTCTTCTTCTTTCGTGAATTTTATTCTGGTGAGGATGTTGTTTATATGTCAGTGAGTTTCTTCTAGTTTTCTGCGTTTGATAATCACGAAGGTATCATCTTCATAGTGGACCCAGAGTTTGGGTTGTATAGTGGGGAGCGCTGTCTGTTCTAACCTTTGCATTACCACCTATGCGATCAGTCCTGTTACTGGGGATCACATTGGGGTTCCATTGATTTTGTTTGAATGTATGGTCGTTGAAGGTGAAGTAGGTTGTGAGGCACGGATCCAGCAGTTTCAGGGTGCTGTCCATGTTGATGTTGTTGGTCTCGTGGGATGCCTGCCTTCCCGATTCGTCCAGCAGTGTAGCAATTGTCTCTTTGGCTAGGTCAATTGTTTATGGATGTAAATAGTAATGTTATGTTGATCATTGTCTTGTCCCCTTCTATTCTGGTGCCCTTGATGATGTTGAGGAATTCTTGGGAGGAGTGGATGGAGTGGGTAGTGTTGTCAGCTAAGTATTTCAAGTTTTGTTGTAGTTCTTTGGCCAGTCTATATGTTGGTTTGCATTGTAGTGAGACAATGGGGCTTGTGTTCCTTAGAGAGTCCATAGAAATGGGGTGTATTGGATCCCTCTGGCTTCATTTTTTGGTAGCCAGTCTTGCTGATATTTCCGAAATTGTGTAATTTCTTCAGGGTCGTTGTAATCCGCTTCTCCGTGGTATTGGGTCTATCACCATCTGTTGGTAGCTGTCAGTATCTGCTAGTAGTGTGTTAGCTTTCTCGATGCATTGGGCTCTATTAAGGAATACTGTCATGCGTCCTTCATCTGCTGGTAAGGTTATGATGTTCCTGTCTTTCTTGAGTCTTTCCAGGGCTTTCTTCTCTTCTGTGTTAAATGTGTTCTGCTTACTGTTTCTGCTCAGTGTTGGAACTGCTGTCTGTCTGATGGTCTGTTGTATTTCCTCTGTGAGTCCGTTGCTCTTTAGTGTTGATTCCAGTGCAGCCAGGAAGTTAGTTTATTTTGACGTCTCTGTAGTTATAATTCAGTCCACGTACTAGGACGGTCTTCTCAGCATCTGTAAGTGGTCGGTCTGAGATGTTCTTGATCCATGTTTCTGTATTGTCTGTGACGATGTTGTGGGTGAGTTTGGATAGTTCTTGTAGGGCTATTCTTTTCTTTGTTCTGGTCTTTTGTTGTTGTATGGTGATGGCTTGTTCCAGTGTGGTTGTCAATTCTTGGTCGGTTGCGTTAGAGTACAATGTATTGTGGCGCAGTTTCCCACTCATACTTGTGGAGGCAGTTGTGGGCATCATTGATCATAAGCCTTATCATTCTGTGGCCATTCTATGTAGCTGTTTGCCGTGCCTGTGGATTATTCATAGGTGGTTTATATTTTACGCTTTGTGGTTAGAATGGACAGTGCTTCCCACTATACAACCCAAACTCTGGGTCCGCTATGTAGATGACACCTTCGTGATTATCAAACACACAAGACTAGAAGAAACCCACCGGCACAGAAACACCATCCTCAACGGAATAAAATTCACAAAAGAAGATAACAGTATCCGACTACCCTTCCTAGACATAACGGTGGAACATAAGAATAACGGGGAACTCCAGACCAGTGTGCACAGAAGGACCACCCATACGGACCAGATACTTGATTACACCAGCACCCACTCCAACACCCATAAATGGTGCTGCATCAGAACATTATTCAAACGAGCCACAACATACTGCAGCAACCCGGAATAGTGCAAAGCAGAACAAGAGCACTTACACGGAGTTTTTAAAAGGAATGGATACCCAAAAAGCACGATCGCTATTACCTCAGTGACAGACCACAACAAGAAGACACAACACGGCCAGACACTCTAGTCACCCTACCAAACATCAGAGACATTATCAGAGATGACCACAAGACTATTCAGACCCCTTGGTATCAGGATGGCCCACAAAACAACCACCACCGTGCAACAGCTACTGACGAACGTAAAGGATCCCATTTCCACAACCAATAAAACCAATGTAATATACAAAATAGCATGCGAGGGCTGAGAGAAACATTACAACAGCCAAACGGGAAGAAAACTGACAATAAGGATACACGAACACTAAATAGCCACCAAGAGACATGACCAATTCTCACTGGTCTCAATACACACAGACAAAGAAGGACACTAATTTGACTGGGACAACACATCCGTAATAGCACAAGCCAAACAGAGACATGCCAGGGAATTCCTGGAGGCGTGGCATTTCAACCAGAACTCCATCAGCAAACACAGTGAACTGGACCCGATATACAAACCACTGAAAAACAGAACCAAAAGTAATATTGACCACCCCAGCAAACTGAGGCAGATAAATAACAAGTGGGACAGAACACCAATGCTTTACTGGAGGCGCACTGACTATGTTACCTAGCAGGGTGATGAAACATCTGCAATCAAACACATGGGCTAAGCGAGCAAGTCTACAACCTCATCCACAACCTGAGCTACAAATCTTCTCAAAAACTTTAAATGTGAAATATTACAGTGTGGAAGCAGGCCATTCAGCACGCGTGGTCCACACTGACCGTCCAAAGAGCATCCTGCCCAGTCCCAAGTATGTGCAAGGATTGACACTCAAAACATTAATTTCCAACATATGCTACTTTTTGTAACAGTAAGCAATTACCTTTAGCCGCAGTTCCTTGCCTCAGCTTAGGAGCTCTGCTATTATCAATGACCCTGCTAGAAATGTAAATACATAGATGTAGGCTGAAGACAGGACCATGCTTGACTTTATTGTGCTCCCATAACCTGTGGATGCTCACTATCTATCCTCACAGTTAAGTTAGATATTTCAGCAGGCTTGCTGGTTAGTAGAGCCAGCATCGGCATTTTTGGAGAAATCGCAAGAGAAATTTGGCATGGAAATTCAAAATCTACGGTCCACTAATGTTATAGTTCACCAATGAACTGATTGGATATTCATTAACTGTCCTCAACTGAGATATAAGTTGATTGTAGGCCAGTATTTTTATTGCATGTGTGCATTTTGTGATTTCTAGGACACTTCAACTTTTTTTAAATTCATTTATGGGATGAGGGTGTCACTGGCTAGGCAGCATTTATTGCCCATCCTTAATTCCCCAGAGGGTAGTTAAGATCAACCATATTGCTGTGGGTCTGGAGGCACTGAGTCACAACTGAACCAGCAATGTTAATAAGAATTCAAAATGGTGAAAGCATGTCTGCCAGCATTTGAAAAAAGATGAGATGAATTAATATCCCAGGTGTTAAGCTCTAGCTTGAACTGAAAGGTGACTAAATCCTCTTAGGTTACCATTGAAGTTGTTGAGGGAGAGTGCAGAGGGATAAAGAAGCTGTCTTCTGCAGGCAGTTAATGAGTTTAACAGTCCCTTAAACAGATTTTATTTCAGATATTTGTAATTTTGACATGTTTCCTATCAGTCCAGATGGCATTGACATGCAGTTATTGTGCTAGTAATGTGCTGCGGAGAAGGAGAGTACCATAATACTTATCTTATGATATTGTCAATCAGGGGTTAAAGTATTACACCCTTGTACACTGTATATATTAGTTTTTGACAATTTTTTTTTTGCTTTTGTGAAGACTGCCAGGGTTCAGAACTAACTGGAGACACACAGTAGGTCAGGCAGCATCTGTGGAGAAAAAAATAGAATGAACATTTCAAAACCTTTGTCACAATTGAAAATAGCTGAGAAAGAGTGGTATTTATGCTGATGATGGTGTTAGGAAGTGAATAGAATATATGGAGACATTGCCCAGAGAGAGAGAACCAAAGAGAGCTGATAAGTCATGAGACAAATAAATGCTAGTTAGGGTGCCTTCAAGAAGTCTGAATAGTTGAAAGTGGGTTGGCTGTGCAGGGAGCAACAGGTACAGCTCAGGACCTAGGGTATGTGGGGAGGGTAACTGATACGGATGTAGATGATCACATTTTGCAGTTGTTAAACTCAGTGTTGAGTCTTGAAGGCTGTAAGGTACCCAAGTGGAAGATAAGGTGGTGTTCCTCCATCTTGTGTCAAACCTTGCTGGAGCATTGCAGCAGATCTGAGATAGAAGTGCTGGTGAGGGAGCATGGTGATGTGTTGAAATAGCAGGCAACTCAAAGCTCAGGAGCACTCTTATGGACCAAGCGTAGGAGTTCAACAAAGTGATCAACCCCAGTTCTGTCTTCCTGGTATACAGAAGACCACGTTGTAAATAGCCAGTATAAATAGTCTAGATTGAATGAAGTTCAGGTAAATCACGGCTTCGCTTGGATGGTGTGTCTGGTGTTGGGTAGTGAGGAGGGAGGAGGCAAATACACATGTGTTACACATTCTGCGATTGCATGGGTGGGTGCCGTGAGGATGTGAGGTGATATGAAGAATGGACCAAGGTGTCCTAGAGGGAACAATTCCAGCAGAATGCTGACAAGGGAGTATCCACAGTTCTTTTGTGTTTATTTTAGGAATTTAATTACTCACCCTTGCAAATTCTCTTGGTGTCTCCTTCACGATGACCTTGTCTGGTTCTACGTAGTATAACTGGTACACATGTACAGGATGTTGATTTGACCACAGCTAGAGGACTAAATGAATTTTGGACGCTTGATTTGACTGATACCTGAAATGATGGGGTTACCTCACGAGGAAAGGTTGAACAGGCTGGGCCCATATCCGTTGGAGTTAGCAAGAATGTGAGGTCATCTTTTTGAAGCATCAAGTTCCTTCAGGATCTTGTGTAAGGTAGATGCTGAAAGAATGTTTTCCATTGTGGGAGAGACAAGAACGAGGAACATAATTCAAAAGTAAAGGCTCTCGCATTTTAATAGTGATGAGGAGAAATTTGTTTACTTTGCAGGTTGTGCAGCTTTGGAACTCCATTCTCCAGAGAGTGGTAGAGGCAGATTAATTGATTATTCTCTAGGCAGATTAATTCTTGATCAACAAATGCGTCCAGGGTTGTCAGAATTGGTGAAAATATGGAGTTGCGATCACAATCAGATAAGCCATGGTCTTATTAAATGGTGGAACAAGCTAGGAAGGATAAATGATACTTCAGTAGAAGGATCCAAAATGTTAACTCTGGTTTCACTGCACAGATGCTGCCAAACCTGCTGGGTTTTTCCAACAATTTCTGGTTTTGATTTAGAGGGCTAAATGGTCTACTGCTCCTAATTCATGTGTTGGTATGCTACTCCACTGACAACAGCATGTCTGATGAAAGGCTACTGGTCTTTATTGGGAGAAACTACAGATGAATTTTCAAGGTCACGTTGAGCAATTCTATGCCTAGAAGACTGAATTTCTAACAGCACCACTTTGGCTTGGCTGGCAGCAGTCTGGATTGAGAGATGACATGATGATCATTGGCAGATTGGCTGTAAATCTGAGAGAGGACAGCAGGTTTCTGTTCCATGGTGTCAATGTCAATCCCCTGGGATGGCGTCTCAGTAACCAGGTACTGTACTGAAGGACAAATTGTTGAGACTGTTGGAAGAATCTGCCAGCTCCTTTGTGGACTAAGGTATGCAACCATGATGACAGCAAGAATGGACACATGACCTTTGAGTCATCAGGTGACTCCATGTTTAGCGCAGTTGGAATGTCTGTGTCAGAAACTGCATTTGACTAAGTTTGTTGATGTTCTTGGAAATCTGTTTCCACGCTGGATGTAGCAGAGAGCCCTCAGCCTGTCCTGTTGGAGGATGAAGTTGTGTAGAGCTCAGACATCTCTGTGAAGAGAACGTGGTTAGTGGCACCAAATTGGAAACTGTTTAAGTGATGGAGGATAATGGAAGGGGCAAGATGTTGAAACTTGACAAGGGGAGGAAAAATACAATCAGTGTGGAAGAATCAGTTCAGCAGGACAGGAAAGGTTTATAGGGCAGTATTGCACGTGGATATTGGCAAGGAGGGAAAAGCAAGTTGTATAGTGTAAGGAACTGAGTTGAATATTGTGAAGGGAAGATCACTGGAGACAATGAGACCTGTGCCTGTTATGAAAAGAATGGCATGGTGTTTAATGTCTTCCAATCGCAGATCTTCCTTTGTCCTCATCGTACCCAGCCCTTTTTCAGAACCTCCAATACTACTAACTTTTCCAAGTTCTGATTAAAGGCCCATGATTAGGAACATTAACTGTTCTCCCTTCACTGTTGCTGTCTGACCTCCTGCGTATTTCGAGCATTTTCTATTTTCATCTGAAAAATGGGCTTTGTTCCAAAGTTTTGTAAAAGTTGCAATTTCTGTTTGGCCTGCTTATCTCCTTTGTTCATGGAGATATTGAGTTTTATCATGATATGGTTCCACAGCAACTATCAAGTGTCCCATCTAACTTGTCATTCTTGAGATACCGCCTAAGGCAAAGGGCAAAAGCTAAATGAAGCCAGTCAGCTCAGAGGAGGGGTGCCAACAGCAAATAGCAAAGCCGTGTCTTCTTGGCATCTTAATGCCTACTCCCAGTCACAGTGTCTCAATAACCAACAAAAACAGAAAGTGCTGGGAAAGCTCAGTATTTTTTAAGCTTTTCACCATTTAAATGGATAGGCTGCAAAATTTCCTTCCAATAATAACTTAAAAATTTTAAAACATCCTAATAAATTGTAGCCTGCTATTCATTGATTCTTTAGTGGCTCGGGTGTTCAAAAAGTAGCACAAGATGTCTGAAGGAGGCAGCATGGATCTTGCTGCTGCTCCCGGGATTGCAGACTTAGATAAAAATTTATTATTTATTTTTTAAACAGTTATTACCATTGTTGTATTTTACTAATGTAAGATTTTTATTCATTTTGTTTCATTTAACATTCAGAAAAACCAACCAAAAAAGTCTCTCTTTTTTCAATCAGACTTACATTTTAAACAAACTTTTCAGTGTCTACAGTGAACGGCTGAGTTTTTTTTGTTCTAAATTCTGAAGTTAAACATAAGTGTAAGTGTTTTCAAGGGTTCTTTTTTACATCGCAGAAGTTTTTTCTCTTGTACAGCCAAAGTTCGTTTCGAAAATAAGGGGTTGTGTTTTTGTTTCAGGGAGTCCTACACATAGTCAGCTCCAGAGAAGTTTTTTTTTTATTCGAGGAACTTAATGAAGAAGAGTCTTTTTTTATTCAGTTAATCAGCTAAATGGTTGATTTTATTTAAGTGTTATACGTTTGATATAAATGAAAGAGTTTATTTTATATATAAGGTGTTATTGAAAGTTCCTTTTTTAGGCTTAACATTATTAAGGTCATATATGGAGTACAGAGTGAGATGGCTAGTAGATTTAGAAAAGTTATTACACAGCAGGATCGGTTAGATAGATGGGTGACTGTCGGGAAAGATAAGAACATAGCCCAAAAGTCTCCGGTGGCTAGTCCTCTATCAAATAGATATTCAGTTTTTCACCCTGTTGAAGGGGTTGTCTCTGTGAGGAAGATGGAAGGGCCAGTCAGTATTGGACACTTAATGATCCTTATGTTAGGCAGCAGTTGACAAGATTTAATAGAATATTGTTATAGGGGACTCTCCTGCTTAATCCATTAAGGGAGACATGAGGGAGAGCATGTCAATTAGAAAAGGAAGATGAGAGAGAGTCAGAGTATGTAGTAACTCTGAAGAACTAAATTACATTTATTTCAATGCAGGGGGCCTTTCAGGTAAGGCTGATGAGCTCAGGGCATGTTTAAGTATATGGGATTGGGACGTCATAGCTATCACAGAAACTTGGCTGAGAGATGGACAAGACTGGCAGCTCAGTGTTCTGGGTTTTAGATGTTATAGGAAGGATACAAAAGGAGGCAAGGAAGGAGGAGGGATGTGGCATTTTTGATTGAGGAATACATTACTGCTGTAACTAGGGAAGATATTTCTGAAAAATTGTTGATTAAAAATATATGGGTAGAAATTACAAATAAGAAAGGAAAGATCACTTTGGTGGGATCGTACTATAGGCCCCCCGATAGTAAGAGGGAAATTAAGAAACAAAATGTAGGGAGATCTCGGATATATGTAATAATAATAATAATGGGGGATTTTAATTTTCTGAACACTGGGCTACCATAGTGTTAAAGGATTGGATTTGTCAAATGTATTCAGGAAAATTTTCTTTGTTGATACGTGGATGCTCCTACTGGAGAAGGAGCAAAACTAGACCTTCTTTTGGGCAAAAAGACAGGGCAGGTGACTGAAGTGGGGGAACACTTTGGGTCTAGTAATCATAATTCTATAAGTTTCAAAATGGTTATGGAAAAGGATAACCCTTCAATAAAAGTTAAAGCTTTTAATTGGAGTAAGGCAAATTTTAATGGTATGAAACAAGAACTTTGAAAAGTTGATTGGAGTAGACTGTTCACGGGTAAAAGGATGGGAGGCGTTCTAACAAGGGGGAGGTGTTCAAAAGTGTGATGAAAAGATTTTGAGGCAATATGTCCCTGTCAGAGTGAAGGTAAGACTGGTGAGATTAAGGAGCAATGCATGAATAAAGATACTGAGATTCTAGTCAAGAATAAAAGAGAATCTTATTTTAGATACAGACAACTTAGTTCAACTGAATCTCTAATTCAATATAAGGAGTGTAGGGGCATGCTTAAGAAAGAAATCAGGAAGGCAAAGAGGGGATATGAGATAGCATTGACAGATAAGATCAAGGATAATCCAAATAGATTCTACAAATACATTAAGAGCAAGAGGGTAACCAGAGAGCAGGTAGGGCTTCTTAAAGAACAAGGAGGTCATCTTGTGTTGAACCCCAGGAGATGGGAGAGATACTAAATAAGTACTTCATGTCAGTTTTTAATGTGGAGAAAGAGATGGAGTCTAAAGAATGCAGAGAAATAAACTTTGTTTTAAAAACAGTTCACATTACGGAAGAGGGTGTTTGGGAGGTATTAAAGAATATAAAGGTGGATAAATCTCTGGAACCTGATCTAATGTATCCCAGAACATTGTGGGAAGTAAGAGAGGAAATTGTGAGACCCCTTGCAGAAATATTTGCACCATCTATGACTATGGGTGAGGTGTCTAATGACTGGAGGATGGTGAATGTTGTACCTCTGTTTAAGAAAGTTGTAAGGAGAAACCAGTGAACTATACACCTGTGAGTCTGACTTCAGTTGTGAGTAAATTGTTGGAGGTGATTATAAAAAGGATTTATGGACATTTAGAGAGGCAAAAATTGATTAGGGATAGTCAGCATGGTTTCGTGCAAGGAAAATTGTATCTCACAAACCTGGTTGAATTTTTTTGAGAAAGTTACCAAAAAGATTGATGATGGCAGTGCAGTAGACATTGTTTATTTAGATTTTAGTAAAGCACTTAACAAAGTTCCACATGGTAGACTAATTGGTAAAGTTAGGTCACATGGGATTCAGGGTGAGCTTGCCAGTTGGATACATGATTGGCTTAATGGCAGGAGACAGAGAGATTAATAGTGGAGGATTGCTTTTTGGACTAGAGGCCTGTGACCAGTGGTGTTCCACTGGGTCCTCTTTTGTTTGTCATTTATATAAAATGATTTGGTTGAGAATATAGAAGGCATGGTTAGTAAGTTTGCGGATGACACCAAAATTGGTGGCATAATAGACAGTGAAGAAGGTTTTCTAAGATTACAAAGGGATCTTGATGAAATGGGTCAATGGGCTGTAAAATGGCAGATGAAGTTCAAACTGGTTAAATGTGAGGTATTGCATTTTGGCACAACAGACAAGGGTAGGGCTTATACAATTAGTGGTAGGGCCTTGGGTAGTGTTGTAGAACAGAGGGACCAAGGGGTGCAGGTACATAGTTCTTTGAAGTTTGCATCATGTATAGACAGGTTGGTTAAAAAGGCATTTGTCATGCTTGCCTTCATTGCTCAGTCCTTTGAATATAGACACGGGGAGAATGTGCAAACTTTACACAGACAGTTGCCCAAGGGTAGAATCGAACCCGGGCCCCTGGCGCTGTGAGGCAGCAGTGCTAACCACTGAGCCACTGTGTCACCCCTAATGGGAGTTGGGAAGTCATGTTGAGGTTGTACAGAACATTGATGAGTCTTTTCTGGAATACTGTGACCAGTTCTGGTTGCCCACTTATAGGAAGGATATTATCAAGCTGGGGAGGGTTCTTAAGAGATCTACGTGAGTGTTGCCGGGTATGGAAGTTATCAGTTCTAAAGAAAGGCTGGATAGGCTGGGACTTTTTTCATTGGAGTGTACAAAGTTGAGAGGCAACCTGATAGAAGTTTATAAAATAATGAGAGGTATAGAGTTAAGGATAGTTGTTTTTCCAACAACTATCTAGGATGGGGGATTTCAAGGCCCAGGGGACACATTTTTAAGGTGAGAGGAGAGAGATTTAAAAAATACACGAGAGTCAAATATTTTACACAGGGCGGTTTGCGTGTGGAATGAACTTCCTGAGGAAGTGGTGGATCTTGATCTAATTACAACATTTAGAAGACATTTGGATAAGTACATGAATAGGAAAGGTTTGGAGGGATAAGGGCCACGAGCAGGCAAGTGGGACTAGTTTAGTTTGGGATTATGTTCGGCATGGACTGGTTGGACCGAAGAGTCTGTTTCTGTGTTGTATGACTGTAGGAGGTCTGGCAGCATCTGTGGAGAGAAAGCAGAGTTAGTGTTCAGGGTGCAGTGACTCTTCTTCAGAACTGATGGGTAGCTAAGAAAAAGTTGGTTTTTAAACGTTAGTTGATATATAAAAAAAACATTTTCCTAGCTACCATCAGTTCTGAAGAAGTCACTGCATCCAAAACATTAACTCTGATTTTTGTGGACAGATACTGCCAGATTTGTGGAATTTTTCCGTTTTTTTGTTTTTGATTCTGATTTCCAGCATCCGCAGTTCTTTCGGATGTTTTTCCCCTTGATAACCAAGTCTGGCCCTACACAGCTGTTGGTGAGGCACACTTTGGCAGGGCCCCAAACATTAAAGAATCATTGCCATGGGCATTTCAGAATTTCAGAGCAGGAGAACAAGCAGCCTTTGTTAAATCCACAGGCATAGTGCCATGTAAAACCAAAAAGAAAAGTAAAAGAAAGGCATTTTAGTTTCAGAAGGATGTGATGAAAATTCCACCTGTCTTAATGTAAATGAATCATGTCCTTTATTCCAAGTTCCATTGTCCAGTTGTCTCCATTATTGCCTCCTGCCTTCCAAATGGACATTGACTTTGATGGGAATGATATGACCAGTGTGGAAGAGGAGCAAAAGGTGTTACTTAGATGGTTCAGCATTGGTACAACATAAGGTTTCAGACACTGTGTCAGTCAAGAGCTTGTCTGGAAGCCAGCTGAGGAACCTGGCTCCTTCTCATCCTGTTGCAACCTCCTTTGAGGAAGCAGATAGTCATTGCTTTCCCTTCCTGCAAGTCCCAACGCACAGCAGACCATTACCATTAGATTCATAGAGATATACAGCAGTGAAACAGATCCTTTGGTCCAACTCTTCCGTGCTGACCAGATACCCTGTATAAATCTAGTCCCATTTGTCAGCATTTGGCCCATATCCCTCTAAACTCTTCCTATTCATATACCCATTCAGGTGCCTTTTCAATGTTGGAATTGTACTGGCCTCCACCACTTCCTCTGGCAGCTCATTCCGTACATACACCACCCTTTGCTTGAAAACGTTGCACTTTAGATACCTTTTAATATCTTTCCCTCTCAACTTAAACCCATGCACTCTAGTTTTAGACTGCCGTACCCTAGGGAGAAGACCTTCCCCATTTGAAGTTACAGACTTGCTCGCTGAGCCGGTGTGTTTCTTTGCAGAAATTTCCTCACCCTTCTCGGTAACATCGTCGGTGTGCCTCCGGAAGTGTTGGTGTTCTGTCCCACTTGTTATTTATATGACTCAGTTTGCTGGGGTGGTTGGCATTACTTCCAGTTTTGTTTTTCAGTGGTTTATATATTGGGTCCAGTTCACTGTGTTTGTTGATGGAGTTTTGGTTGGAATGCCAGACCTCCAGGAATTCCCTGGCATGTCTCTGTTTGGCTTGTGCTATTACGGATGTGTTGTCCCAGTCAAATTAGTGTCCTTCTTTGTCTGTGTGTATTGAGACCAGTGAGAATTGGTCGTGTCTCTTAGTGGCTAGTGGGCGTTCGTGTATCCTTATCGTTAGTTTTCTTCCAATTTGGCCTATGTAATGTTTGTCACAGTCCTTGCATGGTATTTTGTATATTACATTTGTTTTATTGGTTGTGGGTACAGGGAACCTTTAATTTCGTCAGTAGCTGTCGCAGGGTGGTGATTGGTTTGTGGACTACCCTGACACCTAGGGGCTGAGTCGTCTTGTGGTCATATCTGATATGTCTCTGATGTACGGTATGGTCATGTTGTGTCTTCTTGTTGTGGTCTGTTGCAGAGGTAACCATAGACCCTTTTGATTGACAAAGATTTCTGGTTGATATGAGAGCCATATATTTGCAATCTATGATTTGCAGATATCTGGGAATTCAGCCACTCTGGCAAATATGAGAACACTTTTGTTCGCACTGACTTCATCAATGTCAAAGTGAATGCAGATTGAGCTCTGGAAAACCTGGCCTCAATCACGTAGGAGATATATTTGGGGCAGTGGATTGGGTTGTCCTGTAGACATCACCAGCTGATCGCTGGAAAGAACCAGCAGTGAAGAGGATCTTGTTCCAGGAGGCTGTGGATGTCAGTAATGAGCAGCAAGAATGAGTCTGTTGAGGCTCAGTCAAAAGACTGCAGGACATAAGAGCAGAAGTAGGCCATTTGACCCATCGAGTCTGCTCTGCCATTCAGTATGATTATGGCTGATCATCCATCTCAGTACCCTGTTCCCTCTTTCTCGCATACAATTTGTTCCATATCTAAATTCCTTGTAAACATTCAATGTTTTGCCCTCAACCACATTGTGTGACAAAGATTTCCACAGTCTCCTCCTTTAATTCCACAAAAGCTTTGTAAATAAACAAACCTTTTCACTAGTTCTAAGATGTGACTCGTCAAATATTAAAAGCATGACATAATTGCAAGTTATTATTCTGGTAATGATCAAATAGGCTTTGCACATTGTTAAATGTTGTAATCAAGAAAAACAAGAGCCCTCATTGTTTCAAAAACAATTCCAACCTACTACCACTATTGCTAGGATTATGCATACAATTTTCTTTTGATGTAAAGGTTGAAGGTGGAGGAGTTTTTGAGCTATGATGCCACTTGTACCTCTTAATCTTTCACACGTTGGGGTACAATTTTTGCCAACTGACACCACCTTCCATATTCATGAAATGTGAGCAGTTGTCTTTATTTTTACAATGTTGCCCTGTATTTACTTTTGAAAGATTATCGTACCATTTGCTATATTCCTATATTAATAGTTGTGTAAAACTTTGTGAGATTTAAGCAAAGGTTAGGAATATCCATTTTATCTCAATTTGCACAGTTGTCCCGAGTAGATTCCACTGGCTATTTTCTCTAAAACCACTCTGACACAATTTGTACAGTTAGATTTTGACATTGTTGTCAGTACTGTGTACTACAATTTTCATCATTTGCAACTGGATGAAAAACAGCTTTTGGTTATCAATAGTGATAGGAGATCCCAGCAGTAATTTGTCGCATTATTTTAAAATGGTCCATTTTTAACACAGCTCAGTTTTTGAAAAATGTATTCAGTTGTATGTAGTTTCCTATTTTTGTGATCATGTTCAGCAGTTCATAAATGATGTTGTGTGACGTATGGTTTTTCTCAAGGAGTTATTTCTCTTTCAGCTGAGAATCCTAACAGTGTCGGAGATAATACTCCAAGTGGAAGCATGGAATCCATTTCCTCCCATTCCTCGATAACTACAACATCCTCCAACTCCAACAGCCCCCCAGAACAGGCGAGGAATCGTATCCTTCCTGGGAATATAGAGACCACTGATTGCACATCATCTCCGTAAGTTTGATTTTCGATTCAACAAATAAGAAATTTGTGAAATTCTTTATTTTTCCTTTTGGTGCCTTTTGTACCTTTCTCCAATCCTAACCAGTCCTGACTGCTGGTTTCTCGTGTGCCAAATCTGAACTATTGGGTTGATCTTAAAGCTGGGAACTTAATGTTACTCCGCATGTAAGTTTCTTTCATTCTCAACATTACAGTATACTCTGGAGAAATGAGTAATGCTGAAACATATACCATCAGTAGAATATGTAAATGTTATTCACAGCATAACATGTTACACTCACGTAAAGTCTGACCAGTTTAATAGCACACAGAAGTGAACTTTTGTTATGATGCTGCATTCTAGATGGTTGCCATGTAGTTTATCCTACTTTGACAACAGGAAAACACTGACTCACTGTCTCCATTCCTATTACATGGGCTGCCAATAAACAGAATTCATCTGCAGTGGAGTGCACCATTTTGGGACATAATCGTTCATAGCAATAATTGTTAGTCTACTGTATAGGTTAGCAAAGTGCTTTCAACATTTAAACTTTGTGAATTGGCCACCAACACAATTGTTGAACCACGTTTAGCAGAAGTAGTAAATTTGACTTTAAGCTACGTTGAAGACCACAGGATTGCTGGGGCATTGGTAGCTTTGGTATCAAACTAAACAGGGGACAGAAAGAGTGCAGTTGATTTTCAGACTTAGTGGAGGTATACAGCTGTGGCCTCCATGTTAGGGCCACTGCTATTTTAATGATGTGCTCTTGAATATCAAAGACATAATTTCAAAGTTTGTAGATGACACAAAGCTCAGAAATAAAACGAGATATAGAACAGAGAAATGGGTCGACACGTAGCAGATGAAAGTTAATGCAAAGATGTTTGAAATTATTTATCTTGATAAGATTGAGGAGAGGCGATATAAATTAAATGGTGAAATTTTAAAGGGCATTCAGGAACAGTGATGCGGGATGCCTGGACACTGTTCCCTCTAAGTTGTGCGGCTGTGCAGCTGCTGGCACGGCCTGCACTTGCTGATCAACTTCAGAGTTTTGTGAAGCCAGAAACAAAATTATGGGGGCTATTGCAATTATGGATATGTACACAAAAAGCTTTGAAGAAGGTAGGACAAATTGAGAAGGATTTTTAAAAATGAGTATGAAATCTTTAACTTTATGAACAGGGGTATAAGAGTTTGAAAGTAAGAGAGCTATCCTAACCCTTTATAAATCATTGAGTAGACTCCTGCTGCAGGATTATGGCCAGTTCTGGACACTGCACTTTTTTGGAAGGGTAACAAAGAATGTTTTAGGGGTGATACAAAAGAGATGCACTAGAACTGTACCAGGTAGGTAGGACATGCAGGATTAGAGAAACTGAGGTCATTCTTCTTAAAGTAGAGAATGTTTAGGGGAGACATTTCAAAAGTAGTCAAAAACGTCTCCAGGTTTGACAGATTGCAGAAAGAAGGAGCTGCTGAAGAGGCAGTCACCAGAGGATGTAAATATAAGGTGATTGGCTGTAGAACCTAGGGTGACATAAGGAGAAGCTTTTTTTTTTAAGCTCACTAAGTCTTTATGACCTGAAATACACTGCTTGAAATCATCATAGAAGTCAATTCAATAATAACTTTCCAAAGGGATTTGAAAAATACTTGAAGGAGAGAAAAAGAATTACAGGGCTTTGAAGAAAGAACTTTGCCAGCAATACTCTCCTCCCATGAACAAATAAATTAAAAACAGCAGGGAAATGAGGCTAAGTGGATAGTTCTTTCACAGGCATTTAAGGTCAAGTGGCTGCCTTCTGCCTTTATACTTTAGGTGGAAATCCTTTACATCAAAGTAAAAACAAAGTGCTGGAGAAACTCAGTAGGTCTGGCAGCATCTGCAGAGGTAGAAAAACCAGCATTAATGGGCTGGTTTTCTGAGGTGTGGTGATCGCACACAAGGTGGCTCAGTGGTTAGCACTGCTGCCTCACAGGACCAGGGACCCGGGTTTGATTCCATCCTTAGATGACCGTCAGTGTGGAGTTTGCATGTTCTCTCTGTTTCTGCACGGGTTTCCACCGGGTGCTCTGTTTTCCACCCACAGTCCAAAGGTGTGCAGGTTAGTTGGGTTAGCCACGGTAAATACAGGGTTACAGGTAGAGGGTAGGTGACTGGGTCTGGGTGGGACCCTCTTCTAACAGTCAGTGCAGACTCAATAGGCTGAATGGCCTTTTCCACACTGTAGGGACTCTGCGATTACCACTCCCCTCTGCTTTTTAAACCGGACTCTTTCAGAAATGCAGAGCTGTAATTCCATTCTGATAGGTTTCTCATAGCATAGAACAGCTGGGGGAAGGTAAACCACACCCCTGTTTCACAGTAGTCAGTTAGTGTATACTGCAATCTAAAGGTCCAGTGTCATAGATAGTTTGAAAGCTTCTGTGAAACCTGTGATAAGTGTGAGCTTATGAGTGTGGCAGGTCAGTGAAGTGCTAGGGTAGGGGTAGGGTGCCAGGTGGATAGGGTACTGGTAAAGCTGGGTTCTCCTTACGGAACACTCCTCTACACTTCAGAAACTATTGTCTGGCAATGTTTTGAATTAATATGACTCTTCCTCAGAGTGAAGATCAGACCCTCTGTGCTAGTTCTTGGTGACAGAAGAAAATGGTTCTCAATCTACAAGCTCATGAGCAGTGGGGATGCAGGGACGTTTGGTTTAGAGGGGCTGTTGTATCAGCAGACTCCTTACACTGTTGGCATCTTTTTTCAGCAGCCTCGTGTCTAATTGGTTCAAACTTATAGTTTGCTTTCCTCGTTACTGTGTGCCAGCCGCATCTGTCATCAGCCTTGCACTCTCCCACCATTGGTCAGTGTCAGCCATCTTTTCAGCTGGCCTTTAAATCTTGGTCAGTGTAGCTTCACCTCACTCACCAGTGCACAGCGCACCATGTAGCGCACAAGCAAGAAAACTAAGTCCCCCAGATCCTTTCATACAAGATGTAAAAATAGATTTTCAGAGCGAATTTGCAGGCAGGCTTGGCAGTGATCCAACTCTGGGATATTAAACCAGCAGAGCAGTGAACAGCCACCCTACATGAAGAACTGCAGAAATGATTGGCTTGTCAATGAAAACAAACCAAGATTGATTTAATGAAAATTTCTATGTAAATCCAAGAGCTTCATCAAAGTAAATACTCCTGCCATAATTGATTACTTGCTGTGGTGAACACAAGCCTCAGTCTGCCGCGTAGGACAGTCCTGTCATCCCCAGTATCCCGCAAAAGCCACAGATAGGGAAACCTGCAGCATTCTGCAAAATAATCAATTCATCCAAAACAACTAGTGGACAATGCACACTGGGAGAATACACAAATGTGGACAGATATGGGAGTGAGTGAGATCCTTTACGAAGCCTTGAGATAGTATATGGACTTGCATGTTGGCACAGGTACGGACACCCACTATAAAATCTTGCAATCACATAACCCTGCTCGTAGGATAAGAATCCAGACTGATTGTTGGGCAGTACGCTGGGGGAGTCTATTTGGTGACCAGCAGATGGTGCAGAAAGTGAGCATTGCCAAACTCTCTCAGAAGAATGTGAAATCTGAGCTGTGTGAACCAACATAAAGTAATCAAAACCAGTACAGTGCAGTTCAAATCCCACAAAGCCCCTGAAATAAATGGGATTAGAGCCAAAGTCTATAAATGGAGAGGGGATTTGTTTCTTGAAAGACTTTCAGATACATTTACAGCATGCTTAGAGGAAGGAACAGCGCCCTCCGACCTACGGGATGCAGTCATTGTTTCTCTCCACAAAAACAAGGAAGAGAATTTGACAGTTCAAGCTATAGTGGCATCACCATGGCAACCTGCTTTAATAATAGGATTAAAGGTTATCAAGACAAAGTCCCACAGTATAGTGCTGTCAAAACTCAAAATTACTTGTGATGAACTTAAGCAGGTAATTATCTTCTAGGATTTTTTTATTCTCTCATGGGATATGGGCGTTGTCGACTGGGCCAACATTTATTGCCCATCCTTAGTTGTCCTTAAGAAGGAGCTGCCTTCTTGAACCACTATAGTCCTTGTGCTGTAGGTAGACCCACAATGCCTTTAGGGAAGGGATTCCAGGATTTTGACCCAATGACAGTGATGGAACAGCTATATATTTCCAAGTCAGGATGGTGAGTGGCTTGGAGGGGAACTTGCAGGTGATGGTATTCCCATCTCTCTGTTGCCCTTGTTCTTCTAGATGGCAGTGGTTATAGGTTTGAAGATGCTGTCCAAGGATCTTTGGGGAATTTCTGCAGTACATTTTGTAGATTGTACACACTGCTGCTAATGAGTGTGGATGATGGAGGGAGTGGATGTTTGTGGATGGAGTACCAATCGTGGGCTGCTTTGTTCTGGATGGTGTCAAGATTCTTGAATATTGTTGGAGCTGAACCCATCCATCCATCCATCCATCATGTTCCTGACTTGTGCCTTGTAGATGGTAGACAGGCATTAGGGAATCAAGAAATGAGTTACTCACTGCAGTATTCCTAGCCTCTGACCTGCTCTTGTACCACGGTACATATGTGGCGAGCTAGTTGAGTTTCTGGTTAATGGTAAACCCCAAGATGTTGATAGTGGGGAATTCAGTGATGGTAACACCATTGAATGTAAAAGAACAATGGTTAGATTGTCTCATTGCAAATGGTCATTGCCTGGCATTTGTTTGGCATGAATGTTACTTGATGCTCATCAGCCCAAGCATGGATAATGTCCAGATATGAGAAATTATAAACTAATTTTAACCACAATTTATCTGCATGCTTTCACAAAATCTATGGTTTACTCATTTTATTTTGTCTCATCTATAGTTCTTCTATATCAATGGCTTCCTGGTTCAATTCTTCACCAACTTCACCAGCATCATCTTTGCCGTCCTTCCAGTTTCCACCTGTGACTGCTGTTAGTGACAAACCACCTAATGGGTAGGAAAATTCTCTTTTTTTCACAACATAGTAGTTAATACCATATAAATGGTGTTTCCTTACACATTATTACCACTAGGATAATGGACCAGAGTCAAAAGAATGAAATTATTTGATATTGTAATAATAAGTGGAGAAGAAGATATACTGTGGTATGGCATATAGTCACATTAGGGATTCAATCAAGTGAATGTATTAAAGTTCTTCAGTTGCATTATGTGTTTGGTTCAGCATATTAGATCTCTTCTTTGAGGAAATATATAATCTAAAACATCATGTTGCAGTACAAAATTGCTGAGAAGCTTTCCCTTCGATGTCTTTTAAGTCTCAGTATTTATAACAGACTCATCAGTTTGCAGCAGATATTTGAAATCTGACTTAATTTTTATCAGTGTACACTTTGACATGGTGAGGTAAGATTGTAAAGCTTTACTGTGATCCATTTGTTCTGCAACCATTTGTTTCTGTTACAATCTGCTGATGTGGTGGTTGCAGCATCACACAATGATGTTGCAGTCTGGTAGCTGATTCTCCAGAGCTTGGCCAACTTGGACTGTGTTGGTACAACTGAAAAATACATGGAAATCGTACGCTCACACACACATGCGTACGCTCACACACACATGCACACGCTCACACACACATGCACACGCTCACACACACACATGCACACGCTCACACATATACACACACACACACATATACACATACACACACACACACACACACAGTGTTCCATTGCTCACTGGAGCAATGCAGCAAGAAAATAAAATATATTCATCTAAGGAAGGGTGACCGGCTGTCAGACCTGCTGAGCTTTTCCAGCAACTCTGTTTTTGTTCCTGATTTACAGCATCCGCAGTGCTTTCAGTGTTTATTAAGTATATTCATTGGTAAGGTTAGGGATTCGATTGATGGTAATTATCAGGATACTATCCTGGCTAATTTGACTTAAACCATGAGCTCCAGAGCCGTGTCTATCCAATGATATAACATTGTGCCATACTCCTGGTGGAATTAGAGTCATAGAGTAATATGGCATGGAAACAGACCCTTCACTCCAACCAGTCTACACGACCATGTCCCTAAACTTGTCCCACTTGCTTGTATTTGGCCCATATCCCTCCAAACCTTTCCTATTTATGTACTTATCCAAATGTCTTTTAAATATTGCAACTCTACCTGAATCCACCACTTCCTCTGGCAGTTCATTCAACACCCTTTAACTGAGTTTACTTAAACGCACTCAGAAATGAAGATAAAATCTGTGCTCTGGCCAAAGATCAAGGCATCTAAGAAGGAGCAAGTAATTTTAACATTTGTTTTCTTTAACATCATGTGATCACTAGAAAAATGAACAGATTTAGGCCATTTGGCCCATCGAGCATTCTGTACCATTCAATAAGTTCATGGCTGAAATGATTGTGACTTCTTTTCTGCTCAGCTGTCTACCATCAATTATCAATTCTCTTTGCTTTCAAAATCCTGTTAACATGTATGTATTCAGCAACCCAACTTCACAGCTATCTGGGCTGGAGAATAACAAAGTCTAGCAGCCTTCTGAGCGACAAAATTCCTCCTCTCTCAAGATTCCTAAGTTTTACAACTGCACTCCCTATTTTTGATTCTCCCACAACCTGTGGAGACCCTCAGAATCTGATAGGTTTCAGTGAGATCACGTCATTTTTTAAACTGTAGTGAATGTAGACTCACATTCTCACAGTGTTTTCTCACAAAAAAGCCCCTCATTCGAGCGATCAACCTAATAAACCTTCTTTAAATTGTTTCCAGTGCAACTGTATACCTCCTTAAGAAAGAAGATCAAAATTAAATATAGTACTCTAGGTATGGTCTCATCAATGCTCCATATATTTGGAACAAGATTTCCTTGTTTTGTAACTCCATCCTTACAATAAAGACCGCTTATCCATTTTTCTTTTTTATTACTTGCTGTATCTGTGTGCCAAACTTTTATGATTCATGTACAAGGACACTCAGAAACCTCTGTGCCATAGCATTCTGTCATCTCTCTCCACTTCAGCCTCCTATTTTTCTACATTATATTCAATCTGCTAAGTTTATTCCCCATTTGCTCACCCATGTCCCTTTTCAGTCACTTTGCTTTCTCCTCACAACTTGCTTTTTTTAAACCAATCTTGGTATTATCAGCTAATTTGGCTATAATACAATTGGTCTGTTCACCCAAGTCATTAATATAGATTGTAAATAGTTAAAACCCCCACACTGATCCCTGCAGCACTCCATTAGCTACTGTTTTGTCAAGCAGTATTATTCTGACTCTGATTTGTATTAATGAGCCAATCCTCTATTCATACTATAATATCACCCCAGCACCATAATCTGTATTTTGTGCAATACCCTTTCATGTGTCCCCTTATCAAAAGCCTTTTGGAAGTCCAAATACGCTTCAACCACTGGTTCCCCTTTATCCATTAAACTTGTTACTTTGTCAAAGAACTCCAGTAAATTTGTCAACACAATTTCCCTTTTGACAAAACCTTGGGGACTCTGCCTGATTGTTTGATGCGTTTCAAAATAACCAGCTACTGCCACCTCAGCAATGGATTCCAGCGCTTTCCTAATGACAGATGTTGAACCAACTGGCTTATAGTTTCTTGTTTGCTGTCTCCCATCTTTCTTGATTAAACATGGTCTCCTTTGGTTTTCCAATCTATTGGACCTTCCTAGAATCTATGCAATTCTGCAAGATTACAACTGGCTCTGCAGCTACTTGTTTTAATCCATTTTGGATGAAGGTAATCAGGTTCTGGAGACTTGTCAGCCTTTACTTCCATTAGATTTCCCAAAGTTGTTTCTCTCCAATGACTGTTTTGCGTTCCTCCCTCAAGGGGCCCACATAATCAATATAAAAACATGCACTATGTTATAGAAACATAATTCGGGGGGGATATGCTCATCGCTGTTATATTTTATTTACAGCATAAGTTGCTAAAGTTGCTAATAATACAACTTTGCCTTAAATAAAACTCATTAATAGAGAACCTTCTCACTTGCACCCTCAATTGAGTACTTGGACATTTTAGAGATCGTGATTAACACACTAAAATTCTGGCATTTCAGGTATATAATTTTTGTCAGTTTATCAAGAGTGCCAGTTAAAACAAAGTTTGTTGTACTTTTTCAAAGTCTGCTATTTCTCTTTCCCATTATTAATTCCAAAATCTCATCCTCTAATGGAACAATGCTAACTTTAGCTGCTCTTTCTTAAATATTGTAGAAATATGTCTATTTAAGACAATGATAACAGAACATGGGAAATGTGGTGCAGGAGTCAGAAGAAAAGTAGCGATAGACGGAGAAGTCATTTTAAGATGAAAAAGGATGTGTTAGTAAGAAAATGCTTGAGCTTTAAAAAAAATCATAAATGCTGCATTCTGTCCACTTTTCTTTTGCCCCTGAAATGGGGCATTAAGTAAACATCTGAAGAAGGAAAGAGAGGCCTTCGAAATATGTCTGCTCAAATGTATAGTAAAAATTCCATATACAGACTACAAGATAAATGAAGAGGTGCTTGAAATTGCAGAAGCAAAGGAACTCTTAAAAGCTGAGGCTCAGAAAAGAAATTTTGGCAGTTTGATTAAAGCCAAAAAGCTACAGCGACCTCCTTCGAATGCAGAGTGGTGGGAGTAGAAATAGGGGTTGACCTGGGCGATGTTGGATGTCAAAGAGTGATTGCAGACACTCAGTTATGGGATTGTGAGGATGGCACAATGACAGCAGGTTTCCTTGCAAGAATAACTATAAGCACCACAAGCCTTTTTAACTGCGTTTTTAAAATATAAATTGCTGATATTCTCACTTACCCTAGTCCCTACTTTATTAATTTTCTGGTGGTTCTTTACTTTTCCCAATAATCTGGACTGCTAGTAATCTTTCCTACCATTAAACTTCCGTTCTTTCAATTTGATATTGTCCTACACCAGCTCCATTAGCAGGGACAGTAGTTCCAGTAGAGTCTTTTGTTCTCAATGGAATATATTCTGTTGAGAGTTATCAAATATCTCCAATGATATTTCTTCAAATTCCAGAGTGCTGAGCCATAGACTGTAAATTTTCATTGCTCCCTATGTCAGGACAGTTGTAAAATAGCCTGCTTTTCTCTCCAAAGTTGCTGAACATTTCCACTTTAATTTCCTTAAAATTTTACTTTGGCTTGGTTGATCATTGATCTTCTATTTCATAGAGGGAAAAAAATTATGAGACAACATCTGTGAATGGGGTTTGTTCAATTCCAGATGATTTACAAGACCCTTTTGCAAAGATGTTATCCTGTTCTTCCAGCTCTTCTGTTTTATGTATCTGCCAGTAAAATTAGATCAGTATATGATTGTTACTGACATTGATAGAAGTCACTATAATGACAAGTTTACATAATACTAAGGAAAATGTACATTTTTAAGTATGGTAATCTGTTGAACACTCAATCTGTTTTAGATTATTGAAGCAGCCACCATATTTGCTATTGCTGTTTATTAACTCACAAAATAATGTTGCTTGAATTCTCTTGAATGAGATAACAATTGCACTTACTTTTAGGGTTCCAAATGATAAAGCCAAGGCTGTTTACTCATGTGAAGCAGAACATTACTCAGAGTTATCCTTCAAAGTAGGAGCAATATTTGAAAATGGTGAGTGTGACCAGAGATGTTAGATTACTTTTCCCAGCTGTGAACTGCATTTTACTCCTTACTAAACAAATATCATCACTCCAAAGCTGTTTGTTAAACAGTAAACATCCTCCACTCAATATAAATTTGATTGTTACGGGGGAAACCTCGTTTTGGATAGGCAGGTATCACCTATTCTCTTTTTGTGTAAAACCAGATTGTCTTCCCAAAGCACAGACCTTTGTTGTTCCATAGCCAGATAGTTTGTTTTAGTTCTAAATTCAAATCCTGCCATTGGATTGGACTACATTTTCAATGTCCCCTAATGCATATGTTAGATTTGACAGTCCTTATTGTTCTCACAGTTTGACTTTTCATTTCAGCCAGGCTGCAATGTTTATTTCTTTCAAGATTTTCACTTGGGAAGTTAGAGTATTCTCTGCTAAAACAGCAGTTTTGTCCTTATTTACAGCATGGGCAATGTTAACAAAAGTTTTTTTTTCTTCTTGTGTGGAAGGTCAACCTAAAGGTAATTTTAGGAATATTTGGTATTTGGAATACCCAGAATTCACTACTTCAATTTTTTGGATAGCTACCAGCTCCTATATTTCTGATCAGGTGTTTAGGTCACATCATCTTGGAGATTTTTGGTCCCACATATAAGGTATAGATGTTATCTTGAAGGCCTCTCACTGACTTTAATATAGGCCATCAGATGGAATCAAGATTCTGCTGCTAAGATTTATTTTCTTGGTTTGCGGAGAGTTTGGTATTGCATCCTGTGCAAGAGGTGTCTGCTTGACTTGCCAGTTAATAAAAAGTAATGACTTCAGTAATAAATACCTTGATGGATTTATAAGATAGTCCACGAAACAACCTATTGTTACTGTGGAAAATACTCTGTAACCATGCCCTTGATGCTCTTCGAGCTTTTGATAACTTGAAATAAATGCTAGAAATAATTTAAAAGCTCTTTTGAATTCTGATTCACATTGCAACTATTCTCAGCTCTGTCAGCAAAGTTTTTTGCAGTTCCTGAGGTGGTCTATTGATATCAAGTTTTATGAAAGTAATTATGGAACTGCGCTCTGAAAGACCTTCTCTAGTTTTGAATTGGGATCTTTAGTCTTTCAAAAGTTAAAATTTTTGATCATTTTGAATGTTTTTGAACGTGCCATCTTCAATTTCTTTACATGAAAAACTGGACTCTTAGTTTCATTGTGCATAGTTGGAAAATTGGAAACTCGTTTTGTTGGATCAGCCAGTTTAGAATCCTAACAAAGGATTGCTCAGGGGACATACACATTCCCCTCAGTGAAAGTTGCTTCTCCGTTTCATTAGAAACAACACCTTTTGATGCCTTCCCTCATGTAAGGCATTGTTTTCCCTGTAAGGTGCTCATAGAAGTGTCACTGTCTCTTGAATGGAGCACTGAGGGAAGTCTCTATTATTATTTGTTTCCTATGGTACAAAGAGCAACATAATGACAATCGTGATTGCTATGAGGATGATAGCTTTCCTTCTTACTGTTACCAATGTTTTGTTTTGTTTGAACTTGAAATGTGAACAGCACTGGTAAAGTCAACGTTTATTGCCCATCCGTAACTGCTCTTGAGACGTAGCGATGAATCTTTTGAATCATGGTAGTCCTGTGATGGAGGCACATCAAAGCAATCTTATAGAGGGAACCCCAGAATTTTAACCCAATTACAGCAAAGAAACAGTGAAATATTTCCCAATAAGCATATATAACGTGATGAACTTGCAGACAATCATGTTTCCATGCATCTCCATCCCTTATCCTTCTAACTGGTGAAGATCATGTATCTGGAAGGTACTGTTCCAAAGGAGTCTTAGCAAATTTGCAGGAAAGATACTAAAGAGACAGTTAAAGTTAATTCTGTCTTTTCCATGATTTTGTATATTTTTACTGTTGCAAGGACTAATGTACAAAGGACATACTTTGTTGAAGTTTTTTTATCTTGCACTTGTTGAATACTCTTTTTTTCATATTAAAATAACCAGTTGTTAATACGTTAAAAATTCCAGGATTTTTATTAAGAAACAGTGACATTTACATTCTGGTTGCCAAGAATAAGTGTGTAACTGTGTCTGTTCTAAGTTTGGCTTACATTTTTTAAACAATAAGATGCTGATAGCTTTATCTAATTATATTTCATTTTCAAGCCTTGGCAACACTAAGCCAACTACAACAGGACATTCCATCAGTAAACCATAACACTGTTAGCAGCAGAAACAAATTTAATTGCTATACAATATTAGCTCAAATCACACTGTTTTCTTTTATCCCCACATGCTCACCACAGCAATTTGCAAGACATAACCAAAGTAAAGGGAAACTAACATGTACTATATGAGAGGAGAGTACTGATTGGTGGAAATGTTACCATGGATAATGCATCAGTTAATAATTTATATGATGATGACAGGGGAAGGCAATGGCTAAGTGATAATAACAATGACTGTTTATTCCAGAGACCTAGGTAATGTTCTAGGTACCTGGGTTTGAATCCGCCCACGGCTGAAGAAATTTGAATTCAATAAAAATCTGGAACTAAGTGTCTAATGATGATGATGAATCCATTGTTAATTGTTGGAAAAACCCATCTGGTTCACTAACGTCCTTTAGTAAAGGAAGCACCATCCATACCTGGTCTGGCCTCTAGACCCACAGCAATATAGCTGACCCTTAACTGCTATCTGCGCAATTAGGGATGGGCAATAAATGGTGGCCTAGCCAATGACGCCCTCATTCTGTGAAAGAATAATAAAAAAAAATTGACAACTAACAGCTAAGCATTAAATTGTAACTTAAATTGTAATTTAAATTGTAAACAAGGCAGGTTGACTGTAATTGGTCAAGGCATCGCCCTGAGGAATGAATGGCTGTCATCTATTTTGTTGAGTTGAAAGAAGTACAGCGTGTGGCCGTGTTCTTTTTGTTTGCAAGGAACAGGGCCCTGTGTGTTAATAAATGTAGCTTCTAAATAATACAAGTCACACTAAAGTGTGTTATACTATGAGTCCAATGAACAGTCCTGATAGAGTCATCTAGACTCAAAATGTTAGCTTGCTCTCTCTCCATGGATGCTGCCTGACCCGCTGTGATCTCCAGCATTTTTTGTTTTCAGAACAATCCTACAATCTTTTTCAGTAATTCTCAAGTTCTGTGCTACTAAATGATTAAGTGTAAAAAGGAAATTCTTTGCATGTTGTATATTGGTGTATATGCTTATTCTAATAACGTAGGGGTTGCTACACCTAATTGATGAAATTAAACTTGTTCTTTGTATTCTTATTCCCCAGTTCACTTTTCACAGGAACCTGGTTGGCTGGAAGGAACCCTCGATGGCAAAACAGGGCTTATTCCACAAAATTATGTTGAATTCCTGTAGCACTGAGCTATATAAATTTGTAGAAAATGCTATTCATGGTATCCATGGCCATGTTCTTGACAGGACAGAATTACTGTTTGTTCTACCTTAACTTCACGACTGAGATTTCTCAATTGGAATCAAGAGGAATATTAACTTCTATAACTAACACACAACCAATCTCAAGCCGCTGTAAACCTGTGTGCTTTTTAAACTTAGTGTTACTGTAACTTCTTCATACCATTTTGATTATTACATGCTTTTATCATAGGATCAGTGGGTACAGGTTTTAACAATATATTTGATATTGTAATAACATGAAATGAAATTTGCTCATTTAGTGGATGTAATTTTTTCTATCCATTTTGACTTCAGTCTGATTCTATGAATTCCCTTATTTTCATTTACTTTTTAAGCAAGTGAAGCATCACAATAAAAGATTGTTTGAAGGAGGGGGGGGGCGTGGGAGAGAGTTGTTTCTGTGAAGTTTTGATTATTCATTGTTGATTATGTCAAATGGTTAAATGTTTCAGTTTTAAGAAACATTGGGGAACCTTTTTTTAATGAAACATCTTGTGCATTTGTACAATATTTGAAGTAATTTGCTGCATTTTATCTTTCAATATCAAACAACAAACTTAATGACTGCAGTGGACTTTCATTTTTACATAATGTTAGTGAATATTGGGAGAGGGTTTTCATCAATATTTGAAAATTGGGAAATTCCATTCAGTTTTTAACAAGAAGAGGTATTTACAGACTGCTCACTTGCTGTGTATTTGTATTTATTTTAACTATGCAAAATGTATAATTTCTGGTTTAATGATTTATCATCCTTCTGAAAACTTTCCTTGCTTAAATAATCACATGCATGTGAATGTGGTCAACAAAGTCACAAACCTAAAGCCTTCAGAAAGCTGCAGAACATTATGCTGTAACTATATCAGAAAATAAAGATCACCGTCGGTGATAGTTTCAAGATTTTATTTTAATTTGAAGCATGTGGTTCTTAATATTTAACTTGATTTTAAGTACTTATTGACATTTCCTTAAATTATTTCAAATTCAATCTTAGTTTTAAAGTAACTAAATTGTGTCACTTCCACTTTGATGCAATTTATAAATTAGTCTGATTTTAAATTTCACATTTTCCACTGCTCATTTTTTGTGTGTTCTGTTTAAAGACTGCAAATCATTCACATTTGGGCATGCAGTAATACTTTGCTGGTATTATCCATCACTGCTGAGTCACTCATTTTGCTATAAAAATCTGAGTTAAACAATCGTTAATGTCAGCCATGGAGGCATTAGAGGAAGTGCCATTTTCTCCAGTGCACTAGGGTTAAGAAAATAAGTATTAACCAGGATTCATGAACCTGATAACTCTCCTGTGGATGTTAAGCCAGGACAAGATCCACACATGCAGTTAGGGCCACCACTGTAAAGCGCAGAGACTACGCCTGAGTGTGATGTAGACCGACTGTAGAACAGATTTGGTTCACGTGGGAATTCAGTGTGTAGGAGAAAAAGGTGATTTAAGTAAGATTTATTTCAATTCATAATGTTTTAGTTTTTATTAGTAGTGTAATGTTAGTAATGGTTGGCTTTTTATTAGCATTAACAAGATTAACTTATTGGCTTGGCTTTTTCAACTTTGAGTGTGCCCATCCTGCAGTATGTGGGAAGTCCAGTAACATTTCCTGTGTCCTGGATAAACATTCATGCAGGATGTTAATTCGTTACAGCAACTTGAGCTTCAGTTTTCTGAATTTGAACAGCTGTTGGCATCACTGTGGTGCATCTACTTCGTGTTGAGAGCTACCTTGATAGCATGTTTATAGATGCGGTCACTCCGTAGCTGAACTGTATGTAGGATGAGAGGGAATGGGTGATCACCACAAAGTAGAGGAGCCCTCTCAGTGCATCCTGCCAATTATTCTGTAACCTTGCTTTCTTAGCTTGATTAGTAATTCTGCCTTGCTGTTGTGTAGCCACATCCTTATCTATATTCCCTTGCTACCTTCCTGCTGTGATTGCTTCACAATCAATAAACCTTTTGATGGTATGTAAGGCCCTTTCCACCCCTACCCAGGCCATTCTTCTCAGGGTCTCATTGATATTTAACAAATCATTCCATTGTGGGCTGAATATAGAAGGGGAAGTGGTGGTGTATTGGTACTGTCACTATATGAGTAATCTAGAATTGGGATTCTCACCATGACAAATGGTGAAATTTGAATTCAACTAAAATACATATAAAAAGTTGTATCTATAAAACCTTAACGATTGATTGGTATTAAAGCTTATTTGATTGGGGAGGTAATGGCCTAGTGGTATTACGGCTAGACTTTTAATCCAGAGACCCTGGTAATGTTCTGGGGACCTGGATTTGAATCCTGCTATGGCAGGTTGTCAAATGTGAATTCAATAATTTATCTGGAATTAGGAGTCTAATGATGAACATGAAACCATTGCCAATTGTGAGGAAAAATGCGTCTGGTTCACTAACCTCCTTTAGGGAAGGAAATCTGCCATCCTTACATGGTTTGGCTTGCTTGTGACTCCAGACCCATGGCAATGTGGTTGACACATAATGAAGTTAGGGATGGGCAATGAATGCCTCATTAGTGAGACCCACATCCTGTGAATGAAGCCTAAATAATTACTATTTAAAGCATTGCATATGACTACAACAAAACCCTTTGACAACATCGATACAATATTCTTCACAATACTGTCTCTAATCCTGACTCCCAGACAAATAGCAGATTAGTCCATCTCACAGTGCTGTTCATTCCAGTGTTGGACACCCTGAAGGTGTTTCATTTCCCCCTTTCAACCAGGAATACCAAACACAAATATGAAAACTCCTCTGTTTGAGCGAATGTCATACACTCCCTTTATGTTCACGTGTCATTAGTGTAACATATGTTGGCCTGATCTAGAGGAATTACAACAGGTGTCTGTTTTGTGGGCTTTGCATTGGCAGTTTTTAATGTTTGGTTCATTTGTTCTACCTTGTCTGAACTCTGGGAATGTTATGGGATTTGGAACCTTTGCTTTATTCCTAGTAATTGGCATTCTTTCTTCTTTATTCAGCTAATGTAATGGGTTCCTTGGTCCAAATTTATTTGGAGGGGCACTTCCCTGCGTGGGATTTCTTTGTGAGAAATTTTGCTACAGCTCAGAGGCTGAGTCATAGTGCTGAATAAAAACTGAAAGAACTGCAGATACTATAAATCAGAAATTAATGTTTTGGTTTGATTTTGTGGAAGGGTCACTTGACCCAAAATTTTAACTGTAATTTCTGTCCACAGATGCTGCCAGACCTGCTGAGCTTTTCCAGAAATTTCCATTTTTGCTTCTGAGTCATAGCGAATAGGAACATTTCCACCTGTGGCCACGAGACAGTACATTTTCCCTCTGCTACCAATTAGGAGATCCATGAAGTCAATCTGTAGATTTTCCCAAGGGCCTTTTAGTCTAACTTGTTTGGTTAACAGCATTAATAGCCTTTCCCGTATTATGCTTTACATATATCAAAAACTTTTTGGCCATTTCCTGGCCCATGCCCAGGCCACCACCAGTGGCACTCCCTCCTTCTGTACCATTCAATGATATATTTCCAACAAGCTGACACACACCATGGGGTTGCCACTCAACCATCTTTTTACCAAATGTCATCCTCTCCTTTTCAGCCCCCCTATCCTTTCCTACTCTTCCTGGGGTGTTTTCTCATAAACGTTTTAACGTTGACCACCTTTGCATCAAAGGTACTTGTTGCCAAAGTCGGAGTTTTAGTACTGCCTTTTGCCTCTTAATTCCCTTTCTGGATGTGACCATCTGTTCTTAGCTGTACCTTGACCTTTTGGAGAACCCCCTTGACTGAGTGGCATGCTGCCTCCACTGGTGGTTGAAGAATTTCTTTACGTTTGATGTGACCTTCTGCCGTAATCATGTGCAATCTCTAAGGTACATTTGACTATTTTAGTAAATATTTGCGTCTTCACTCTCCCACCATTTCTCCAGGAACGCTACTAGCTTGGCTACCTAAGCAGAGAAAACCCTTCCAGAGCCCCTTGTTTTACTATTTCCCCTTTCCTTTAATATTATGGCCCACTGAATCTTGGGCTTCCCATCTATCGATCTTGCAGACCCCCTCTACAAACAATTCCTCTACTTAATGTGAAGGGGATGTCCTTACCTCCACTGCTTTCCTCATCTCCAACTGATATTTTATAATAATGGGCCTCTCCTTCTGACATTATCCTTTCTGTGGGGAATATAGTGTTACATCTACAGTGAAGGTGCAGAGAAAGATCCATTTTAATATGAGAAGTCTGTTCAAAGGTCTGTTAACAATAGGGAAGAAGCTGTTCTTGAATCTGTTGGTACATGTTTTCAAACTCTTGTATCTCCTGTCCAATGAAAGAGGGTGGTAGAGAGTATAACCAAGGTGGGAAGGGTATTTGATTATGTTGGCTGCTTTCCTGAGGTGGCAGGATGTGTAGATGGAATCAGTGGAAGGAAGGCTAGTTTGCATGTTGGACTGGGCTACGTTCAACAACTCTAGTTTATTGCGGTGTTGGGCATACTAAGCTGTGATGCATCTGGATAGGATGCTTTCTATGGTGACTCTGTAAAATATAAGAGTAAGTGGACATGCTAAATTTCCTTGCTCTTCCGAGGAAGAAGAGGAGTTGGTGTGCTTTCTTGATTATAGCATCAACATGGTTGGACGAGGATAGATTGGTGATTTTTAATCCCTAGGAGCTTGAAGCTCCCAACCATCTCCAGCTCAGCACCATTGATACAGACAGGGGAGTGTTCTCCAATCTGTTTCCTGAAGTTGATTCTGATGATTTTGAGTTATGTGAAGGAAAGTATTTTTTAAATTTTGCTGTCTTGCATTATGGACATTATTTATTGTTACCTTGTTAGATATAAACATCAGCAATTTAACTGAATCAGTAGTTCTTGTATCTCTGTATCCTCGAGAATCACTACTTCTCTGTGTTAATTGCATTGTTTTCTTCAGTCTAAAGATATTAAACAATGATAGGATCCAAGTAATCTCAGTCGAACAGAATATTGACAGGAAAAGAAATTGGAGGGCTTTGGTTGAGCCAGTGGTGTCTCCGATTGCTATTCCTTTTCCACTGTACACAGACTGTCTGTCTTTCTGACAACAGAATTATGATCATGATCTTTTTGATCAGAAGGAAGAAGACAAGGATCTGAACTCATCAGAAATGTTATTTATGAAGTTTCCTGGGTCTATGAGGCAGATAAACTGGTGAATTCTATATACTTTCTAAAATCTTTAATTTTTATTACAACTACTGGATAGTGGGGCCTCATTTCTAGCATGCTACCCCAGTGAGGGATAACTGTGAAACTCTAGCTGAACCAGTTCTGTTTCTGCAGACAGCACTAAGTTAACACGTAGGATTACGCAGCCAGTGAAATAAAAGAGGCAAAAACAGAAACTGCTAGAGAAACTCAACAGGTCTAGCAGCATCTGTGGACAGAAAAAGAGAGTTAATATTTTTTGAGTCTGTTTCTTAAGAAGGATCACTGGACTCAAAATGTTGACTCTGCTTTCTCCCCACAGATGCTGCTGGACCTGCACTTTTATTGTTTCAAACCTTTGCATCTGCAATTCTTTGTTTTAAGTAAAATAAGTTCTGTTTTAAGATGAAATATTAAAAAAAAAACAAAACCAGAAAAGGCAAGTGAAAATGCATTTTTTTAAGGAAGTATTAGTAATCTGCAACACAGAAGCACAAGGTTTAGTGCATAAGTTGCATAAGACTGTGTGAGGGGAAACTCTGATGTTTATATTGCTGCCTGGTTCAGCTAGAATAAATGATGGGGATAACCAATGTCTGAGAGCAAATGAACTCATTTTAAAAGTAAATACTTTTCATTGTACTAGTCTAGATCATCAAGATCGTTATAGGTTATGAGAGTGAAACAAATAGAAGAATATGGGTCCTGAAATATAAGAAACAGCTGATATATGAAAGTTATCTTCTACTTGTAACCATAAGAACCATCCATCTTAAAATAGCTAATGAGAGTTGGCTGTCCTCTAATCTCAGGATTCAAATAACTTTTTAAAAGAACAATCTTCATTTATCTGAATAACAACATTATAAAGAATAAATGATCAATTAAACATTTAATGGAGCATAGTAAACAATTTACCCTGAAAATAGCGATAACTTGTTTGTTCAGTCCAATGCCCTCCACAGCTATGTGGTTTTTACTAGTGTGACAACAACTGACAATTAAATCTCCACTCCGGATTCTGGATTGAAGTCACTCCTTAGTCCACATTCATAGTCTGCCTTGCTCCTATGGAATAGAGAACTACTGCTCTCAGGCAGGATGTACATCATTTGGAGGCACAGCAGACTGCTGATAGGCAAAAGAGAGGTAGCAGCAAAAATTCCACCTCAACGGTCAGGAACAAGTTTTTTTTTTGATGTCCTGCTTTGATGGCAGAAATTCAGCAATAGTTACTTTGCAGACTGTCAATGAAAAATATGGATGCTAAACCAAAATGGGGCTACCGAATGGTGAGTGAAAAAGGTGAATTTTAAAGTGGAGGCATTGGGAAGAAGTTCCTGCGTGGTCTGGGTGACTGAAGGCATGGCCACATATGCTAGAGTGAAGGGAATGAGGCAAATAAATGGAATGTTCAAGAAAAAGGCCACAAAAATTGAAGCAATATAATGAAGATATTCATTAAACACAGCAAAATTTTAAACATGAAGCATTGCTGATCTCCATTGGTGGATCAAAAACCAAAGACAGTGTACAGGACTTCCTATGCAATCGAGTACTGGCAATGGAGTTTGGAATAAGCTGATGTTTATGGAAGGTGGCCTGTGACTGAGGCAGAGCATCCTGTGAAAGCTGACTTCAGTCCTTTAAATGATGTCGCTAGAGAACAACATGTAGATGAAGCAGAGGAGACGAAGGAGAAATTTTGGGGGAACACTGAAGCTTTTAGTGTGTAGTGCATCAAATGAAACTACTGATAGAAATTACTTGACCATGATTTGATTGGAATCCGCTCACCATCCAGATTGGAAAGGTTGGAACCAGGGGAGGACTATTCCACTGAGCAGGACAATGAAGACAAACAATGTGATTAATTCCATCAAAGGCTGTTACAGTTTGAGAAGAACAAGGTTTGTGATAGGTACATCACAAGGGACATAAGGTGTGACTTTGATAATGGCCATTATCAGTGCTGTAGCAGAAGCGAGCACCTCGTCCAAGAGGTTCATTTGGAGTGGTGGGGACCAATCAGAGGTTGAGGTGGAGTCTACATGTTCAATGGCTTCGGTGCGGACAGGTAAGATAGAGATCAGGAAGTAAGTTGCGAGAACAGAGGGATTGAGGGAAGGATTTTCAGGATGGAGAGATGACGGATTTATACAGTTAAAATAATAGTCTGTTAAGACATCAACATTAGCCCGTCCATCATCTGACCTGCTGTCCAGAATATTCTCTTATTAATGGGAAGCATGAATAAGAATTTGTAAGGATAGTTAGTTTTGTAAATGGTGTTTGTTGTCTGAGAAAATCCCTACATCAACCTCTTCTTCAATGGCAGACTGATACATTATGGAGGAAGGTGCTCAACGGGCAAGTAATTACTGAGCCAAATGTACCAGTGAAATGTGATTAACAGTGACTTTTCTAATATTGTTCCTGGCCCATTTTGTGCTAATCAGCTAAGTCTGTAAGACAAGTTTATTAAAGTAGCACTATCGTGATGTTAAATATTGATAAATACTAAATTAATATTTCAGAAGCACTCGTGAAATGAATATTCTAGGCAGTTATCATTTAATAAAGTGTACAAGCACTTACTCATTGAAAATATCACAAAAATGACAGGTGAAGAACATCATTTAGGTATTTTAGTTTTTCCATCCACAAATATCTTGTAGCTTCTCCCTCATGTCTAATGCTTCATAAATTGTTGTTCTCCAGCAAGAGAGAATCTAACCATCATTCAATTACCATCATTACTACTACCAAAACTCACACTATAAACATTCTTGAAGAAAATAGAATAGAATAAAATATCCTTTATTGTCACTTGTACTACAATACAGAAGTATAGGAGTACAGTGAAAAGTTTTTACAATGGCTGCATTTTAATGGTGCCATCTTTGGTACAAGTACCTAGGTACAAATCTTACAGACTTAAAAGAAAGGTGGTCTTACAGAAAGAGGATTAAAGGAAAGCATAAGTATCACTTAGAGGCAGTTACAACATAGTGAAAAGGTTTTAAATTACAGTCTAATAACAGCAGGATTGGGGGTTACCATTGACCAGCAGCTGAACTGAACTAGCCATATACATACAGTGCTACAAGAATCTAGTGGCGAGAAACTCACTCCTGCCTTCCCAAAGCCTGTCCATCATCTATAAGGTACATGACAGGAGTGTGATGGAAAACTCCCCATTTGCCTGGGTGTATGCAGCTTAAACAACACTTAAGAAGCTTGACACCATCTAGAACAAAGCAGCTTGTTTGATTGGCATCACAGCCAAAAATATTCAGTCCCTCCCCAACCACCACTCAGTTGTAGCAGTGTGTACCAACAAGATACATGGCATAAATTCACCAAAGCTTTTTAAACAACACCTTCCAAACCCATGACCATTACCTGCAAGTTCCCCTGCAAACCACTCACCATCTAGATTTTGAAAGGTATCTTCATTCATTGTGTTACTGGGTCAAAGTGCTGCAACTCCCTAACAGCAATGTGGGTGTACCTACACCAAATTACTTGCAGTGGTTCAAGAGACAGTTCACTACCACCTTCTCAAGGTTAATTAGGGATGAGCAATGTGATGGCCTGGCTAGACACCCACATTCTGCGAGTGAACAAAAAGAAAATAATTCCATTTTGTCTCCACTGCTCTTTTTGCAATTTATTCCCTGTACCAATCACTGTCTAAAAAGGTGTGCTGACGTTATTGTTGAGCACAAATAGTACAAAATTGGACAGGTTGAACCAAACGTAACAGATCGATGCTCCTAATTTAGTGGGTGGCTTTTGTATAGGCCTAACAAACCTATACAAATGTATGTAAACTCCGTACCCTCAAAGGTTATTCAAATACTTCTTAACAGGTCCTACTGTGAATTCTTCATTCTTTCTCACTCTCTGCTTACCTGTTTGACGAGACTGCCTCATGTCTTCTGGGATGTCACGTTTTTGCCGTTGCCTGAAGTAGTATCAATTAATACAAAAACCTGATATCAGTTCTTTAAAGAGGTCAGTTTTCATCAATGTGTATAATTTAATTTTAAATGATTAAGAACTGGTGGAAATGCTAAAAATCAATGCTGCTTTTAAACTATAAAGCATGTGAATTGCGCAAGAAAATTTGTCATTTGTTTCTCTTTCTTTGTGTAGTATTCTGCTTTCTTTAATGATGAAACTGAAATCGGGAAGTAAGTGATAAGGCAGAAGCAACTGATGTGTGGTGTGTGCGATATTTTATTTCATCAGAATTCCAAGTCCATTAATACAATTGTATTTCAGAACGCAAGCCTGAACTTTGTATTTGTGCTTTATTTTCCAACAGTGTGATCTTTGAACTCTGTCACCAATCATCACACTAGGATGTTGATGCTGATAAAGTTGGAGAAATGGGAAAGTGCCAAACTAGCTGATATTTTCATTCCTAATCAATTGGAAATTTCAGCACACAAAGACAGAAGTTCTTGACATCTGTGCCACCTTCCCTATCAGGAAAAGCTCAATTTTCCACCTCTTGCCAGTGCCCTTTATTACTTTCCATAAAAGGGTTAGTAATCCTTTTTTCAACTGTCAACCAGAGCAATATGCTGTATAGCCATTTAACCGTTTGAATTAAAAACTTCTTGTGAATCTTCTCTCGTGTTATTGGTGTTAATCAACAACAAAGAAACAGACAACTGGTATTTATACAATGACTTTAATATTGCAAAATGTCACAATGTGCTTCTTAGAAGCATTTTCAAACAAAGTTTGATACCTAGCAATGAAGAGCAGTTTGTTCATTAATGTCCTACGGGGAAGGAAGTCTGCCACCCTCACCTGGTTTGGCCTACATGTGACTCCAGTCCCACAATGTGATTGATTCTTAGCTGCCCTCTTGGCAATTGGGATGGATAAAGAAAGATAAAAGACAGGTAATGAAATTTTAAGTTAGATCATTTTAAAGGGCATCTTGAAGGAGGAAAGAGAGGTTTAAGGAGGGGATTATAGAATATGGGGTCTGAGTGGATGAGGCTTAGACCACCAATGTTGGAGTGATAAAAATTTGGGATGATAAATTAGAGGCAGGAGAGGGATTAAAAGAAGTGCTGGAGCTGGGTGAAGACAATTTATTAGTATATTTATGGACTGATATACTAGTAGTTACCCTCTCAGAATAAGGTTATAGTTACGCAATCATCTGGACCCTGATCTAATCTTCCAGGCACCCCAATTGACTAGAAATGTCAACGACCCTGGGTCATGCTGTTCTGAAACAGACTGCCTAATTGATCAGAGGTAATAACAGTTTAGGAAAGCTTTAGAAACCATTGTGTGTTCCATGTATCTAGCTGATAGGCTGGAAGTAGCTACTTATGAGAACAAATGTTTCCCATCCAGCAATTGACTCAATAACAATGAAAAAGACATTAAAAAGTGGAACTAGTAATTTAATCATCATATATTTAATATTCTTTGCTGACACAAATGTAGATGCTTAAGTGCTTCCATGGAAATATAAATCAACTTATTTAGAACTATTTTATAATTCTGCATATCATTTGGCTAAGTACAGTGTATGGATTACCAAAAGTGCTACATCAGGACTCCAACAGCATAATATACAGAACTTTATAGCAAAGCACAGAAAATTATTAGACAATTCTAAAAAGGTTGGAAAGGACCTAGGATTATCAGGGCATGGTTCAAACCCTGCTACTTGATTTATTTATTGGAAAGTTGTAAGAAAAGTAAGCCATATGCACCTTTTTGCCATTTTATCCAGTACTTCCCTATTGCTACAGCACAAAACAACAGGATGGAACTTGAAAAGCATCTTAACAGTGAGCAGAAGCGATATTGTTACAAAGCAAAAGACGCTAGTGACGGGCAAAGGGGAAAAATTAATTAACATGAAATTAATTACAAAATAGAAGAAATATTTAATATGAGTCAGCTAGTATATCTGGTTTATTTACAGCAAATGCTGTAAAATGGTTAAATTAGATATGATACTAAAAAGGCACAGCTTTCCCTTTCTTAAATACACTGTAAACGTCAGATGTTTATGCATGCAGAAACATTTCACTTTACAAAAAGATTACCTTTAGAAAAGAGACTGTATTACAATTTTTCCTGCCAAAATATATTTCTTTCAAAAAATACTTTTCCCCGGCCTCCTTTTAACCTTTGAATATATCCATTTTCATCTCATTGATACAGTTCCACATTATAGCAGTCCCAAACCTTCATTAAGCATTTCTTTAGTGTGTAGCGACGTACAGGACACCAAGCCTGCTAAAATAATTTTTAAAGCCAGCAAAACATGAGGAGGAAAATTTAAGGCAAAGTTTAACTTTAAAAGGATCACTTCTTGTGAAAAAAAAGGGATTTGGTCATTCCTGCTGTGACCTCTGGCAACTGGTCATTGATGATTTCCACCAGCATATCTGGGAACTCAATTTTCAGTGCCTTTGATTCCACAAATGTATAGAAACAGAACTGCAGTAGCCCACTGACCAACTGTAGGGAAAAGATATGCAAAATTAGAAACAGAGTCTGAGATTTCTACATTTGTGTCAAGATTTTTAAAAATGAGCTGGCACTTATCTAGGTGGCTTGGTTTTTCTGAACTTTGTTAGTTGAGCTCAATCAAGAACAGATGATGAAAATAACACACTTGTCCATCCAGCAACCCTAAATCATCATGCTTAATAACTCTTATATTGGTTTTCTTACTGCAGTGGGATGCGTAACAGGCCACAAATGATCTGCACTACTGTCAACAACACCTGCAGTACAATCGCCTTCGAACAGCAGCTACAGTCAACAGTGACACAACCTCAACATTGGCTGCTGCTTTTTATACTTTCATAATAATACATTGGATATAATTTGCTATTTGACTTTGTGTTGGCTCTTTGAAAGACAAATTGAATTAGTTCCACTTCCAGCTCAGAAATGCTAGATACCCCATCACCTAGCCCAACACCACCTTGCATTAAGTTCAAAAATCCTACTTAGTAAGGGATAAAGTATCTGTCTGTCTCTTTGGAAACCACTCATATCAAGTCTGTTGGGAATAGGGGAGTAGCCAACAGTGGGAGTTCCAACTTCCTCTGCCTATCAGAAACCTGCACAAAATGGAAGCTCGTACGGTCTGGCAAATAAGATGTTCTTCAGAAGGTGAGTCCAACTAGCTGAATGGCCTGTATAGGGAAAATAAAAATATAAATTGAGGGGGCTACTATTATGTACGGGAGGGGGAATAATGTGGCCAAGCAAGCCATTCAGTTCAACAGCAATTAGGGATGGGAAACAAATACTGGCCTTGCCAGTGACACCTACATCCCATAATAGAATAAACAATGGTTTCTGAGGGAGAAGTCATAGAATACTGGCAACATTGATTCGTGGGTGCCTAAGATGCTCTACTAGCAAGGGAGGCACTTGCTAGACCCATGCTAATTTGGGAGCTCCTTCCTAGATCCCTTAAACTGTGACTGTGTCAGGGTGGAAGAACACTGAGAAATACAATCCAGGTCAATTTTCTGAATCATGGATTTTTGGCCAACTATTTCATTCTTCCCAAATACAAACCACATTTAGACATAATTAAAAAGTTCAATTTTCACAAACTTCCACTATAAACAGCTATTACTGGGAGGTTATACTGGTGATCTGCTCCTACCTCTCTTCCAATCTAACTCAATGGTGGCTCCTGGTGAGGTGTTGTATAGTAAATTTGTGCTCTTGGGGGAAGCCCTGAGCTAATAACAAAATTCAGCATCTCGACAAATATTGTAGTGTAATTTTAAAATTGCTACCACACAAATAACCGCCAGTCTCAGTTATGTCAAGAAGCCGAAGTAATGGATACCATGTCATTCAATAAGATGATGGGTACAGTTACTGTTGATGTTAATTGCTATATATATTCTTTTACTATACCTCTGGAAGTGGGTCTCAGGGCATTTGACATTTAAAATCATATTCTAAAGTATTGTACAAACTCTACCTGGCTGACAGGCTGGCTTGTCCATTTGTGGAGTGCAAATGTGCACCAATTACGATCTAACTATTCGATGACTGTTTGTGCCTAACAAATATCAAATTAACAGCAACTAAAATCAAACTTCTAACTAAATTGTACTGGAAGTTGAGACTCAGAGAACAGCAGGTTAAATATGACTACACAGGCTCAGGGTATCATAAAACAGCAGGAGAACATCACACAACTGACAATACCTTGTCTGAGGAAGCACCAGCTCTAGAAACACAAAGAAACTCATTGCTCAGCAATGGTTTTCCATGGCCATCCACATACGTTCACATTTGATTAACACCATGAGGTGTTGCATGACATCTGCAAACACTCTGGTGCTCTATGCAACCCAACTCTCAGTATCATCTATTTTGTAGTTATAGTAGTTTTTCAGTATACCAGTTAGAGTTGTGACTGTTGGTTCAGAATAATTCATGAAAACCTCAGCTGAAGATCACCCAAACGATTGCCATACTTGGGTGGTGACAAATGCTTTTTAGTTGGTTCCCTTCTCAGGGTGACCTGTTAAGACGGTGGTAGTAGATTGAGAGCGAGATTCCATGTGGAAATTACTGCTGAAAACACCTGGCACACTGTGATTTGTACACACATTCCAGGAATGGACAGAAGCCTGTCTGAAGATGAGAAAGAGATTCCCATGCAATGAAAACCAAAATTTTAAGAAATTGTTTTAAAATATCAATTGGATTATGGAGCCAATTCAGCATTATAGACCATTGCATAAAGCCGATTCTTAGACCCATGTTGTGCCTGTCAGTACGTGGGCAAAATCTACGTGAAAGCAATAGTGATCCACGGTTCCAGGGTTAGCTCTATCAAATTCCTGGACCCTGCTGGTGACAGTAACTGTTGACAAATAGCAAGGGCAGTGAAACTGAAAAAAAACTTTTCAATTCTTTTTCCTCACTCACAAATTGCACCTGTATTGTTATGCCTAAAATCTACAGGTCAGGTTGACAACAGATTCTCTGCTCATTTGATTGGGAAAAAAAATGCATCATCAGCAGTCCAGCAGGGAGCAGTGTGGTGACAGTGTGCTTTCAGCAGCTGATTCAAGATGTAGCATTACCGACAATTTTGTCAGCATCCAAAACAGATTACGAGAGGAAATTACTTTTCAGCCTCAGATTTAAGTGAATTTTGGTTGTCCTTAAATTTGGTTATTCACTACAGAAGTATGTTTGTTTGCTTCAGTAAGATTCCAAGCAGAATCTTACATTTCAACTTTTGGAAATGTTTAATTATAATGTAGAAAATAGGAGTATTTTTGTTCTCACATCTGAATGCAACCATTAACTCTGCCTATTTAACGACGTAACAAGGGTTCGAGAACCAAAAGCATAAGGAAGGAATGCATCAAAAATCATAAGCTATCACATCATTGTCGATTATCAGTTTACAGAAGCTCACATGCCAAAGGCTACTGGGTATGACTGTCAGTGGGAATTTCTAATTATATCATACAACCAATTGACACAACTAATTTGTTATCATTTTTGAGTTGAAATCACCTTGTGTAATATTAATAACCAAATGTGTTTGATAAAATGGTGTTAGTTTCACAAATAAATTTCTCTCAGTTGAATAGATAAAGGCTGCAAAATTTATTTCTGTGATACTCGTATTTTTGGTGCTACAGACATCACTTTTAGGACACAGAAGGGTCTGCAGTGCATGTGTATATTGCTGTTAGTGCTCACACCAAACGCCATTTTGGTAATATATCTGATATATGCATAGTAGGCAAATCAGGATGTCAGTCAGCTTCCAGTAACAATGTGAATCTAGTGATGCCATTTTTAACTTGAATGTTCCAATTAATGCCTCATCTTAACTTCAGACAGTTAATCATGCATTCAATGACAAGAAAGAACCCTGTCAGTAAAATCTTAAGGATTCATTAGTTACTAACATTGGTTAGTTGACGATCGATCTCTACTGGCTGTTGTTGAGTTAATCAAACTGTTTGCAGGATTGTATTGATGTTAAAGATTAGCAAAGTCTACAGCAAGTGATGTGTTACATGCTGAAGACCTTCATTCTTAATTAAAAGACGCGACGAAAGATGTATTACCATTTAGGATTTGGATTTTAGAGTAGTGGCAGATAGATTTTTGTCAATTCTATTACTTTTTTTTAAAATAGTCAGTAAGTCATTTGACACACCACGTCCCAGATTACACATAGCTTCACTCAAGAGCCTGGCAGGACACCTGTGGTGTTCATGAATGGAACGTTTATTTTGCTGAGTTTACAACAAACCAAAGGCCATCTCCATTTAGCTTCTGACTTCAATTTAGAAGAATCAGGAATTCAGTTCAGGAGAGAGAACAGTTTTCTTCTTTCAAGAGAATCAACTTTTCAGTCTATGGGAACCAGTCACTCTAGCCAAAGTGCTTTGAATTCATGAAGCTTCTAAGCTGTGAGGGTTTGCAGTCTTCAAATTGTTGGAACTGAAAAAGAATAGGCCACTGAACTTAGAAAGAATCATGCCAGAAGGCCCGAAAAGAATCAAGGAAATGTTTAGGCACGTCAAGAAAAAAAATTTGAAGTGTTAGCTAAGTAAGACATTAATAATTGAATTACAAGTGACCTATCTCTGGGATTGAATATTTGTAAAAGGGTAGTAGAACATTGAACTGTACTGCACAGGAATGGGCCCTTCGGCCCACAATGTCGTGCTGAACATTGCTAAATTAAACGAATCCCTTCTGCCTGCCCTTGGTCCATATCCCTCCATTCTTGCATATTCGAGTGCTTATCTAAAAGTCCCTCAAACACCAAAATAGTATTTGTCTCCACCACGACCTTGGTAGTGCGTTCCAGATTCCTACCATTCTCTGTGTAAAAAACCTGCCCCTCACATCTCCTTTGAACTTCTTCCCCTCACCTTAAATGCATGCCCCCTAATTTTAGACATTTCAACTCTGTGAAAAAGATTCTGACCATCAACCCTGTCTACACATCTCATAATTTTATAGACTTCTATCAAGTCTCCCTTCAGCCTCCGCTGCTCCAGAGAAAATAACCCAGCTTTTTGTTTTGGCAAAGATCTGTAGCTCGGGTTGTGGGTGAGGCTGTCGACTTGCTCGCCAAGCTGGCTTGTTCTCGTTCAGACATTTCATCACCATGCTAGGTGACATCATCAGTGCAGCCTCTGATGAAGCAATGTTATTCTACTCCGCTTGGAGTCTAATTCTATATATTTTTTGATAGCATTACAGGTGGAGAATCATGCCTCTAGGAATTCCCGTGCGTGTCTATGTTTGGCTTGGGCTACTATGGTTACCTTGTCCCAGTTAAACTGATGGCCTTCATTGTCTGAGTGTACTGATATTAAGGAGAGTT
The DNA here is from genome assembly GCA_024137785.1 of Ginglymostoma cirratum. Lineage (NCBI taxonomy): Eukaryota > Metazoa > Chordata > Chondrichthyes > Orectolobiformes > Ginglymostomatidae > Ginglymostoma > Ginglymostoma cirratum. The sequence continues at coordinate 4,491,691 of JAHRHZ010000097.1, read as the reverse complement.
TGTACGGCTGTTTTGCCGCTAGTTGATGTTCATGTATTCTGATGACTTGTTTCCTTCCCGTCTGTCTGATGCAATGTTTGTGGTAGTCATTGCATGGTATTTTGTAAACTACATTGGTTCTGCATGTTGTGGGAATGGGGTCTTTAATCCTTGTAAATGTTTGTCATAGAGTGGCTGTGGGTTTGTGGGCTACCATGATTCCTAGTGGTCTTAGGAGTCTTGTTGTCAGTTCTGATATGTTCTTGATGTAGGGCAGTGTGCCCAGTGTGTTAGGGTGTACTGTGTCCTCCTGTTGTTGTCTGTTTAGTAGGCATCTGTGGATGAAGTTGCAGGGATATCCCTTTATAGCGAGGATTTTGTATAGGTGCTCTTCCTCTTTCCTGCGTAGTTCTGGAGCATTGCAGTGTTTCCTGGCCCATTTAAATAGTGTCCTAATGCAGCTTTGTTTGTGGATGTTGGGGTGGTTGCTGTGGAAGTTGAGGATTTGATCAGTGTGGGTTGCTTTTCTGTATACCGAGGTTTGGAACTCCCCGTTGGTCATATGCTCAACTTTAACATCTGGAAATGGAAGCTGATTGATGTTTACTTCTATCCTTGTGAATTTAATCCCTGTGAATACACTGTTGATGAGGTGGTGGGTCTCCTCTAATTTGTTGCGTCTAATGATGACAAATGTGTTGTCTAGATACCGGATCCACAGTTTAGGTTGAATGTGGGGGTGGGTGGTGTGTTCTCATCTTTGGATGACTGCTCCTGCAATGAGTCCTGAGATGGGTGAACCCATTGGTGTACCATTGATCTGTTTGTATACTTGACCATTAAAGGTGAAGTGTGTGGTGAGGCAGAGGTCTAGTAGTTTAAGTATGCTGTCATTTTTGATGGAGCTGCTAGTCTGCCCAAGCCAAACACAGACACGCAGGGGAATTTCTAGAGGCATGATTCTCCACCTGTAATGCTATCAACAAACTTTTGGAATTGGACCCCATACAGATCAAAACCAGAAATGACACTACTCACCATAACAGACCAGACAGTATAAATTCCAAGCGGACTAGAATAATGTCGCTTCACTGGAGGCTCCACTGATGATGTCACCTAGCACGGTGATAAAATGTCTGAATGAGAACAAGCTAGCTCGGCTTTTTATAGCCTCTCCTTATTGCTCATAACTTCTAATCCACACAGCATCCTGGTAAACGTCTTCTGCACCCTCTGCAAAGCCTCCACATCCTTCCTGTAATGTGGCGACCAGAATTGAATGCAATACTCTAAGTGCAGCCTAACCAAAGTCTTCTAAAGCTGCAACAATGACAATCTGACTCTTGTACTCAATCCCCCAACCAATAAAGACAAGCATGCCATTCATCTTCTTTACCACCCTATCTACTTGAGTGGCCACTTTCAGGGAACTTGAACACCAAGCTCCCTCTGTAAGTCCATGCTGTTCAGGATCCTGCCATTAACTGTATACTTTTTCTTAATATTTGATCTCCCAAAGTGTAGTACCTCACACTTATCTGGATTAACCTCCATCTGCCATTTCTCCGTCCATATCTGCAACTGATCTATATCTCGCTGTATCCTTTGACAACCTTCTACACTATCCACAACTCCACCAATCCTTGTATCGTCCGCCCACTTACTAACCTACCCACCTACATTTTCATCCAAGTCATTTATATATATCACAAACAGTCCCAATACAGATCCCTGTGCCTTCTTTGGCAAGCCAATTTTGAATCCATGCAGTCAAGTCATCATAGGTCCCATGCATTTTAATTGTCTGGAATAGCCTACCATGAGGGACCTTGTTGAAAGCCTTACTAAAATCCATGTAGACAACATCCACTGCTCTATCCTTTTTTTACCTCCTGGAAAAATTCAATCAAGTTAGTAAGACATGTCCTGCCCAGCACAAAGCCATGCTGACTGTACTTAATTAGGCCATGTTTTTCCAAAAGTGCGTAAAATCCTATCCCTAAGAATTCTCTCCAAATGCTTCCTAACCACTAATGTGAGACTCACTGGTCTATAGTTTCCTAGATTATCCCTTCTTGAATAGAGGAACAAAATTAGCTACTTGCCAGTCCTCCAAGGCTTCTCCAGTGGCTAATGAGGATACAAAGATCTTAGTTAAGGCTCCAGCAATCTGTTTTCTTGCCTCTCTCAATAACCTGGGGTATATACCATTGTGGCTGGGGTCTTATCTGTCTTAATGCTCTTCAAGAGACCAAAAACCATTTCTTTCTTGATCTCAAAATGCCCTAGCTTATTAGCATGCTCCACACAAATCTCACTATCCCCTATATCCATTTCGTGGGTGAATACCGATGCAAAGTACTCATTTAGGATGTCGCCCACATCCTCTGCCTCCAAGCACAAGTTCCCTCTTTTATCCTTGAGTGGTCCTACCTTTTGTCTAGTTTTCCTCTTAATTTTTAATATATGTATAGGATGCCTCGCGATTCTTTTTAACCCCACTTGCTAAGGTCATTTCCTGGCCACTTTTTGCTCACCTAATTCCCAGCTTCAGTTCTTTCTTGCTTTCTTTATATTCCTCATGGATCCTGAACAGTTATCCAGGGTTCCTTGCCTTGCCATCCTTGTCCTTCCTCCTTACAGGAACATGCCAGTCCTAACTCTAATCAGCTCCCCTATGTCAAATGTAGACTTACCTGATAACAACTCTGCTCAATTAACACTCCCTAGCTCCTGCCTGATGCTGACATAATCTGCCCTCCCGCAAGTTAGTACCTTTTTGCAAGGTCCTGATTTATCCTTATTCAAGGCTATGTTAAAACTCAAGGAGTTGTGATCACTGTTTCCAAAATGCTCTTCCATTAAACGGTCAGTCATCTGGCCACATTCATTAGCCAATACAAGGTCCCTGCTCCTCTATTTAGACTATCCACATACCGTTAACCCTCTTGGATGTATTTAACAAATTCTGTCCCATTCTAAGCCTCTTGCTCTAAGAGAAGCTAAAGTCACCCACTATGACATTTTCTGATGAAGGGTTTAGGCCCGAAACGTCAAGGTTTCCTGCTCCTATGATGCTGCTTGACCTGCTGTGTTCATCCAGCCCCATGCTTGTTATCTCGGATTCTCCAGCATCTGCAGTACCTTTTATCTCTGATACACTATGACAATCCTGTTGTTAGTGCATCTTTCGATAATCTACATACATATGTGTTCCTCAATGTCTCAATTATGGTTGGGCGGCCTATAGTATAATCCTATCAGAGTGATTGCACCCATCTTATTTTTTAGCTCTACCCATACTGCCTCAGTGGATGAGCCCTTCAGTATGTTCTCCCTAATTGCAGATGTGACATTCTCCATGACTAGTAATGCAACTTCCCCAATTCTTTTACTTTCCTCTCTATCTCATCTAAAACAACGAAACCCTGGAATGTTGAGCAGCCAGTCCAGTACCTCTTACAACCAAGTCTCTGTAATGGCTACAACATCATAGTCCCATGCAGTGATACAGGCTCTGTTCATCTGCCTTACCTATAATATTCCTTGTATTGAAATAAGCACAGTTCAGCGCTTTAGTACCATCATGTTCATTTACCTGTCTCTGCCCATCCTTTCTTTTTGTCTTACTGGTCCTAACATCTCTCAATCCCTCCACTTGCTGACCTGCTGCTCTGGTTCCAAGCAACCCCCTGCCACCCTAGTTTAAACCCTCCTGAGTAGCATTAATGAACATCCTTGTGAGGATATTGGTTCCCCTCCAGTTTAGGTGCAACCCATCCCTCTTGTACAAGTCACCCCTGCCTCAGAACAGGTCCAATGATCCAAGAACCTCAAACCCTACCTCTTGCACCAGCTCCTTAGCCACGCATTCAGCTGTCCTTTCCTTCTATTCCTTGCCTCACTAGTACATGGCACTGTTAGTAACCAAGAGATTACTACCCTCAAGGTCCTGCTTTTCAGCTTCTTTTCTAACACTGTATTCACTCTGCAGGACCTCATTCCTCTTTTTACCTACGTTGTTGGTAGCAATGTGTACAATGACCTCTGGCTGTTCACCTTCCCCTCTAAGAATTTCATGCAACCGTTCAGAGATTTTCTTGACCCTAGCACCAGGCAGATAACACACTATCCTGGAGTCTCAAATATGGACACAGAAATGCCAGTCTGTGCCCCTTACTAGCAAGTCTCTTACCACTTTCGCTTGCTTGGACTTTGCCTGACCCTGCACAACAGCAGAGCCAGTTGTGGTGCTGTTATACTCCCCTGAGAGGCTATCCCTCTCAACAGTATAACTATCAGAGGGGAGAACAGCCAAAGGAGACTCCTGCACTACCTGCCTGCTTATCCTGGGAGTCACCCATCCACCTGACCAAATCTGTGGGAAACTAAATGAATGAATGATTTTTATTGTCATGTGTATTTTACAGTAAGAAAAACAGTAAAATATAATGAAAAGCATTTCCACTGTTGTCACAATTCGGCGCCATTTTGTATAGTTTTAAGAATAACATAAATAGAAATATAAAGCTTAAAGAGAGTCCATCAGTCCTCAGCTAGCTCATCATCAACCGTGCCTGCACTGCGATACCTCCTCGCTGTCGTCAACACCGAACCCAACCAATGTTGTAGTTGCCACTCTTCAGATGCCATCATTCGACGTTGGGCCAATTTTTCTCCACCACCGCTTTGCCACCATCTGTGCTGGACCATCCAACTTCAGAGTTGCATCTCTCGCCGCTGGGCTCATCGTATCGATTTCGCTATGATGCCTTTTCGCCATCATTTCATTGCCACCAGTCCCAGGCCCAAACAATGATGAAATCATCAATCCTCAGGCACCATCTTCTGCTGCTGAGCATGCCTCACCAACATCACCTTCGCCGATGTAGTAGCTGTTGATTCCACTGCCAGGTCTCGTGCTTGGTCTGGAAAAGTAAGTGGGGGCCCATTCGCCCCTGACGCAACGTTCGCACTGGGCCCACTCAACACCACCGCAAGGTCCGTGCTGGGCCCACACAAGTCTACGCTGGGGTTTCCCACCATTGTCGATGCTGTCCAAGCTTAGCTCAAGAGGTAAGTAAAAAGAAAAGAAAATGAAAAGAAAAGCTGGTTGGAGTGGATGAATCCGGGCTAAAGATCTTGATGATGTGTGTGAAAGTGGTTGAAACTTTGTTAGTTTTGCTTTTCTTTTGTGTAATAAACTTATGTTTTGTTGTTAAAGAACATCTGCAGCCCAATATGAATAGTTGCAATGACTAACCACAATGGGAGCTAACTACAAAAATTAAATGTATAACAGGCCAGGATTTATTACCAACAACTGAGACCATAACAAATGGTTCTGCTTACAACATTTTCTCCCAGACACAAGCGTTATTGTCTCCATCTCCCCTGCCTCTGGCATGACATGGGATTTAAGCACACTTGACCCAAAGGAAGGCAAGCTACAGGTAGTTCTCCTATAATGCGATAGTTGCATTCTTGTGTGACCTCGTGCTATAGAAAATTGCCATAGAAAATTGCATTATAGGGAAATCACTATACCTGTACAGCAGAAAGTTCGCGTTATCTAAACAATGCCCACTATTCATCAATCATGTTACAGCCAATTCACATTAACGAAACACACGTTTTGGCAGAACTACCTATATTCAAAAAGGGAGGATGATTGGGAGAGAAGAACCCTCAAACAGAGTTTATATCTACCCAGGTCTTCAAGGAGTGATTCTTCTATCTTAACCTCAGCATGGAACAGTGCTTCAGAGGCCTTCAATTCATCAAGACAGGGTTTGCTCAATTATAGCACCTCTTTCTGTTGAAACAGTAGCCTCAGGGCAAGGTGAGCTCATCACTTTCAATATCCGTGAAGGTGACCAGGACTATTAATTTTTTTGTGCGTATTTCTTTCCAGGCTGGAGCAGGCAATACCTACAACATCTCACAGTTCGCCATCCAATGTTGTATGAGGACATCACTCAGGCTTCACTCCAAGAGAGCTAAATAGATGTCATTCTCTCTGGCTAGACAGAAACAGACAGAGTGCATGCTTAACTTAATCAGGATTACAGGTTTCCCATGTTTCACAACTCCTGTATACATAGACAGCAGCATGTAACACCAGCCACGTTACCATATAAAATATGATTGAGAAGACCACTGTGGTGCTTAAATAATGCCTGAATAACTCTGGATGAGCTTTGTTCACTATTTATCATGGACATCTTACACAACTTCACTGTCACGAGGGTGCAGCTTTTGCCACCAGATATCTAGTAAGTAGTTGAGGAAAAGGAGGATGAGAAAGAAAGATGCACAGGAGGTGAAAGTTTAGGAAGCAACCAACACTTCTCAGCCACTCTGCCTGACCATGTCATCAGAGGCTTCAAAATCATTCATCGACAAACCCACACCTCACCTTCCTTCTAACAAAGACCAGCACAGAATCCTCTCAGCCACAATGTTGAAACATTGCACAAAATAACCATTTCAAACCACTTTTTATCAAGCAAAACATCTTATGTTCCATACAAAAGTGAACTAAAAGCATTTGTACATTAATTCCTCGAGATCTGCGGAACACTCTGGTCCTAGAAGACCTGACTTCAGACTACATCACAGATAATAAGGTGTAGAGCTGGATGAACACGGCAGGCCAAGGAGCATCAGAGGAGCAGGAAAGCTGATGTTTCGGGCCTAGACCCTTTTTCTGAAGAAGGGTCTAGGCCCGAAACGTCAGCTTTCCTGCTCCTCTGATGCTGCTTAGCCCGCTGTGTTCATCCAGCTCTACACCTTGTTATCTCAGATTCTCCAGCATCTGCAGTGCCTACTATGTCTTTCAGGCTACATCCCGTCAGCTTGGATGGCAGCTATCCGGGTTGGCTCTTTGCCCTACCTAAAAGCTATTTGAACTTTATGTTTCACCAAATGGAGATCCCATCTTTAACCTAGCCTCTGTGCAGTGTCAGTATCTGAGCTGATAGCTAAACGAGTGTGCACGAATAATGTTGTTCTTTCTTCAGCACTGTTTGCTTGGTCTTCCACCTCTTCATCCATAACACTGCTTGATCAGGTTACAGTTTTTGGGTGCCTGAAAGGAGGAAGCCAAAAGCTTGGATTATGTTGTTGTTGGTCGTCATGGTGGTGGTGAGGAAGGTAGAATATCATGGGTGAATGCTCAGTCTAAATGCTGGCCAGAGCCTCCATGATGGTTGTTTCAATGATTGGTAACAATCATCTCCTCTATGCACCCATGTCTGCCCTGTGCTGGTTAGGTTCCATGTGAGGTAAGTGGTACAGGTTGTTAGATTTAGTATTTGAACATGCATTTGTGCAACTTAACCATTCATTAACTAAACTCCACGTAGCACTGCATCAAGGTACTGGGAACTAGAATTCTGACACTGACCAAAACAGCCACCTTCTCCAACTGCCTTCATATCTGGACAGCCTCCTGTGGTTGAATGGCATCATTCCTCCTCAGCAGTCCGTTCACTAAGATTTCCAGTGTGGCACCAGCAAATGTGGATGACCATCCTTGCCTTGATTCAGTGTTTTTTTAAAATACAGTCTGTTCTGCAACAGGTTCCGACTCCAGCCAGGAATAACCTCTTCTTTAGGTGTTGAAGGCTGTCTTAAGTTCTAGCCTTTCATTGTTTGATCAGATGGGCAGCCACTCAACAATACGCTTTGTTCTGGCTGCATGCTCTAATAATAAAGGTTTGCATACTGCCTTCATCAGTAACATGTAAGTTAATTGCATATTGTGATTTGCTTGCCCCTTTTCTGAGCTTGTCAAATTTTGTCACCAAAGTTTTAGGCAAATTGACACATTTTAATCTGGCTTTTGGCTTAGCGCTTGTCATAATAATAAAATGATCTTGAGAAAATTAAATTCTGTTGTGTTGACTAGATGTTTTGCATTGGCTGTAGTTTGGAGTTTTCTGAATCACTGTACAGTATGTAAAGTGAAACATTTAATGCTGAAATCAGAGGATACTTCTTGCAAATATTTATCATGTTAAATTCAATCTACTTTTGCATTCCATTTTCATAGACAGGTTCCACAATGATTATTAAGAATTCCTGTTCAATTTGTGCATTTTTGACCAGTTTCAACTTCAGTTGCATGTAAGAGCTCATTCTTTCTAATTCAATTCTACCCTATGATATCTGGACTCAATGTGAAGAGTGGTTTGTATTATGCCAGGTTAGGGCAATGGGTAATGGAAAGTGTATACATAACAGAATCAACTCCAATAAGGAGCTGCCCCGCCACATTTAGCCAAAATCCAACTATCACACCTCAAAGTAAACTTTCTACTTTAAGAAATTAAGGTTTCCATCCAAAATATGACACTTGAGAAACAGTTCTAAAATGGGGAGATAATGTTTTCAAACTGCTCTACAACACGTTTAGCTTGCTTACCTGAAGCTATTAAAAGACACAAAGAAATCATGATAATGTGCACGTTGCGAGTGGCTGAAAGATCATAGTTACTCAGTTCCTTCAGTAAGAATCCTGGGTACAAACACCAAAAGTGCTGAAAAGCTCTGAATGAACGAGACAACAAAAAATGCCACTGCCCATTCTTTTACTACACAAACAATGCATTTGCCTTTTCGCCTCCTCTGTGCAGGAGGCCAGGCATTAAATTATGCAGATTCATTATGCCAACTGTCCAGCATCAGGCCAAGTGATCACAGTTTATTACAAGAAAATTGAACATAAACCAGGCAAGGGACTTTATGCACCAATGATCACTAGTACATCTTTTATTGAAAATATTGACATCTTATCAGGATCCCCAAAGGCATTTACTGCTTAATGATTTTCATTTGTTTTATTCAACCTAATTTTAACACTGATGCTATTTTTAAATGGTCATAACTGATGTTACAAAAAGTCATTGCTTGATAATTTGGTCATCAAGAACAATTTAAAACCAATTTAGTTTGACCAACTCTTGACAACGTAAAAGACTGTATTTTGTTTTTCTGTATTTTTGACTGTGGATTGAAGTAGGAAGAAAACTGTTTTAAAAACAAAAGATTGAAGAATTGCTGCACTTTTTAAAAACAAGTAATCTGACATCATTGTAAGCATTGTTTACACAGTTGCTTGTTCAAGCTGTACTGGAAACCTAGTTTGGAGATTAGCTGAAACCAAGGGATGAGTATGAATAGAGCAATAAATAAAGTTTTGGCTGGCAGTAAGCAGCTGACTCATCTTGGACTCGTGACCAGTTATCAATGACATCGGCCTTCTGCCTATCAACAACTACATGATTGACTCACATCGAGCCGAACAGCTTGGGGAAATGAATGTTTTAGCAGAAACCGTAAGACCTCTACAGCACAAAAAGTTGTTTTTGCTCTGCATTAAAAAGCATTTCAAGCCTCAAGTTATCCTGTTTATTTCCACTTTCTGGTCACTGTAAGATGTGACTTCTAATCCATAAGTCAAAGATCTTTTTGAATGGGAACCAGTCATCCTGTGTCTCCTGCAAACTGATGGAAGTACCTGAGGAAGGAGCAATGAGAGGCAACTTTCTGATCTGCACAAGAATTATCTTAGCAAACCCTCTGGATAGGGACCACTGAACTGCTAGTCCTAATCTTTCCCTCTGTCTGTAACATGCTTTTTCCTGTGTGTGTCTGCCTGTATGTATTTATAGAAAGGAGTTTACAATGGGGTTTAGAGTTTTAACTCATAGTTTTATGTCAATGGTTCATACTTGTTTATCTGTGGCTGGAATCTATTTATTTGTCATAAATAGTCATTCTTGTTAAGCACAGAAATCTACTTTCTGGCAACCTGGGTCTAAAAGACAGCTAAATTGCAGAATTCTGCATACTTACTAAAATCTTTAATTTTTGTGATAACTCCAGGAATAGTTTGATTTTCATTGCACTACCCCAGTGAGGCGTAACAACTTAGTGATCTGAGGTTAAATCTCACTCTCAGTGAATATTTTCTTTATGTTGGCTCAACATGTGCTGCAAAAACAAAATTTGGCCCAAGACTCAGAAATAAGATTTGGCAATATCTGAGGCAAGCTCAAAAAAGTTGTCATGAAGTGCTTTAATAATCAGAACAGAAGAACTATCATATATAATCATAGAATGATATTTCCTTAGCCTACCTCATGCATACTGTCAAGGACTTTAGTCAACTGATAAAACCGTTGCCAGTTTTGTCCAGAATTATTTTCATTTCTTGCTATAACTCTCCTCAACTCCTTGATATAGTTTGTCCTCATTTCATCAAATGAAGCTTGACTTTTCAGGCCATCTTTTGGAACTGTGTAATGCAAATACAAAACATTATGTCAATTAGATGCATAATTTTCCAAAAACTTGAAATTCATGCAAATCCTAACAAACTTCATTATATTGCAGCCCTTAGACCAACAAAAAAAGGCTATACACTGAATTTTAATGCTTTAAGATTTGCACTGATAAAGCTCAAGTGCTCTCTCAGCCATTGATTGATAGGAAATCTTCCAGACCATCATATTTATTTAAACAGTGTAGTTCTGTTGCATAACCAAAGGTTCTGCGACCCCTTTTCATCCTGATTCATTTAGTAACAATAGGAAAATCAAACTGTTCATTCTTACAGGGATAGATCAGTGCAACAACATCAGACAAATCTTCCAAGAATTTTCTAATGCTTTCACAGATTTTTCTAAGCAATTTCCAAATCTTGCCTCTAATTTAAAGAATACAAAAGTGCCAACAATGGGAAACTTTCCAGAATTCTTGATTTATTATCTCATACAGTCAGCATTCATGGATATGCTCCAAAAGCTCCAAAAAGCCACCATGGCTTACTGGAACATAGAGATATAATAAGAGGCTGTCCACGCAGTCCACTAAGGCCTGTCAACCACACTAATCTGAAATGTACGATCTTGGTTGGGCAGCATTACTCTAAAAGGTTTCATTGCATGAAGACCGCTCTGAAATTAATATGTTATGAGAAAGAACTTTAAGTGGGGGAATACTGCTTAAATATCAGCCTTACACTTGCCTCCATTGGGGGTGACTCTAAAGCTAGTTGTTTGATTGTGCATTGGATAGATGTTCCTTTTACTTTTAGGTTGATTCCAGCTCATTTTACCTTTTACTCTCGTTTTTCTTTTGTTCCTCTCCTCATGATTGAGGATTGGTACACAAATGCTGGAACATTTGAGTATCTCATGTTTTTAGCCATTCTTAAAGACAGTAGCCACTGACACACTATACCACCACAGAGATCATCACAGTTGATTGCAATCCTGTTCTCCTCCATATCTCTGTCAAGGTTCACTTGGTAGTGGTCAAGAGCATGACCATTCCTCTTCTCTGTAATCCAGAGGTAGTAAGGTAAACATTGTGTCCCAGCTGTCTAGCTGTGATCAGCTGGTACAGGGTACACAGGGTATCAAAATGAGGCCATTTGGACTGCATGCCTTAGTGCAAAGGTTTTCATTCATTTTTGATTAAGAACCACAATTCCAAGCAGTGGCTTACTTGAAGCATGTTTCTTGAGAAGTAACATTATGATCAGGCTTAGAAATAATCTTGGAAGTAAGAATACGAATTCCATAGCCAAACAATGTCCTCTACAGGCTATAGTCCTATTACTTTTGGCCAGTAGCGATGAATACACTGTCTTTCTTTGTAAATGGTCATAAATTAAGCTTTTAAGGAGGAAAAGCATTAATGAATCTGGCCTAACATTTGGTAAACAAAATAACTAACTGTGTAGTGCAGAGCTCTCCATTGTTGTGAGTATATCATCTAGGAAATAATCAGCAAATCAAGAAGGGCAATACTGACTTACAAGTTTGCTGAACAGATGAAGCTAGCTGAATATTTTTCTTCTGAAGGTGAAGTTGTCGAAGGCCTCTGATTCATTACAGTGATTTTCTGTCATAATCTTTATAATGATACATGTGGAGCACGAGCATTGCCACGGACTTGTTCGGAATAGCCTGTTTCAGTGCAAATAGTACTTCGCATTATGAGGGACAAGTCAGAAGAAATTCCCTCATTATATTCAATGTTCTGAGATGATGAGAAAGTTAGGTGTTGTCAGTTCATCGTGAGGTGACTTGAGAAAATTGTAACTCAGTCTGATCCCTACAGAAAGTATGAATTTGTAAGGTGGTTGATGGGGGGAGGAGGAAGGTGAGATGGAGAAAAGTTAACAGGAATAGCATTATTGTTAAGCAAACACAAAAGTGCTGGAGAAACACAGCAGGTCTAGCAGCTTCTGTGGAGAGAAACAGACTTAGCGTTTTGAGTCCATAACAGTCTTTGACTCTTAGAGTCATTCCCATCGCAAAACATTAACTCTTTTCTCCCGCTATAGATGTTGCCAGACCTTTTCAGTTTCTCCAACATTTTCTGTGTTTGTTTCAGATCTCCAACATTACTTTTACAATAATATTATAAAATCATCAAAGACCCATCACACATCTCCTACAACCTCTTCCGTCAGACAGAAGATACAGAAGCCTGAACACTCGCACCAGCAGGTTCAGGAACAGCTTCTTCCTGGCCATTATTAGACTGATGAATGAACTCTCTAGCCTCAAATAATGCTGATCTTGCTAACATTGATCTCACTTATCGAATGCCCTGTACAATGTAATCTGTATGCTTCTGTCTAAGTCTTTTACAACCTCTGATCTGCGCACCCTTGCTTTATTATGATCTGCCTGTGGCAAGTGACATTCACGCCACACAAATGCCAGGCTGTGACCATTACCAATAAGAGACAATCTAACCACCGTCCCTCGACATTCAATGGTGTTACCATCACTGAATCCCCCATTATCAACATTCTGGGGGTTACCATTGACCAGAAACTCAACTGGGCTCACCACGTAAACAGAGTGGCTACAAGAGTAGGCTAGAAGCTGGGAACACTGCGGCGAGTAACTCACCTCCTGACTCCTCAAAGCCTGTCCACCATCTACAAGGCACGAGTCAGGAGTAATGAAATACTCCCCATTTGTCTGGATGAGTGCAGCCCCAATAACACTCAAGAAGCTTGACACCATTCAGGGAAAGCAGCCCGCTTGATTGGCACTACATCCACAAGCATTCAGTCCCTCCACCACTGATGCTCAGTAGCAGCAGCGTATACTATCTATAAGATGCACTGCAGAAATTCACCGAAGATCCTCAAACAGCACCTTCCAAACCCATGACCACATCCATCTAGAAGGACAAGGGCAGCAGATATATGGGAACTTCACTACCTCCAATTTCTACACCAAATCACTCACCATCCTGACTTGGAAATATATCGCCGTTCCTTCACTGTCGCTGGGTCAAAATCCAGGAATTCCCTCCCTAATAGTATTGTGGGTCAACCCACAGCAGGAGGACTGCAGCGGTTCAAAAAGGCAGCTCACCACCACCTTCTCAAGGGCAACTAGGGATGGGCAAGAAATGCTTGTAAACAAAGCTTTTCACTGTATTTTGGTACACGGGACAATAAATCAATCAATCAACTTGGTAAACTATTAGTAGGGTTTAATTTGACTTTTCTGTCCAATTATCAGACATTTTATATTGGGTATGAGGAGTTTAGGAAATGAAAAATCTGTTGCTGTAAGGGTGATTTACTTTCCTATTCATGTTTTGTAGATATGATATAATCTAGCATTCATTATTAGGCTACAGACAGAATATCAGCTTTCCGACATGCACATTTACCTCATTGCCAAATGTCGGCAGCTGTAATTTCTTTTCATTGGATCTAAGTGCAATGTGAACTGTCCACAGACTTGAAACTAATGGAATCGAGGATACTTTGCAATAATATTGATATTGATTTGATTTCTTAGTATGTAGATGTCAACTCAGTATTAGTAGTTTTTATTAGATTTTTTTGTCCCAAAATTGTTTGAGTCGAAACACGGTGCACTCAATTTTAGTTTCGTACCAGACAGGAGGTTCTGAAGCCCATTTTATAGGGATAAGGAAAGCAAACGAAGTATGGGACAACAGGATGACCTGCTGCTGCCCAGCGTTAACAGTTAAAATCTACTCCTTGTTCTCAATTGGGATTTTCCATGATTCTGTGTTCCCAGCAGAGAATCCTGTTTGCAGAGTTGGCCAGAGAATTAGGAACCTATCTGCAACCTGCTCTCTCCTAAAATATGACTAATCTTTGGGAAATGTGGAACTTTCTTAATGATGTGTTTACAACAGTAAGAGCAAGATGATACACAATAAGGGGAATTATCCAACTTTTTCTCAAACTCTCAGTAAGAACACAGGGTTGGGGGGGGGGAATGGGGGAAGAGCAATTAGTTGGGAACCAATGAGCCCCATCCCTCACAAAGGCCTTATATCCCCAGTCTTGTCAAATAGAAAATGCATTTTCCTTACATTATTTTGAGAATGGTGTCCCAAAACAAGCATAAGGCTCCTGACTTAGTAAAGCACCCAGCCAAACCTGTGAAACCTCAATCTTTCCTGATCCAATTTTTCAGTTGCTGTTGTTGTGTCTTGTGCTTCATTTGGGTGTGTTGTGGCTTACATGAATATACATAAAAACATCTGAATTATGATCACGAGAAGGCTTTTTGCCTTCGAAAACCATCATTCAATAAGATCACTACTGATCTGATCATTACTTCAACTCCACATTCCCACTTTGTCCAGTAACATTTGAATTCCTTTTTAGTCAAGGTGGACATTTTCCTACTTTATACTCCATCTGTAAAAATTTTGTTAATTACATAGCCTTACTTAACTGTTTAAATACTTAAACTATTTACATCCCTTTGCAGACTCCTCATATCCTCTTCACAACTTACTTTCTTATCTATCTGATTTCATCAACTAATTTAATAACTATATACTCAGTTCCTTCAGCTAGGTTATTGATATTTTCCTATATTATATTCCAAGAGTTAAAATTTTGTCAACTCACAATCTATTTAAATCTCTTTGCAGACTCCTCATGTCCTCTTCATGACTTATTTTCTTTTGACCTTATTTCATCAACTAATTCAGTAACCATACACTTAGTTTGTTCATCTAGATTATTGATATAAATTGAATATAGTTGAGGCCCAGCAATAATTCCCATGGCAGTCATCTAATTACCTTTTGCCAACCAGAAAATTGTGTATTTATGACCACACTCTGGTTCCTGTTTGCTAACCAATCCTCTACACATACTAATACATTACTCGCTGCAAGAAATCTTAGAACTTGAAATGGATGGCATAGAGAAAAGTGAAATAAGCAAAGGTCAAAAGCATAAAATGGGGCTTCCAAAGTACTAGAACTAAAGCATTTGTTTGGCTTCAGTGCATAATCATAAAGCAATTTTGGCTAACAACCAAGAAAGGAAGTATACACCCAGAGTTTCAGCAGTTTGTTAAATGCAAAATGCAAGTTATTGCTGAAGAAAATCTTCCCTTTCAGCATAAGTTGTACAATTTTTAAAGTCATGTAATTGCTCATATACTCAGGTTAATTAGCTTGCTACCAACTAAGTACAAACTCATTCATTGCTGTGAATTAAGTCTGCTGTACCTCTTAAGCTATATTTAAAGTTCATAATCTAGTCAGCACCTCTCTGATCTGTGCATAAATTCTTTACATTTCCAGAGCATGTGATGCACTCATTCCTCCTGCTATAATTATCTCAGAATCGCAGCGTGATGAAACACAGACCAATGTCAAATTCTCACACAAGGGCTTGAATGATAGCTATTGAAATTATACCACATAGGGACAAACTTCTACACAATCTCATAGAGATACATCATATATCTGCAGAAGCTGCAGCGGTAAACCAGAAAACATGCAAACCATTTGAAACAGAAACTCACCCTTCCATAACCTCACAAATACCCTGGAGCCTATTGGAAAAGGGTATGTAATGGTCCAAACAATTGTATTCTGGTAATCCCTAGGTGTACACAGACAGACTTCATTTTCTTATGATATAACGGGACTGAGCACAGAGGAAAAGCTGATTGTCTCTTAGACTATTTTCTAAGAGGGAAAGACTTCAGAAATCTAAAGCACAAAGAGACTTGGGAGTCCTAGTTCAGGATTCTCTTAAGGTTAACATACAGGTTTAGTTAGCAGTTAAGAAGACAAATGCAATGTCAGCATTAATTTCAAGAGGGCTAGAATGTAAAAGCAGAGCTGTACTACTGCAGTTATATAAGGCTCCGGTGAGACCGTATTTGGGATATTGTGAGCGGTTTTCGAAACCGTATCTAAGGAGGAATGTGCTGGCATTGGAGACAGTCCAGAAGAGGTTTATGATGACCCCAGGGGTGAAGGGCTTATTAATGAGGAGCTGTTGAGGATTCTGGGTCCGTACTCAATGGAATTTTGAAGAACGATGGGGGATCTGATTGAAGCTTATTCTGAGACGCCTGCAGAGAAAGGATGTGGAGAAGAAGTTTCCACTAGTAGGAGAGACACTAGGACCCTAGGGAACAGCCTCAGAATGAAGGGACAACTTTTTTCAACTGAGATAAAGAAGAATTTCTTCAGCCAGAGGGTGGTTAATCAGTGGAGCTCATGGCTGCAGAAGGCTGTGGAGGCCAAGTCATTGAGCGTATTTAAGACAGTGATAGATAGATAGATAGATTATCAAGGGGATCAAGGGTTACGAGAAGAAGATGAGGGTTGACAAACATTTCAGCCACGATTAAATGGTGCAGCAGTCTCAATGGACCAAATGATATAATTTAATTCTGCTTCTTTATTGATAATCAATTTTCTTACTATTCTGTTTCAAACCAAATAACACTTATTCACCCCTCCAAGTTACTGCCCTTCAGATTTTTTATGACTTTCAAAAGGCTTTTTCACATGATTCTGAAATCAGATTCCATATCTGTTGTGGTGGAGGTAGTTTCTGATTCACTGTACAATCTTTTCTAATACCCTTCTCGTGTCATTTGCTTTCAAGTTTCCCTGGACACCTGTAAATAGAACGAAGTGTTGTAATTGGTACACAGTACATGCTATTAAGATAACTGCTTTGAATCAACATTGTTTTTGTCCAAGTTTTTTAATGTGGTGGTACTGTAGCAACATTGAAAGAAATTTCAGTGCAGGTACTGCAGGGATATACTGGAAAATTCTGAAAGTTTTAATAGATGTTCTTTCACAATAATTATTTTGATTATGGTGAGGATAACTGTAATGTACATGTATGTGTATACACTCAATTTACACATATCTTTGTGTAATGATTTTTAAAATGCAAGTGGAAGTTCAATTTACCTGTAATATTATCCTTGTTGTTAAAATGTTTATTTCTTCCTCTTTTCTGCATCCAGTGTCGTTTTTCCCAAGTCCATGATGAGTTTATTTGTAGATGGGCAGCTTTTGACATGCTGCTGCGTTAAGCAACTGTTGCTTAGCTATTCAAATTCAATAGTCTGAAGACTATTCAGTCACACAGGACGCATTATCATCCTTTGGGTCCTGGTGTCATTAATCTATTTATGAAGGATGATGTCTCGACTCGTGTCAGTAGCAATAGGAAATTGCTGACAAGAGCGCACATTCAGAAAATCACTAACACAATATAACACGATCAAAAGAAGGTCTATTACAAAGACTACAACATAGATAGAATCTATTACTATTGTAATTTTATAGATTCTCAGCCGCATTAAATTTAATCAAGGCTTTCCAAAGGGAATTGGAAAAGTTCCCAAGGAAAAGCCATTTGAGTGGCTATTGGGAAAAGGCAGAGCAGATGAACTTCTAAATTTCTCTTCGAAGAGAGTTCACACAGACAGGTTGAACTGAATGGCCTTCTTCAGGCTGTAATATTCTACGTTTCGAAATCAATTTTATTGCACACATTAAAGCCAGCTTCAAATATGGCTTACAACTTAGAGTACACCAGGTAACTAGCAGGGTTCTTGAAGGTAACTGGATCAGATCTCTTCCCTCCTGAAGAAGTAGCTGGTTTAGTGGGTGTTTCAAAGCTAGTGGCAACACTATTTTATGGCTGTACTGAAGCTGTCAGAATTTTAGAACCAGGGTCAATTTATCATTCCTTCTAATTCTAACCTTTGCAATGTTTTTTGCCACGAAATCTCAGCAGCTATAATTAATTGCTCAGCCGTTTTCTTAGGATTGATGCCAATGTTCCTGCAAAACTTTCATAGGGCTTCCCAATATAACCTACATTTTTGTCCCCTATGGTTCAAAAGATGCAGCTGGCCGTCAGATCTGACTGGATCACATAAAATTCTATGAAAAGAGCCTCTAAGCCTAAGAAGAAAGACAATCCTCAGTTACTTTTGACCATTGGCAACTGTTTCCTTAAACCCTTCTCTACTGATCTTCTACCTCAAATTTAGCAATATGACAGGAACGTATTCTTATTAAGGTAGGGATCATCAATTTAATTGCTATGAATGAATATCCTTCTCTCACCAAACACTCATTCTCCTCTGCTCCTATCCTAGCCCAAAACCCTCATCTTACCAGAGATAACAAGGTGCGGAGCTGGATGAACACAGCAGGCCAAGCAGCATCATAGGAGCAGGAAGGCTTGACGTTTCGGGCCTAGACCCTTCATC